>JADRCH010000203.1:2305-33648 GCA_019843965.1 Rhynchomys soricoides | reverse complement strand
CCATGCAGGGTTGAACATCGAGCTCCTGCTTCTAGGATTCTAAGGACTCTCGTTGAGTCACGTGTCAACCAATGTAGGGTTGATGCTCCTGGATCAGGCCTGATTCCTTTGGCATAATATCCTCAAGATTCATTCACAGTGAAGTCAAAATTCTTAAGCTTTCCTGTCTTATTGTCTAACCCAGGCTCACTAATCATTGTAAACTCAGCCTTACCCAAGGCTTGGCCCACAGTGGGCACGCAGTAAAACATTTGATATGTCCAGCAGTGATTAATAACATCTCCTTAGTTACATTTCTGCAACACATTCCTACATCCTAAGCAGTGTTCAAAAACTCCAGCAACTCCCAACTAAGAGGGAGAAATGGAGGGAAATTATGAATCCTTCTCCCAGGGAGCAGACACAGATCACCGCCTGTTTCAGAGAGGGGAGGATTGGAGTGGCCTCAGGTACTGCAATTGAAAGAACGGTTTAATTTCTTCCATTCTACTTAAAGTATCATTTCATTGTTATTAAAAATTCCTAATGTCAACTGAATGAACACTCCTCAGCTCTCAGCAGTCTAAACTGCTGAGGTAAGAAATTATAATGATCAGTTATTAGAGAGAAAACCTTTGCATGAATCCAAGGGGGAGTCTCAGGGCAAGACGAGGTACTCTCTGTCTAACTATTGGGTAATTAATGCACTAAGAAAATAACATGTACATATTGGAAATGAAGAGTTATGGATTATTTGCACTTATTTTCTTTTAGTGGCAATTAAATTAAATATCTTTGATTTCTCACCTGTTACCATGGTTATTTGCAGTGATCCGGGTCATTAATGTCTTGAATGAAATAGTTATATGTAAAATTACAGCTCTCTCAACTTTGCAGAAGATTCTCTGGCTGGCGAAAGGGGAAGCTGTCAGCTAAAGGAAGGGAGCTGTCTGCCAAAGGGGGCTGTTGAGCTTCGGGGTTTGCAGAATTCTCCTTCCTAGCTCCTCCCTGCCTTTCTACAGAAGGTTCAGATCTTGGGATTTTGAGAAGCATGAGATTATATAAAAGAGTTATTTCCCCACAGTAGACTCAAACCATGGTCTCCTCCTATTGTTAACCCTTCTTTATAAAAATGAAAATAATAAATTTTCTTTGTCTCACTATAAAAATCTCTGGGAAAAGAGCATATATTGATTATTTTATGAGAAACCAATCCCGACACTGCTCATTCACCACACCTGCCACCTAACCTCACTCATTAATGTCCTGGAATTTGGGGGCTGTGCTCCCTGGATTCGGTGGGTTTGTGGGAAGATCACTGCCAATGACTTTCTCTGTAGAGTCATAGCCGGTGCTAAGAAGAGTCCTGCAGTAAAACTCACTGCTCTACTTTGCTAATTCTGTATTTTCTAGTACCTTCCTCTATTCAGAGTCATTTCACACACATGTGCATTGGTTTTATTTAGCCAGTCAGCCAACTGTTGTCTGGACATCAATGTTGTGTCCGTCAGGACTTCATCTACTGACCTATTCTTTTATTACTACATACCGTCCATTAATAACAGACAATGCAGTGGAGTTCCTTAATATTTTCAGACTCAAGAGCAGCAAACAAATGCAGACACTCTTTCTCTAGCTGGTCCCTCTCAAACAGCTGCCCTTTAGCCATTTTTGAGATAAGTTTTGTAAACCCCAGTGATAGAACATGACCTCTGAAGAACGGGTCACAGAAGAAGTCTACTGAAGCCTCACTTACAGGTGTCTGAACAAGGATCAAAGGAGAACGATGGGATGGGGTTCTTCATGAAAGTTTAGCTACTGAAGGAGAAGGGAGTGTGCTCTGGGACAGCAGCCTGCATGTTTGTACGTATGCACATGTGCATATGTATATATGTACTCTGCATGCATCTTAACTCAAGACATTTAAAAATCTCATATGTACAGTGCAGGCATAAGATTTTAGAGTTTGTATAGAGTTGTATTGTAGAATTAAAAATATACTGCCCCTTAAATTTTGTGACTGACCTCAGATTTGCTCACCCAGGGGGTGATAGAGTTGGTAATCACCTGGATTTCTGGAAAGTGCTTCAGAGTTCTTCTCAAGACAGTGGCAGTGTGGTCCTGAGGATGGCTGATAACTGATCAGAGCAGGGAGATCAGGTGTGAGTGTGAGCATGAAACATATCTCACATATACATGCTGGCCGCCATCTCTGCAATATACATTCAGGCAAAGTGAATTGAGACATGAAAGTGTGTATCTTAAAATTTTTTCCAGGTGACTTGATGACTGGCAAGATTAAAAGTAGGCTTCGTAAGTCAGAGATGTGCCACAGGCCATCTTTCCTGACTTAGGCTACATGTCAAAAGTTTAAAATGGACATTTTAAAAGGTGCATTTCTGTTGTGGATAGCCCTGGGGCTGATTGTAATTCTGCTAATTCTGCCTTCCTGGGAGGGGCTTCAGACAAGGAGTGAGTGACACCTGTGACATCTTGTGAACCAATCCCCTAATGAATAAAGGAGTCAATCAATCACTGGGCCCGTAAGAGGGACTTCCAGGTCAGAGAGAGGAAGAGAGAAAGCAAGAGAGACAGAGAGAGAGAGAGAGATGCCCTTTGGAACAGGGACAGCATGTAGTAGGTAAGATGTAGCTACTAGAGTCTCCTGGTATCATGGCAGATGCGCAAGGATTTGCCACCAGAGGAATCAGACTTTGTTAAGGTTTACAAGATTAGGTTTTAGTCGATGAGCCCAGAGATTGAGTTATCATTGTTTCTGAGCTAAGTTTGTGTTGCATTGTCCTTCACGCGGCAGCTCGTCTGAGTTCCAGAGAGAAAGGTACAGCGACAAAGTATGGGTTTGCCTGATGTGCACCACAGAGGCCATGGGGTTATTGAAGCATGGGGCTGGTGTGGTAGTGACCACCGGTGGGAACCTAGTGAGCTGGGTGGAGAGATCGTGGAGCCCTGAGTCAGAGCTCCAGGAGGTGAAAGCAGGTCGGCCATTGCCCACCAGTGCATGGCTGGCCAGTCCACCGGGGATGAGAGAACCAGGACGTAGCGAGGGAACATGCTATATATTCCTTCATTTTTAATACTTCCTGCAACACATTTCTAGTTAAACACTTTTAGTTTCTCAGGTAATGACATGTGTCCATTCGGGAAAACAGCCATTGCCTTTGTCAAGCCAGAGGTCTTCAATCCAGGATTTGAGCAAGAGGTGACAGACAAGAGACTTTTCTATTTCTGAGGACAAACAACTTATTTCCAGTTCAAAAAAGAATCATTATAAATATTTCCCCTTTGTAACATACAACCAACTCCCTTGGATGTGCTGAACTTTTTCTAAAGATTCAAAACTGTTTAGTAATCCTAAAGACAAAATGTCAGGGTAGCATATCACGTTGTTCTGTGTGTGTGTGTGCACGTGTGCACTTAAAGAAGAAAGTAATGGACTCAAATCAGGTTTGGCATATTCTTTCATCACTTTAAGACACTTAGAAGGATTAAAACGGGATATTTTAGATACAAGAGTGAGCATTTTACATAAACAGCATTAACATTACATTTTCTAAAGAATATAAACAAGATAATAAACTTCTGAAAGCAAGAAAAATAGACGATCAGCGGTCTATCAGACATCACGCCGTAAGCATCAATAACCCAGCAGAATTAGTGGGAGAAACTGCCTAGATCAAAGCTCAGGGAAGCAGGGGCAGAGGACACTAGGGAAGGCAGGGGAGGGGTGTGGGGTGGGAGCCAAGCTGCCAACACATCTGGCTGTAGAGAGATGAATACCTTGAGGTATGTTCCTCTGGCTGACCATCCTGCCACAGAACCGCAAAAGGGTCCCTGATTCTTTTCCCCTAGATTTCAAAGCACCTTTCTCTCCCTTTGTTCTTACTCCACCCTCTCTCCCCTCCCCTCCCACTCCTCTTCCTCCTCCTCCCTCCTCTTCTTCCCACCCCCATCCCACCCCCCTCCTCTTGAGCTCTCTTTCTCTCTTGGTGGCCATTAACCACACTGACAGTTTGACAGGCTGAAATAAGGAAATAAAACGCTTAAACATTGTTTCCTGATGTATGCATTCATCTCTTCTGCCAAACACGGATATTAAGGAGATATGTCACCCCTCCTGGCAGCCCGGCTCCCTGGCAGCCCAGGCCCAGGTCCGAAACTCAGCACACCTCTGTTCCTACCAGGAGACTGCAAAGGCTTCCTGTTCCCACAACCGCTTCCTTTATCATTTGTAGTTGAACAACTTTAAGCTGTGAATTAGATCACGGCACAAAGGCTGGTTGTGTTCCAGTGTTGTTTTTCACAGCAGATGTCAATTTTATTTCTTCAATTTTCAGACGATTGAGCCATATCCAACGAATACCATCCATTGTCTAAATCCTACGCTCCCTATAGCCAATGGAAACTTGGTTATTTTTCAAAGATTTCTAAAATGTATGTGTGCACATGTGCACGTAGTCAAACCCATGCCCATGCAAATTCAGAAACACATGGAGACCAGAAGAGGGCATCACATCTCCTGAAGCAGTAGTTACAGGTGTTTGTGAGCTGTGTACAGCATAGGTTCTGCAAGACCAACAAGCATTCTTACCCTAGGATTTAACTCTCCAGCCTCAGTTGTAGCTTTTAAAAATGAGGCACACTATATCTAAACAGCGACTCTCCAGAAAGATCCAGTAAACGGACAAAAAGGCCAGGTCCTTCCAACCTATGTCAGACCACAAAGAACAGAAGCTCCCTCCACGGGTTTATAGGTCAGACTATAGCGAGTAATCATTTACTGTTTCAGAGTTCTGGGTTAAATCTTGAGAGCCGAGTAGGTGACAGGCAAAGATGGAGAGCCATGGATGACTTGCAGAGGTTCTCTGCCTTTCTCTGTCCCCATTAGCATGAAGGAGAAAGCTCAAGGTGGAAGGCATTAAGATATAAACCCCAGACAGGGAAAGCTGCCCAGCAAGCTTGCCCCAGCTGTGAGTCCTCACTGCTTTTACAAGCTGTTCACTACCTGCCGTGCAACAAGGAACATTTTCTACAAAAGATGTGAAAGAGAATCCATGTGCACCCTGATTTCTCCCGAGCTCACGGTCTAGAAGATCCCTCACAGCCCTGAGGCATGAGGCAAGCAAAGCAGCAGTTTCCTAATGGAAGATCTTACAGTTTGACCCTAGAATGTTCCCACCCAGCGCTCAGCTTCTGGGGTTTATTATTCCCCAGCTCATGGTCACTTTGGGAGACTGGATAGGGAGCCTGGCATGCAGATGCAGACACTAGGGGTGGGACTCCGATGGCCCTTCCCTCTCATTCCTTGCTTCTGGTCCACTGTGATGTGATTATACTCCAGCTGCCATGAATCGTCCTGTTCCTTCTTGCCCTTCCCACCATCGTTGTCAGAAACTGTGAGTCCAACAAACCCGTTCTTCCTCAAGTTGTCCGTGGCCGGGATTTTGACTCAAGCAACACTAACTAGTATTTAAAATAGACATAGAGGCCGTGGCTGCAGGGAGAGTCTCAGCACACCCAGTCCTCAACTGGGAATGCACAACTCAGCTTAGTTAACTTGACACAACGTACAGTCACCTGAGAGGACCTGAGAGTCACCTCAAGGAGGGGCTGTCTACACTGGCTTGCCCTATGGATAGGTCTATGGGGAGGGGGTTGTCTTAAGGAAGGTAACCGATGTGGAAAGACATAGCCCATTGTGGGTGGTACCATCCTATACTTTGGTATAACAGTGCGGACACAAAGCTGAGCCCAAGCAAGTGAGCACACACACACATGGCTCTCTCCCTGATGTTGTGGATGTGATATGTCCTAGCTGGCTGAAGTTTCTGCTATACTGACTCTCCCAGAAGGATGAACTGTGCAACCTGGATTTGAAAGCTAGCACAAACCTCTTTTATCCTGAAGATTTTTCTGTCAGGGTATTTGATCAAAGCAACAGATATGAAACTACCACAGTCATGAACATGCTTTCAAGACTGTCCCCATGTGTGTCATACAGTGGGAACCTAGTAAATCCTCCTTGGAAGGATGAGCAAAGTACCTTGTGATAAGAAGCAGTGACTGACTTTCTTTCCAAAGGATGCTTTTTAGAATTCTTTACTCATGTAATCATCTATAGTCTCGAGGTCATCAAGAAGACAGATGAGACATCCATGTAAAAATGATGAACACCTCACCCATACAAAATACAGCCACGGATAATTGACAATCCGCTTAGAACTGAGGGTTCTTTTCCATTTGTACGGGGCCTGCTTCACAGACTGACAGACAGTAGTGTTGATCAGATTAATCACAAGCACGATGCACAGCAAAAGTCTCCATGCTGTTTTGTTCTCCTGTTTACCTAAACTGTTCCCCAAATAATGCTTCCTTAGTTGTCAAAAGCCACTACCACAAAATGATGAATATGTGGTTACAGGCTCACAACTGTAACCTCAGAACTTGGCTAGGGTAGAGCAGGAGGATCCCTATTAGCTAGAGACCAACCTCGGCTGAACAGCAGGTTCTATGCCAGTCTGTACAAGACATTAAGAAACTGCCTCAGTTTATTAAGTAAGGAATGAATAAACATGAGAAGAAATATTAAGTGATTCCATTTGAAGGCCAGTTTGGACATTGGAAGTTAGATCCCTTTACAATAAACTCATAACCAGTTTGTTGATCACGTGTTGGCGACAATTATTATTTTATTTGGCATTTACTTACAGACACTCTTCACAGGAATAAATGCTAGGAATGTTTCACAGTTAATTTTGGTGGTAAGGTAGGATTATTGTCTCTCTTTTACAGAGGTGGAAACTGAGGCACAGTAGTAATATCCTGGGTGTGAAGGTACCCAAGTTTACTCAGGGCTCAGATCTGAAAACAGTCCCATGCTGAATCACCAGAGGATGTTTACTTGGGGTTAAACCTTTCAAATCCTTCACAGTAGATTTCTTCTTGGTAGTGGGTGTCCAACACTGCTCTTCCTTGTCAATAGAGCATTCGACAATCTCGGTGACTTGACTTGCAATTGATAATATAGCTTAATTAGACAAGATTATATAAGGCCCTTTCCAGGAAAGTATCTAATGTGCTGTGAGCACACCCCTCTTCCATCTCCTCTCCTAACAGACCGCTTTGTTCTCCTGAGGTCTCATTCTTCCCTCCATGTCATCAGTACATACATTTATCATGCCACTCTACTCTCTAGGGCCCACACATGGGAGAAAACATGTGATCCTGCCTTTCTAGATGGTCTCAACTCAGTAGATTACGTCCAGCTGCGCTCATGTTCATGCCAATGACCTAACTTCATTCTTTATGCTGAACAAATTCATTATGAGTGCATGGTGCGTTTTCTCCAGTCCCTCTGTGCTTGGACACCTAGGTTAGTTGCACAACTTAGCGGTTATGGAAAGTACTGCAGTAAATATCGGTGTGCAGAGATCTCCGTGATCACACTTTTACCCTGTGGAAAGGCTATTGAATAGCTATGTAGCCAATCCTGATCACAGGATGGGAGATGTGGGATGGAGAATGCCCTGAGATCTGCTCCTGCTGCTGCGGCCGGGAAGCTCAGCAGAGGGGTTTTCACATTCTTCTGATGTCAGCCTTGCTTTGGTCCTATTGGCTGTTCTCTCACATGACACAACTCACCACAGAAGAGGCGGAGCTCTTCCTGCAGTACCTAATCCACACTATGCGAGTGCAGTATGAGGGACTCCATTTCTAAGCATGCACTCTCTCCTTTGCAACCCAGTGTATTCCGGTAGGCTCTCCTGGTGTTACAGAATCATGAGAAACTCCCGAATTTATGTGCTCTCTCACTCTCACTAAACTTGTTCAACGTGTATTTTATCAAGAGATAGGAAAGAGCAAAGATCTCTTGTCTTCAGACCAGAAGACCAAGATAACACCATCGTGCCCTGGCTCAGAGGCAGGAAGACATTTGAGTCACCTAGAAACAGATGCTCACCTCCTTTGATGACATTTATATCTTTCCTCAATTCTAGGCTCACAACTAGAATTTCCACAAAGAGTATCGTATAACGCCAGACTATTATCTAATAAAATATAGCAAAGAAGATGGCGAGATAAAGATGGAACAGGTTAGTAGAATTTTATGGAACAAGAAGAGAGAGAAAAGCAGGAGGGGAGGAAGAAGAGGGGAAGGAAAAGGGGAAAAGAAGGGGAAGCAGGAAGGAAGCGTAAAACTAAAAATAACAATATTAATACGAACAGGAATTCAGTTTCATCTTACCCTTTTGTAAAGCCAGAGTTATGCTTTAAGGCAAAATCCCCTCTTTCAGTATTCAGTGATCTTTTATTTCTGTGTAACTTCCTCTTCAAATAGGTTAATTACAGAGGCAATTAGGCTAGCTTCACACAGGATGTCACTATTTCCTAACGGAAGTAGCGCAAAAACACATGTTCCAGGCATAGAAAAAGATCGGTGAAGACCAAGTTCCAGAATGCATCGGAATTCTGTCCTCTAAGGTGCTGTGGGGTTCAGTTTCTCTGCTGCCAATCCTGCTTGCTGACTGAGTGCCCCTTCTCTGTTTTGTTCCCATAGAAGTCATCTTTGTGAATGGGGAGGGGGTATTCTTAAATTACCATAACTCACAAAGCAAGAGAAATCGTGGGACCGAGTAACAGAGAGTGGAGTAAGTCCCAGCATCTTATTAACAAGGCAGAAAGCTAGAACTGAAAAGGCGAACTCTATTATTAGTTTACACAAATGCTCTCATCCCACAGCCTCCTGGGTGTTTCCTCTGTGCTGTTTTACATACTCATTTAGGAAGTGAGTGGCCAGAACTATAGTTCTGGCCAAGGACTTAACAGCTTCGAGGTTGTTAGAATGACTTTCCTAAGTCGGGATGTAGGGAGCTCTAGGCAGAAGGGTCCAATCTTGGTGTTAAACGCAGCATAACAGTGCCTTCCAAATTAGCCCGAGAACCCTGAACACTAATTATTGCTTGCTTGCTTCCCAAACCAAAGTGATATATGCCTCTTCAAGAGAACAGAGGAAGGAGTCAGAGATTAAATGCATATTCACAGAAGCCATGCCATCCCTCCTGATGGTGGCCATGAGGATGACAAGAACAGAGAAAACACATGACACTAGACATGTGTGGTTCTGGAACTGAGCTGTCTCCCTATGGTCACAATGAAAGCAAGGTCTGAGGTCATAGCCTCGGATTCATGAATACATGACTTTCTCCTTCTCAGCCATAGATTGTTCTATTGGTGTTGACCGGACATCTCAAGAAGAGCTAGCCATTCGTCCAACGTAGCCCGAGTGTATAGTGCAGATTTTGTGGCCCACTGCCTTCCTTTTGGTGTGAAATACTCAGGGCTCACAAGTCAGCCCAAGAGTGAATCAGTCTTCAAGCTGCTCTGCCTGGGCTTGGATACAACTTTGCCTCTGAATAGCCGTTGAGCTGTGACAGCCGACATTACTCACTTTTCCTCTGCTTCTATTCTTTCTTTTGAAACTAAAACAGACATACTGATGCTACCTGCTTGGCAGAGTGCTTAGCAAGTTGAAAACTGAATTACATACAAACAATGAGGTTATGCACTGGGGAAATGCCAAGGACAGCTGCCACAAGTGTCCTGCTGTGAATTATGACGACCAACATATATGTGTGTGCACACACAGGCGTGTATATGTATGCACACATTGAAGTTGTGTTTTTTTTCTTTATTAGAAAACAGAACTTTTTTCTAATAAGTGATAAGCTATAATCATCAAGTAATACATTTAAGTAATAGTTAAAATTCTACAGAAAAAGTGAAACTTGCAACCTTCTATAGCCTAGAATCTTCCCACAGTTTGACTGACACAAGAGCCTCTCTGGGATGTTAACCCATGCCTACCTGAGTGTGGAACAGCTGAGCGAGACTTGGGTGGACTTTGCCCTACTCCGGGTACGCAGAGTCAATCCTGAAGACAACAGACAGACAGCAAATGGAGAGTCCCCTTTCAGAAGCTGAACAATGCCACGGGGAACTTCTCAGATAAATTTTTAGCCACAGAGCAGTGGCTGGACAGATTCTATTCACCCTTTCAGCCCCATTTCCTCCAGAGAGTTTGGTAGTGGGTGGCTAAATCAACGAAGTCAGTAGGCAAATCAGTTGTTTTGACTACACTACCTGCAAATACGGGGTTTCATGCATGTGCATACTCTTTGTCACAGATGCACCAGAAGACTGCTGTAAAAGTGATAAAGGAGCTTGTCCCTACAGTGCCTTTAAGGGAACAGCCAAATAAATGGTGCCTGTGATTGCAGGTCACACACACCATGGATCTGGCCTTAGCATCTTTCCGTTCAGGGACTTCCTGCTGAGATTTTAGCTAGAATATCTCTAGGTGTTTGAATTACTGATTTTGTATTTCTGGCCACTACCACAACCAATCTGGACACACTTTGTGGGTAACCAGATCAATAGTGTAGACATTAATTCTTAAGGGGTCATGGGAGAAGGGAAGTGACTAGAACAGTTGGCCTATAAAGTAGACTAGAAAAATCACTAGGAGAACATAGAGAGTGAACATAGCTGGCTCCTTCACAGCCTGCTGCTTGTGCACAGATTGGGGCAGAGGGCGATTCAAATCAGCTCTGATGAAGTCCCAGCACCAGGTGAGCAAAAAGCAGCTAAGAGCATGGCTAGTGTTTGCCCTCTAACTCAGCATCTTAGAGGAAGGCCATGGTGACCAACCACTGGGATTGTAAATGACCAACCAGGAAATGGGGGGAGAGCTCAGTGGTAGAGGACTTGAGTGACTGACCTCCTGATTGCAATCTCAGTACTCAGAATAAGAGGAAACAAAACAGCCAACTCTAGAATGGTGGTATTTCTCTCAAATTCCCTAGGAGCTCAGTAAGATCACAGTTAAGATACCACATCGAATAAAAGACAAGTGTTGGCATGTGGACATTATCCAAGCAGTAAGTCATCATGAGTCCCCCTTAAAATCATGGAATCTGAAAATCTTCATCCCTCATTCTCACTCACAAAAATTCATATTATGTCATCTATTGTATTCTAAATAAAAAAGTGTATCAGCATAGATCGATATCAAACTGTTTACGGTTACAAACCTGTTGTTTCTTTTGTTCATACTGAATGTTATTTAAAGGATGCAAACCTGCCTTGAGAAGGGCCGCATGGAACCTTGAGAACTGTACTCTGGGTTTTCTCCCACCTGCTCCGGCCCCTCCCCCTCCTTCTTTCCCATTCATCTGTTGACATTACTAGGCACAAGTAATAACAATTCAGCTTAACCTCTGGCACAGAGCCCCTCGGTACCCTTGTACCCCCTCCTCCTTTGGTGTCACCTGTGGAATCTGGCCAGGAGCCATGCCAGAGAGAAGGCTCTGGCCCTGTTCTTTTGTTGTTTGAATGCCTCTGTGTATATCCAAGGCTTACCTCGGTGACCATTTACAATATTGAGTCGAAAAGAGCAGGTTAGAATAGTAAGCACTTCTAAGTCAACTGGCTACACGGGGACAAAATATATAGCCAAGGGCAGAATTTACAGCAATAACATTTATGTATTGTGTTACTCCTAGGATGATTCAATTTATAAAGTGCCTATTGTGTATACACAAGGCATGACTATAAATCACTACATTAAACAGTGTGAACTACCAATATACAAGTTTCCCCTAAATTCTGCATACTGAGATTGATGAGGTTTTTTTTGTTTTGTTTTGTTTTTTTAAAGAAGAAAGAAAAGACAAAAAAGAAAACATGTCAGATTCATGCTCGGTGAACAGCATCCCCATATATAGGAGCAGGTGTCAGCTATATGATTTACACACCTATGAAACATCCCTGGTAAATATTAACCTTCCCAACAAGGCAGAAATGTCCATAGTGTATACTGGAAATGTGGCAAGAACACAGGTCTGACACCAAGCCTGGTATTCTTTTGTCCTCAGTGGAGAATAGATCTATAATGAGCGAACAGGGAAAACCTCTTTTTGGCATCTGTTAGTCCACGTTGATCTGCAGGCCCTTGAAAACCCAGGAAATGAGGTATCATTGATCCCTCACAAAATTGTTTCACCCTGCTCTGATTCACAATGAAGACGCAATCTGTGACTAAAACCTATCAAGACTCCTAGGAAAAGAGCTTGCAGAGCAAGCAGGAGGACTTAGCTAAAGCCACATATAGTAGTGTGCACAATAACCCCAGGAAGACAGGAGACGCACCACAAGCTCATGGGCCAGTTAGTCTGGTATGTCCAGCAAGAAACAATAAAGCGACCCTGTCTAAAATAAGATGAAATATTGTCCTCCGACCTCCATAGCTTGCATGTAACTGTACACACACACACACACACATACACACACACATATCTTGAAGTGAAACTCTAATGCACACGAACATTTTCTCTGAAATTCTAGCCCACAACTTACTCAGAATGCAAATCTTTTGAAACTTAAGCTTTCAGGTGTGGATTAAAATAATTCTGTCCCCCTATATGTTCCTTAAAAATCACTCGCAGAGGCTGAGCTGTGAGACAGCCCAGGCAGCTGGACTGGACGTCATTTAGAAAGGCGTGAAGCAGTCTGTGCCCCTTCTTTTCTATTCCGACAGGGCTAAGGGCATGTGCTTTCTTCCTCCTCCAACCACAGCCTTCAAATCTCCTTTGACTTGCTTGAGACAAAATGATGAAAAGCTTTAGCATTTTTTATAGGTTAGAATCACTTTCTGTCTTTTACAAAAGCTCACTTCTCCACAGTCGATGGAAGACTGACACTTCCAAAGAGAAAAGCAACTCCCTGCCTTGGTTAAAGTTAAAATTAAAGCAGAAAAGCAGGCAAAGGAGTGGGTATTTAAAACAACAAGACAAAACAAAACCCAACTCTGCTCAATTCTGAATGGATGAACTGCCCATGGTTTTCCAGACCCAGGGAAGCGCACTGTGAAGCAGGCAGGGAAGATGTGGAGAGTCAAGTTATGCAAGAGTGACTGAGAGACACAGATTTCCTGGCCAAACCAGGAACCTGCAGCAAGAGACGGTATTTTAGGAGCAGTCGTTTCTGTTATTAAATTTCTTTTAAATCACGTAATAATCTGAAAAGTCTGATACCCCACGGCTTTTGTCAGAAGGGTCTGAAAGCTAGTCCTCTCTCCTAATTGGTGGGGTTTGGTAGCATTGATAACCAATTTGGGACTTTCCTCATAACCAAGTGTATCAAACTCAAGGAGTGAGTTTTAGTCATAAATAGATTATTCTCGAAGGCCCTGGCTAACGATCTCCAGTCATGAGGAAGGGAGCCCACCTCGGAGAATTTCTGCCCAGGAAGAGAATAGGACAGTGACAGGGAGAGACCTTTCTCTTGAAACAAGTTGCTTCCTCAACAAAGCAAAAGAAAATCTCAAGCCAAGTCCTTACAAATCCACTGAGAGGTAGTTGGGAAAATAAATAGCATCACAGACCCTAGAGACCAGAAGCTGGTCTAGACGACTTAGACCCTAGAGACCAGAAGCTGGTCTAGACGACTTAGACCCTAGAGACCAGAAGCTGGTCTAGACGACTTAGACCCTAGAGACCAGAAGCTGGTCTAGATGACTTGGCGAGTGACTCAGAGGAATCCTCCTGTCTGTGCCTCCCAAGTGCTGAGAGTACAGGCATGTGACACGTTCAGCTTTTCCAGGGTCACCAGGAATCCCGACCCTGGTCTGAGATCTTGCTTGGCAGGCACTTTACTAGAGGAGTCATCTTCCCATCTCTCAGAGTGATTTGTTTCAGGTAGTGAACCTTCATGTTTACCACCCAGCATCCATGAAGCCTTTTTCTCCAAAACCTTTCACTGAAATGCAGTCCCAATGCCTTGTCTACGGACAAGGTGAAATTGACGCTACTCTGGGCATCAAGAGAGATGTCCGTCTACACAGCTTCTGGAAAAGAGGATCTTTATATCTTGGTGGATGATACTACTGTAGAAACACTGCAGCCACCATCTTGCTACCAAATGATGCCAGCAACTGTCTGTATGTGTTATGTACGGCAGCTAAGAGATAAGTAGGAATGGAATTCTGTTATAATAATTCAATCCAGAATTTAGCTTTGTACCTTACTTCCTGTTTTATCAATAAGTAGCATGTGTGTGAGTGCGTCACACTTTAACCATCTCCCAAATGTTTGTGTAGCTGCCTCCTGTTTAATGTTGCCTGGCTATCTCTTACCTGCCCTATTGACCCATCCCTAAGCCACCCACGTTGCCAAACCACGCACTATCCACTGCTTCTGAAACCACTATTGAATCTTTTTCACCACCAAAGTATACACAAGGTAGGAGTATTTTTCACATGACAAAGAGAGGCAAGGAGAGAGAAAAGCATTACTTAAAAGAAGGATTCCAATATAAAGCCATTTCCTGCTTCATGAGGAATGACACAGACTGATAATTTATTTGGACACATATAAAAAAATACGTTTTTGCTAGACCAATATATGTAGTGTAGGTTAGCATGAATAATATGCATGCATTCTGATTTCAATTCTGCCTGGACTTGGCTGACATAATTATGATGTGCCGAAAAGTAATGGCTGGGGTTTAAAGCACTTGCCCCCTTTCCTTTGAACAGGATCTATAAATGCCAAGAGGAAGTATTTTAGATAAGTGAATAGATTAATAAACATCATTGGGATGTCTATCGTTAAGGCTGATTTATTTCCTATGGCAGCAGTAACTCAAAGAAATGCCACAATATTCCAAAAATATTGCATGTTGCTGTCTCCACCCTGCAACGTATGACACCATGTGAGGATGACGCTGTCCACAGTCTTCCATGACTAATTATTTTTCACAACAGTCAACAGATACTAAACCGCTTGAGTTTACGTGGGCATCAGCATGGGAGCCGCTCATATTTACAACACTGACAAATGGCCTTTCATTTGCAAATTTATAGTGTAGCCATAATTTCTTGAGGGAACAGAGAGTTTCATTCAAAAAATTGCCACAACATTTATCTACACAAGGATGATGGATATCGCCTGTGAAATTAAATGCTTTTAAAAATTAAAATCATAATGCCAAGAAAAAGATGTGTTTCTTCCTGCATTGCTCACACATTTAAGTAATAACCGTTCTCGGTGCTTGCAAGGCTTGACCCAGACAGTGTGTTAATACTTATTAACTACATCCAAGCATACTGCTGATTAAGTTCTACTATGAACTGCTACACATTTCCAATGTAAATTTCTCATTTTATCTTCTGATTCTGACCTCCTGTTTTAAGCTATGCAATTCTACTATATGAGTAAGACAGAATGTTTCTTCATTGCTTCATTGCATTTAGTTTTTAACCCTATTGTATCCTGGAAGGGTGATTGTAAGCATAAACTACCGCAAACTATTATAGTTTTATCATAGTGCCAAGGTGAACACATACTTTCATTGAAAAGTATCAAACTATAAATGGAAAACATACCTTGAGATAATCAATAAGAAGATGGTTTATCAATGCATGATAAAGAATTAAGGACAGTGATAGGTGACATCTCTTCCATGCCTTCCTTTATAAATAGGTATAAGGACTCTTCAAGCACAAGTGTGTGTGTGTGTGTGTGTGTGTGTGTAGGGATTTTTTTCACAAGTTAGTAAATTTTGATCCTGAGTTTGATTATTTAACAAAATTATGTAAATGGCAATCGATAACTCATCTTTTTTTAACATTAACTACATCAGTCTGAAACTCATTATTCCAAATGGTGGCAAAATACTTGCGCAAAACATTTCATACATGAGGAAGAATTTTCCTGCTTAACCCCAGCACGGTAGCAACAGTCATGCTGCCAGCTTGCTACATACCCTTGCCGGCTTGCTAACTCCTTGTGGGCAGGAACATCCTCATCATCATCTTTGGGTCAACAGCATCCAGTCCAGCACCTGGAACGAACACACAGGCATGAAGTAGACACATGCACTCTGCACAGCACACAGCACTCTGTGCTGACTGGATTCTACTGGAAGGTACTGATCAACGATGTAACCATTCTTCCCTGTAAAGGGCCTTATTAAAACAGACTGCTTTCTCACAATTAGATGACAACTTTACTGTGAACATTTAATTCTTAACTATAATGGTTTCCAAATCTTCGCTCTACTTTCATGATAGCCTTTTGTGTTTGTTATTATCTTATTCTGTAAGAATTGCAAGCACGTATACAGCGTTTGGTTCATATTGCCCCTAACATACACACATTCACTCCTGTCCCAATCTCCTCGGTGCCCCACTTCAGCTCCTATTTTATTATTTATTGAGTCCAAAATTAGTGCTACCTAAATATGCATGGGTGTGAAGCCATCTACTAGACCTTAGTGTTGACAGCTGTTCTTAGTTGTCAGCTAGACAACATCTGGAACTAACCAAAACCCAAACTGCTGTGAACAACTCTGAGAGGTTTTCGTGGTTGAATCATTTTAGGTAAGGAAACTGATGCTACAGCTAGATCATTTGAGGCGGGAAGACCCACCTCTAACCTGGGCCACACCTTCTGGGGGCAGCCTATGTGAAGAACATGAAGAAGGAAGCTCTTGCTCTTTGCCTGCTTGCCCTCACTCTTGGTGGCAAGTTCACTCTCTCACTGGCATTAGAGCCTACCGCTTCTGGATTCTGGCATACACTGAAAACCAACTAAGACAGCCAGCCTCATAGACTGAACAACTATTGGGTTGTCTGACTTTCCATAAGAAGAAAATCATCATTGGAATTAATAGATCACAGCCTGTAATCACTTTAATAAATCGTGTGTGTGTGTGTGTGTGTGTGTGTGTGTGTATTATCAGTTCTGTTTATCTAGAGAACCCTGACTAATGCAATGGTTAACATACCAGGAGACACACTCCTGCCAAAAATTGACTCTCTTTTCCTCAGTGCTCATCAACTGTCAGTAACTCCTAAGTTAGAGGTGGGGCCTCATGAACCCCTCCTTCAACCAGGAAGAATATTGATTAGCTGGATCTTTTGCATATCTTGTACAGGCAACTAAAGCTGATGTGAGTTCATGGACGCAACAACCTTGTTGTGTCTGCTTCATAGCAGTCTCCCCTGATGGCTGGCTCCTGCAGTCTTACCACACTATCTTCCCTGGAGGCATTCTCTGAAGCTTGAGTGTAGCCACTGTATCAGAATACCTCCACAGACATTTTCTTTCTGCACTCGGGCAAGTTGTAGATCTCTCTTTTAACTATCAACCGCTGCAAAACAATGGTCTCAATGTGTGTTGGGAGTTGGTCTGACCTGACCTATGGCTCAGGTGGTCAATCATTTTATGGTTTTTGAGGACACAGTGCAGGTAAGCATTTGGAATTATGCCCTTTAGAGGTGGGCTCATTTTAGGTAAATTACTTTGTATTGACAAATGCAACTATCTTCAAAATAGGGTGTCTTCCTAACACTCTTGTCAGAGGAAAACGAGGTGATCTTAGCATGCACAGCAACATCTAAGGCAGGGTTTTTGTTATTTGAGGAATCTCCCTCAAACAAATGGCTTTCTCCTTCATTATTAGAGGTGATGTCCTGCAACCCTGAACATTATAGATATATGTTTGGTTACGGGCTTTTTCCTGCCTACAATCTACCAGTGTGAGTTGTGATGAGAACTTTGGTCCATGTAAGTTTTGCAACCATTAAAAGCTGAAAACTAAGCCATTGGCTCATCAGCACCATCCAGGAAGAACTAGAGACTAAAGGTCAATCCTGTGGACAGTATGTGATCAAGTCTTGGCTCAAACTCTGGGCACCAAGGACCGGTATGAATTTCTCATTTTGATAATGCTCTGTGCAGATTATCTCACGTTGCTGTCAATAGCACATCTCCTGTTAAGAAAGCCCTGTGCTTTCTGCTTCCCCAGACTCTGCCTATATCTTCTCTTGGCTGCTTCTATTCTGAATCCTTCCTCTGTAGTCAGCTGTGAGTCTAAAAGTTTTGCCCTGCAAATCTGAGCAATTTGTTAAATCTGAGAATGGTTGTAGAAACTCCTGCACTCACAATTGGTGTCAGGAGTGAGATTCACCTGGCCCCCTCTCTCTTTAACCTCGTTTTAACAGTGACTACCCAGGCAGCTGGTCACACCAGCCTATGCCTCTGCTGTAGATCCACAGGGTCTAAAATAGCTTTGAAAGGTAACGTCTTTTACTACTCAAGTAAGCTTAAAGATCTCACGGTTCAAATCCTTGGACCGGATGATGTTTACATCGAGAGTACAAACTAGTGTTTATCTTGTCCTATGCAAACAGTGCCATCCCCAATTCTCCAGCAATAAATTCAGAATGGAAAATGTTTGCATTTGTTGCTGTTTGGTAATACGAATGTTAGTGATATTTCAAAAGATACGATAGACTGACCAAGACCAGATATTAAAAAGTAACTTCATTAAAAACCAAATGGTTTTATAATAAAATATTAATTGAATTGTTTGCTTTCCCTAAGTCCTTGGGCTATTTCACATAACTTGCTGCTTATATATTTGAGCTCTTTCTTATTAAATTACTAATAGCATTTTAGTAGATAGACTTACAAGTTGGCCCTCATGATGTCCCCACCTTGTGAGTATATTCTGCATGTTGGTATTTTAGATGAGAATGTGAGCAGGGCTTGTTTGTGTGTGTGGTTTTTTGGGTGACACAGTTGCCTCTCATGCAGGTTGAGTGGTGAAGCTTAGGCTAGCCTTATAAGTGTCTTAAATCTTAGCCTAGAAATCAAAGGTTGAGAGCTGAAACATGAGAAGGATTGGACCCAGGATGTTCAGGATGTTCAGGATGGAATGCGTGAAATGCTGGGGGTAGAAGGTGGATTCTAGGGGCAATACAACATGATCTAGCTAGCAAGAAATACGGGCCTACAGCCTACATCCAGAAAGAACTAAATTTTGCAACAAGAAAAGTTAGAAATGCAATTTTTAGAGCATTCACAAATAAAAACACAGCCTGGCCATCCTGAACTACCAGCCTTGTGATACTAGAGCCAGCTGGGCCTTGTCATGCACAACAGTGAGCTAGTGTATAGGTATCATTTTAGCCACTGAGTTTGCGACCATATTTTTATTGAAAAAAAAAAATATAGAAAATGAAAATCTTAACTGGCTTCTGTCCAGTTTTTCAAGTCGAAAACAAGAAGCTTCTGGAGGCCATATTGAACTAGTTATGTAGACTCCTCGAAGTACTGGTGACCCACGGCACCTCTGAATGAAAAACATAACCAAGAACTAGTCCATACTTATTCCTTGTACAATCAAACAATTGCCAAGGTCAACGCTTCTCCTAAGCTGTATTGAAATATCAAATCCATGTATAATCAGTTACTTCAGGCCGTTCTTATGTCTTTTTAAAGGGATGTAATTAGGTAGCAGTTATCTCTTCTGAGGTAAATGTCCATGGCACATTTCACACAAAACACAGAGTTGCTAAAGTATTCGGAGTGAAGGCTCTGTGCTGATTTCAGAAGCATGTGTGCTGTACCGGCTCATCTAGTACCCAGCATCACTACCACACCCATTTCATAAACACGGAGTAGTCCTACTCAAACAGGACTGACATGGCTTCAACTCAGAGCCATTTGCTAACTGAGGCACTACTGAAGTATAGACGATATGCCAAGTTCCATCTATTCCAAGTGGCGAGAAGATGGTCACATACACAAGGTTCTACTCATTGCTGGGTTGTAATTTTTAAAAATTCAGTTCCCAAAGGAAAAATTATGCCAGATGGGTGTTGTGGTGCACACTTTTAAGCCCTGCACTGTGGGGGACACAGAGGCAGGCATATCTCTGAGTTTAAGGCCAGCCTGGTCTACAAAGTTAGTTCCAGAGCACCCAGGGCTACACAAAGAAACCGCATCTCAAAAATCATAAACAAACAAACAAATAAGAATATATATCAAATATATTAGACATATATATATATTCAACTGGAATATTACAATCAAACTCTTGCTTGGAAAACCTTGGGCATAGATAGATGCCCCCTCCCCAACTCCCATTAAATACTGTACCTTAAAGATACAGAATTTATCAAGTTGCATTTAAACTGCACCAGATTGATATCTGCACTTTCCCTAAACAACATATAGGAAAATAGTGCACCCCCAGATTCTGTCTAGTGCAGGCACATTATCCCTGTACTCTGGAAATGGTGGCAGGAAGATCAGAGTTCTCAGCCATCCTTGACTACTTAATGAGTTCAAGGCAGTCCAGGGTAGGGTTTGCTCTCATGAGTGGTTTGTTGATTAGCAGACTTGACTCTCATACAGGTGATGTGGGAAGGCTTAGGCTAATCACTTCTCCTCGTGACAGGCAGGAAGGACTACACAGGATTCCTCCTGAAAGTTAAAGTACACAGACTGTCCCCAGCTCAACAGCATGTGACTTACGATGTTTTGACTTTATGGTGACACAGAATTATACTCTTACAACTGTTCTGCTTCTGACTCTGAGTGCAGCATTCAATAAATCACAGAATGTCCCTCACTAATATAAATTAGGCTTTGGGTTAGATGTTTGCCCAACCGCAGACTTAACATAAGTTTCTGATTAAGCAGCACAGGGCTGTGTTCTAATATCCGATTGGTAAAGGGCATCACTTATATCAGATGCTATCAACTCTTGATGAGTGGTTCTGGATTAAGAGTCATGGAGGTCAAGAAGCATCTCTTCACAGCATATACATCCTGAAGGGGAGGCAAGAACTGAGCAGGAAGTAAGGATTAAGAGCCTATGAGCAACTTGCAGTGCCGGTCCTCCATAAGGATGACTGTTCCTCTCCCTGAACCCCATCTTAATGAGGCGATTCTGAGAAGGTTTCTAAAAACATAGATGTTCTATACAGCTCGCTTCTTGATCTTTTGTACAAATTTTCATATGCAGCTTTGGATAATATTAAGTATATTTAATAATTGAGAGTAGAGAGGCACTGAAGTTGAATAGTGACATTTCAAGTATTGGTAGATGCAGGATGGGATTTAAATACAAGGCCATGACCTAGCCAATGGCCTTTCTTGGAGTCTAACAGGCACAGGACCGGTGGGTAAGGCTGGCATCTCCTTAAAGCTAAAATTGGAGTACTCTACCCTTTCATCTGAGCTCAGGGCAGACATGGAGACAGAGAAACTAACAAACAGAGAAGGAGGATTTGACATGGAGGGGGTTTGAGTTTTATTACTATTATGATTTTTGAGATGGGGGTCACATGGCACAGGATGGCCCTGAACTCTTTATGTAGCCAAGGATGACCTTGAACCCCTGATTCTCCTTCCTCTATCTCCAGAGTACTAGTATCATTGGCTCACATCAGTTTTGTGTGGTGCTAGGGACAGAATCCAGGGTATCGTACAAGCCAGACAAGCAATCTATCAGCTGAGACACACCCATATCAGGCGTGAGTGTCTCTGTATTCACACACCTCTTCGACCCAACCAGAAGGGTGCTATGCTGGAATGCCAGGGGCATAAGCACAGGTCCATTCTTCTTTGTTCTTTAGAGTAATAATAGTGAGATTTGATCCTTTAAATATGTCTCAAAGTTATAATATTTTACCAAAAATATTTCCTTTTAAATGATTAACTTGATGATATTAAATGATATTTTAAATGATATTTCTCTTCCTAAGTTCTCTATTCATAGTGCGTTCTTGTGACTCCTGTGCTGTTGAAAGTGACACATGACTCCACTCACCACTCAAGATGAGCCAAGATCATCAGTTCTCTGAGAATCAACAAGGTGGCCCCTTACTGTTCCCACCAGCCTACAGCACATTTCCTAGCATCTTTCTGTGAACTCTCCTAAAATGATATATGACCTAAAATCTTAAAAGGCAAAAATCCGAGGCATGTGTCTAGTATAGACGGACACACACACACACACACACACACACACACAGGGCGGGGGGAGCCAGGCACACAGGAAGGGAGTTATGTTACCCATGCTATCTTGGAAAGTGACTGGCATGTATGGAATTTGTGTATCTGCTCTACCAGCTGACAAGGAGAAGTTGCTGGCCTTTCTTGAAGTCACAGACAAAGACTTCAACAGTTTCCAGTTATAGACAGAAGAATCAGGAGCAGTGTAGGCAAGGGACGGATGCTCTGCATGAAACGGAGATGACTAGAAAGTCTCCCAACAAAAGGCTTCCGTGTTTCACCATAGTTACCCGGTCAGATTCTGAGCTACGGGCTCCACACGCAGTATCTGATTTTATCTTCACGACCACCTTATGACCGAAGCCCTTTTGTTTGACCCATCTTGTAGAGAAGAGAAAGGGCACATTGGAGTAAGAAGAATGTCCGAGACCACACAGCTCAAACCCCACACCCCCTCCGCACCCCCATCAACTACGCCCACGGCTTCAAATAAAGCACCATGTGATAGAACTCACGGTAGCACAAGATCGTATAGAACTGCTGTGTTAGAGGCTTACGTGGTCACGTGTGAAGCAAACCTCAATATAGAAAATTTGAAAAATATGGAAAATATAGAAAAGCACACAGATGTAGAGGGGTATATTTGTGAGGTCATGGGACTTGGATGCCGGCCAAGGATACCACGAAGGGAGTGGTTCTTCTTCCTCTGAGTGTGCACCTGCGTGCATGGAAGTGTGAGTGTACAGCCACTAGAGATTGACTTCCAGCATCTTCTCTAATCATTCTCTGCCTCATGCTTGAGACCCGATGGTCTCTTCTCTGAACCTGGATCTGTCCAATGGCCGGCAAACTCCAGGGATCCTCCTGTCTCTGCACACAGCCCTCAACAAATGGAGATTTGTTTAATTACAACTGTTTCTTTTTTAAAAAAAAAAAAAAAAAACAAGGATCTAATTCAGGCCCCCATGTGCAACAAACACTTCGCTGGCTGAGCTGTCTCCCAGGCCCATTTTATTTCAGACAAGTCCACTGAGGCAGCAGTGGGCCTGGGCTGCAATCCAAAGCCCCTGTCTTTGAGTTGCTGTTCCTATGACTCTTTCTGGGATACTCTCAGAAAGAAGCAGTCACTGGATTCCGCTCTCACTGAAGTGTGATCCTCTGCCTCATGCGGAGTCTTCATCTGTGAAACGTGAGACTTAATTACACCTACTCCACCCAGCTGCCTGGGAGAAGAGTGATTGCCACACACCAGTACACAGACCTTTCCTGGTGCCCGCTGGATACTTGCTATTAAGACAGTGGCAAGTTCACATTTGGAATTGAGATGTTCAGGAGATGGACAGCCACTGCGCTGCAGAGAGAAACTCCTACGGCCAGTTTACAGCATCTGCAGTATGCCAGCCTCCGGGTCTAGAGGCTCCTTACTCTGCTAAGCACAGAATTAATCCCTCTAGACAGAGAACTAACCTCTGTCAGCAGGGGAGTACAGGAAGAGTTCAAAGTCATTTTACTAGAAAAGTTGGAAGGAGAGGTCATGGCTTCTGCCTCTAGCTTCATCATGGTGCTTGGACCCTACAAACCAGATCTCGTCCTGAGATTCGGTTTCCCTTTTCAAAAGTTACCATCAAGCCATCCCACTGGAGTTTCCTTAGAGTCTCTTAAGCATGGAGATTTTATATATTAATTTTCAAAACCTTTACCAAGTAAAGTGATTCTAAAACCCTTCCCTTTTTTCAGGTTTGCTTTAGAGCCCCTGCCATCACTAATTTGGGTGGGACGATAGTAAAACATATGTACTTTGTGATTCAATTGGTCTTTAATCTTAAAAGGGTTTCCATGGGTGGGAGACACGGAGAACTCGTCCCCTCGGCCCGTCCTTGGCACAGCCCACCACTCACTCAAGAGATCTGAACTCATCAAGGAGAAGTCAGCCTCGTACAGCTTTAAAATGACTTCACTCCTATATTTACATATTTTTAATAGGGCTATGATGAATCTCCTTCCGCTTGACTCCTATTTTGAGCTGTGATATTTTAATCTCCATTCTTGCTGCAACTTACCAGATGAATGTGCGCTGTGACAGAGCTCGGAGGAAATCGTATAAATAAAGCGAAGTGGAGCTATGACATCCCATATTGTATAGCTTTTTTATTGTAGCTGAAGCATAAACAGAGCACAGCTGTGTTATACTCACTGCTGTGAGCGAGCGCTCCCTCATCTTCACCCCCTACCGGTTTTAAAAAGACAGTGCTCTTACTCAGAAAGCTCCTACTCCGAGGAGCAGTCCCCATCGGGCCACCCTTCCCCTCAAAGCTTTCCTACTGACTCATCTTTCCTGTCACATCCTCATGTGACTGAAGATCAGCATGCCCACGGCAGCCCAGGCTGCACACAAGCCAAAGCCCCTTGCTGTCCCCTGCTGCAGGATGACTCTGCCATCCAAACCAACTGGCACACACAAACCCACAGACTCCACAAGTGCTCCTCAGGCCTCAGGGAAGCAAGGAGACAGGAAATGAACCTGGGAGAATTCACTATGGCACACCCTCTCAATGAGGAGACCCTTTGAAAATGACAGATACTGGGCTCTCAGATGAACTCTCTGGTGAACGTTGGACATGCCAGGAAAGCACGACACTGAGTTACACAAAACAGCTCTGCCTGCTTACACCACGGCTGGCTTTAGAATTGTTCATTAATGTAAATATGCATTGAGCAACAAAAGCAAGTCCCATCTATACTCTGATAGAAATGGGCTGAGGTCGCATGGCTAATAAGTCCAGGCTGTCACTTGATCTAAGCTGAGCCTATCTCAGACCTTCCCTGAGATATTTCATGTGGTACAAACAGAGAAAGCAGTGTGGATAGGACCCTAATACCCAGCGCCGTCAGCCATGGATCAGATCCTCACACCTGGTGATCATGAGGATGGTGTGAAGGAATAAAGCCAATAATAACTCAAGTGCCCTGGAGATGAGAGTCGACCCTACCAAGCCTGACTCACAGTTCCAGCTGCTCCTTCCTGAGACCCATCAACACTCATGTTCTCCCTCCACCCCCCTTCATTCTCTCTGCTAGGATTTGTCTCTGTTTATGTGTGTGAAGAGACCACGTGTGCACAAATGTGCTGTGTGCACCTGTGTGTGCAAAGAAGCTAGCCAGTGTGGGTATGTGTGGAAGCCAGAGGCCAACAGCCAGTGGTCTTCCATGTTTTCTCCACCTTATTAAAATTAACTAATTAATATTTATCTGTTTGCTGAACCTGGGCTACCTGGCTAGCAAGCTCTGGGAACCTGCCTGTGTCAGCCCCTCCCTGCTTTGGTTACAGGTATGTGCATGCCACCATACCCAGCTTTTTACATGGCTGCTGGGATCTGAACTCAGGCGCAGCAAGCAAGCGCTTTACTGGCAAAACAATCACCTCAGTCCTGATATATTTCAGAGTCTGTATTATTACAGTTTCCAGAGGATTCTGCTCCTCCATTCAGTTGGCATTTATTCTTCCTTTAACAAAATGCCAGCACACTATCTAAGGGAAGGAAGGAAGGAAAGCCCTCTGGGTTTGTAGAAAAATGATGAAAATTCAAAGGACAGGTGCATCCATGTGAGAGGGTGTGCGGAGCGTGGTACCCTGTGCACCCTGGAAATGGGAGGCAGACTGGGAATGGATCTGTGCCAACATTAGCATGCGAGGTGCAAAGCACCAGATCACAGTGCTAGAACCACCACCATTGACTAGCTCGACTGTTTCCAACAACTCACTCTGCCTGGCTAAGGGTGATACTCTTTGCTGGTACCGTTTGCTGCTTCCCCTTTGCTGGTTCCTGCTTGCTGGCACCTCGTACTTCTCAGCTATCTCCCTCTCAAGGTTGCTAGTCTGCAATGTTCCCAACCTGCCAGACCAGCCTGAGGTCTAATGTAACTTTCACTTCTGTGAGGGGATTAGCAGGATTCCTTTGTTTTGATGGTGGATTATCCAACTGCAGCTTTAAAGGGGTGTGGCCTCATCTGGTTTGCTCCCGGGAGAATGACTGGAATTTTATCCTACTTGAACAACATATAATCCATAAAAGGGTTACTGTCAAAACATGGTACTCCATTCTTGATGTGTGTGAAAAAGCACATTTGTAATGTAAATAACCTCGGAAGTTGTGTGATATTTTATAATAACCCATCTGGTAGGAAACAAAGATCATCAGCCCCAGTTGGTCCCAGTCCTAGTAAATCAGAGTGCATCTAGACATCAGGGTGCACAGAACCCCAAGACAAATGCCACCCCAGATCAAGATTCAGGTCGCTTTCTTTTTCAGGGGCAAGTATTTTTAATTGACCCAGTTCTCCTAACACAGTTTTGAAAGGAAGACAGGAGTCATGAACTGAGGACAGTGTTGGACAACTATGCTCAAGACAAAAATGTTCGCCAACTGATGGCAGCCTGGCTTACATGGATGCTGCTTTAGCATTTCATATTTGGTAAGCTTCTTTGGTGATAGGCGGCAACTAATCAGAGAGTGAATCCCAACAATCTCCATGGAAGTGTGGAGCCCATGAAACGTCCAAGAAAAACACCTAAAGAGCAGCTAGCTGCAGATTAGAAATTAGCCCTTACGCTTTCACAAGAGGGATCTTGTTAGAAAAGTGTGTGTGTGTGTGTGTGATTGCGTGTGTGTGAATATGTGCATGTGTGAATGTCTTGGACTGAGTGTGAGTGTATATGTGGTGTGTGTGAATGTGTATGTATATGTGCTGTGTGTGTGTATCTGCATATGTGATTGTGTGTGCATGTATGCAGATGTGTGCATGTGTGAGTATGTGTGGTGTGTGTGTGTGTGTGTGCATGTGTGAATGTATGTGAATGTAGACATGTGTGAATATGTGCATGTGTGAGTATGTGGTGTGTGTGTGTGTGTGAGTGTGCATGTGTGAATGTATGTGAATGTAAACATGTGTGAATGTGTGCATGGTAGTGTGTGTGAATGTGTGTGTGTGCATGTGCATATGCATGTACAGGTCAGAGGACAACTTCACCTGTCAATCCTCACCTTCCACTCGCTTGAGATGGGGTCTTTTGTTGACAGCTCTTTGTGCCAGACTCACTGGCCTGTGAGCTTCCTGGATTCCTCGTCTCTACCTCTCATCTCACCACAGGGCACTGGGATTCTTACAGAGGCACATACTGAGTCTACTGTTGTACATGGAAGCTGGGATCTGAGCTCAGGTCCTCATGCCTGTGCAGCAGGACTGTCACTATCCAGGAGAGTCCCTGTAACTACTAGACTTTCTATTACATGGGATCCGTACTTGGCAGGCCTTGGTGGATGGGGCACCGACATGTTTGTCTGCAAGCTCAGCACATCCACCCCCAGCTCTCTCGATAATTCTTTATTGGTACTTGTGTTGATTAATGATGACATTACAGGGAAAAATACCTTAAACATTGGAGTAACATCTTCCCACCTTCTTGCCAGAGAATAGGATAAAAACATTAAAATGAAATTTGTAATTGGCACCCGATGGCTCCCTCCCCAAGCGCCCCTTTTCTGTGCATTGTGCTAATCTCGTATCAGCAATGTCTTTCAAAAGATGTCTCAAGATTGTTGTAGGTTTTTAACAGACTGGAGGCCAGTCCAGACTAGCCTCAAACTCAGTGTCCTCCTGCCTCAGCTTCCCAATTGCTAGGATGACAGGCTTGAACAAACTGCCCTGGGCAATATTAGATAAGCCTTGAGTTACCTGTGTATTATTTGCTGTCCAAAACACTGGGACAGATAGTTTCAGGAGGCTTGTGGTTAGCTAATGGGCCATGTCCCGTAGCAGGCAGATACTTCAGGTAGAGTGGAAAGAAATGCTAAATATGAAGCAATAAGAAGTTGACTTAGCAAGATGGCCTGCTGGGTAAAGTCACCTGCACTGAGCCTAGCTGCCTGAGTTTGATCCCCAGGACCCATGTGGCAGGATAGCACAGAGTCCTGAAAGTTGTCTTTGACCTCTCATGCACTCTATGGGATATACATACCCACATACATATGCAACCAAAAAATAAACCAAAATAAAGAATAATAAAGAATTTGACTTTAACCCTCACAGAGCTTCCCAAGTTCAAAAGGAAAATAATGAGAGATTAGTTACGGTGTCTCTTGGAATCTATGTAGAATGACAAACAGAATCTTCCCAAAGCAGTCCAGGGTTGTTCTTTCACTCAGCAAGATTTACTGACTGAGGATATCTAGGTGCCAGGGACTGTCCTGGACTCTAGAGACAGAGCTGGGAACAAATGGACCAAGGCCCTGGTCTCTTACAATTCATACTGTACTCAGAGGCAAAAAAAAAAAAGGGGGTGGGTAATGACTGGAGACATACACTGTGCATGCCATGAGGCTGTGAGGGGGGGGAGTGAAGGGAGAGAGTTGGGACACTCAGATAAACATCAAATAGAGGGAAAGACGGGGTCTTTCTGAGAAGGCGCCATTTTATTTAAGACCAGACTACAGTATCTCAAAGAGTCACATAGTGATGGGTTACCAGAATGAGAGCAGAGGTCCTCAGTGGCCCAGGCTGTGCCTTCCACATTAAAAGATCCACCATGATCACCACAGCCACCACCATCACCAAGGGCATCACCATCTCCACAATCAGCATCCTCACAGCCACCATTGTCACCACAGTCACCATCGTCACCCAAGCCACCATCACCATCACAGTATCTATTAGCCCTAAAGTATACCAGACTTCATATTTTATTTCTATGGTTCTACGCATCAGACTGGGAGCATTATTAATTCATTTAATAATCCTATCCTGCCAAGCACCGTGGCACATGCCTTCAATCCAGTACTTGGGAGGCCAAGCCAGGCAGATCTCTGTAAGTTTGAGGCCAATGCAGTCTATATATAAGTGCCAGACCAGCTGGGGCTACATAGTGAGACCATGTCTCTAAATAAGTAAATAAAATAATTCTACCATATTAATTAGTACAGTAAGGATTTCCTAGATTAAATCAGATCCCCTTGTGAAAAAAAAGAAAATTAACAAATACATGTATTTCCTTCTCCACTGTGAAGCCAAAGAACCACAGTGAAGAATAAAGTAGCAGACTAAAGACATGGACCTGCAGACAAGAAAGCAGGCTGCACTGGGACCCCCTGACCCAATACGACATTATTCTAACCCCTTTGCCATCGGAGTGACCCTTCATGAGTGCTTGGACAAAGTGCTTGAGCTGTGAATTGTGAAAATCCTAACAGAGCTGTGGAATAAGAATCAGATAACAACAACAACAACAACAATAATAAACAACTATTGACCTTCAGCAAATAGTCACATTTACTCTGAAAATACTACCTTAAAAGAACTGATCAATTTCTTTATGAGTTTTTTGTTTGGTTTTATTTTTGTGAGTATTTACGGCTCTGGGAGGAAAAGCAAACCCACAGGAAGTGTTACAGCTCTGAGGGGAAAGGTTTCTTGGCAGCTGGGAGCCGAGGAATACCACAGAGTCTCAAGGCACAACAAAGCTCACACAAGAGATTCCCTGGGAAAGACACAGAGGGTGGCTGCCTCTGCGGGGCCAGGAAGAGCAGGACACAGGCTTATACAGGGATTTGGGGGCAGGAGAGTTCGTCCGGGTTCAGATTTCCACAGCGGGGATTGGTGAGATTTCAAGCCCAGCCCAGGAACTGCTGGATTGTGTGCCTAGGGATTGGTGGGTTTGGTAAGGCTTTTTACCCGGAAGTAGGCTCAGACCTTTTATTGTACATTTTGGTGGTGGTGGGGAATGCATGTTCTGGGGAAGTGGAAAGACAATTCAGGTGTCGCTCTTCACCTCCATCTTTGTTTGAAGCAGTCTCTGCTTGCCACTGTTCTCTGTAATCAGGAAGTCTGGTGGGGAAGTTTCCGGAGAGTCTTCTAACCTTAGTCTCTGCTCCCACACCAATCTTTCCATGGGTCATGGGGATACAAACTCTGATTCCCCACATCCTCGCAAGTCCTTCACCTCCTGAGCCATCCCCACAAGCCTCAGCCTTGGTGATTTCTCTGGGCCTATCATGTCTTAGGTTAAATATGCATGAGATATACCTTAACGTCCAGAAATGAAGATACACAGAAAAGCACAGCACAGTGTTGTGTGATGAAACTTCTCATGGGGAGATACAATGCACATATCTAACATCCTAGATATAGAAGCCACAACAGACCAAAGTATGCATACCACCAAAGCCCAACTTGCTGAGACAGTGAGGTGATTTTATATATACATATACATGTGTGTGTATGTGTGTGTGTGTGTGTGTGTGTGTGTGTATTACATTTCAAATGTTTCCCCCTTTCCAGATCTCCCTTTGGAGCCTCCCTATTCTCTCCCCCCTCCCCCTGCCTGTGAGTTTTATAAGGATTATTTACAGGACTATGGTGTGCTCTTACAGGAGCAGAAATGATTCAAAATCGGCTGCCCACCCCAGCATGGGAGACTGCACATAGGAATGTGGAGCTCACTGCACAGCCTGCAAACGGCTCAAGAGATTGGAGTGCATCCTTTCCAGGTACCTCAGTTGGTCTAAGCCTCTTCCAGGAAACTTGGCTTGTTCCTGCTTCTTCCAGGCAGCTAGTCTGATCTCAGAACCTTCTTTGCATCTCTTTTTTGTAGCTAAACTTTTATGAGGTTTTATTGCTTACTCTGCTGGCGGGGGGGGGGGGGGGGAGTAAATCTGGTCTGGTCTGTTTCAGGGTCTTCCTGAAGTTATGCTTAGTGGTTCTTTGCCATTCTGCTTATGGAGCTTCCTTGTGGGACGGAATCTTTCAATTTTGTGGATATTGCAACACAGTCTTGGGCTTGTCTGTCTCCCAAATCTCACACCCTTTGTGCCAATTTAAATGAACACTAAAAGACATCCAAGTAATTTCTACAAAGTCATTGCTGCAGCAGCCTGTACTCCACGTGCCACCAGATGAAATATCTCTGTGGGTCCCATCACGCTAGGAACTACCCACTCATTTATGCTGGTCCCACGCAATCTTTGGGGGGCTTGTCTTCATCAAAGAAGTGAGCAGCCAGGCATGGAGGTATACATCTGTGATAACAGCACTTGCAGAGGAGATACAGTAGCATCTGAAGTTCAAGGCAAGGCTGGGCTACATAGCAAGTTTGAGGCTATCCTGGGCCATATGAAATCTTATTAGAAAATAATAAAAATAAATATAAATAAAATAATATAAAATATAAAATTAAATAAATAAAATAATAAAATAAATATAAATAAAATAAAACCACGCCATATATATACATATATATACATATATAATGTGTGTATAGTGTACATATATATATACATATATGTATGTGTGTGTGTATATATATATAATGTGTGTATAGTGTATATATATATATACATATATGTATGTGTGTGTATATATATATAATGTGTGTATAGTGTATATATATACATATATGTATGTGTGTGTATATATATATAATGTGTG
>JADRCH010000202.1:1822133-1849657 GCA_019843965.1 Rhynchomys soricoides | reverse complement strand
TCTTCAAGGTGAGCCACTCACAGGCTCTGTGTCAATCACTGGACCCTGTCTAAATTGGAATCACAGAGATGCTGTGTTCCCTCTGCCAATGCATCTGGAATTCCTGACCCTCTAGGTGTCAAGCAGAAGGTGAGTTCTCTGCATCTTTGTCACACATGTGATAACTGGGAGTTACATCCCATCCTCTCTATACTGCTCCTCTGTGGCACTTGTTCTTTGGACCCTGGATCTGAGCAGAGGCACATAGGATTGTCCTTGGATTCAGGCTGTAGCTAGACTGCAGTGGGTTGGACAGTGGCTGTCTCTTCTACTCTCAGGTGGCCACCCAGAGCTGTGGGTGTGGGATACACTCCCTTCCCTGTGATTTGCAGCCTGGAATATTTGTCTCTTGAGTGACTTCAGAAGCCCTATATCACATGGTTAGTTGGAAGATCCCTGTTCCTACTACATGACGTTCCTAGTAAAGGGAGAGCAGTAGAGAAATGCATCCATGTTTCAGGGGACCTAGTACAGTGCTCAGTGTGTTGACATTGGATATACTCTCCCTGATATGGACTGGACAGATATGAAAACCAGAATAGCAAAATGCATCTGACTCTCCCTCCCCCCCAAATTCCACTAGGGGGTGCTCGCGTTCACCTTCTGCCACCCTGGGTGACATTTCTTGCCAAGTCACTGGTCAACCAAGCTGTCCTTTAGCAGACCTTCAGAGTGTCCAGTTAGAATGGGCTCTACTTGTGTACCTGGAGGCTGAAACCCTTATTTCTCTCTCTAAGCTAAAACTGCAGCAGGGTCCTGATGCCCTACCCTGTGTCTATCCAGGACTGCATTGATGTACCAGTTCATTCTACGCTTTTCTCTGAGAGTCCCTTTTAAAGCCGCCTCTCAGCTGTTGTGGATATTTTAACGGTTCTGCATATTGTGCTCATTATCTAACTAAACCCATGTTGATGAAGAAAAAAGAGACAGAAGAATAGATTTTGGAGAGACAGAACAACAGAAATCACTTTAAATTTCTTAAATATTACTGGTTCTTTAAATGTGTGTGTATGTATGTGTGTGTATGTATGTGTGTGTGTGTGTGTGTGTGTGTGTTTGTGTGAGAGAGCGCTCTCCAGTTGCCTGCAGTGCCTACAGAGATCATAACAGGGTGTCAAATCCCCTGGAGCTGGAGGTACAGGAGGTAACAATCCACTTGATATGGGTGCTGGGAACTGAACTACCCACCTTCAAAAAACCAAGTATGGCCACACGTGTATAAGGTCTAAGACTGAGTCTTAGTTTGAGTCTTGGCAAATCCAGGAATCCTGAGGTCTAAGCCATTGCTTCTCCCAAATGTTAAAGTGTGTTGGCAGCAGTAGTGTGAAAGATCCCATGTCACTTGCTGTCCTTCTCTCAAAAGCTGCGTGGGGATGGCCACCAAGGCACAAGACACATGTTTGTGGACTGGAACCTGTCCTGATGTAGGAGCACTTGGCCACTGAGGTACAGCCATGCAGAAATCCCCTGCTTCCTAGAGCAAAGCTGAGCTATCCCACAGTCATTGAGCTGCCTCAGTTTGTAGACTTGAGACTTCTATCAGCAAGAGGCTCTGCCTCTGTGCCTAGAGCACCTGGTGCACAGCTTCAGGGGACCTATCCTCGAGCTCAGCTGCCCACCAGTCTGGTCGCAGCATGCTCAGCTGTGGCCGGATGACTCAGTCACAGCTAGTGAGGGTGCAGCCCTGGAGCAGAGGCGGAAAAAATGAAGAACGAAATTGCTGCTGTTGTCTTCTTTTTCGCTGGTTCGAAAGCATGATAAGTTGAAAAAAAAAACGCAGCAGTTAGAGAGGTTTGCTGAGAAACTGATTCAAATACTTCAAGAGAGATATAAAAATCACTGGTATCCAGGAAAAAAAAAAAACCATCAAAAGGGCAGGCCTACAGAAACATTCATGTCAATAAGTTTCAGAGGATTGATCCCTGAAAGCCTGTGAGAACAGCTGTACCTTGTACAGTGACCCGGGCTGGCTGAAGGAACTTGCACTCTGGGTGGATATATGTGAGGTATGCTGTCAGTATGGAGAGAAAAACAAAGCATTCCTTGTGGCCAGCTTTGAAAATGAGGGTGAGAACAGCAAAGAACGTTAGCAGGGCTCCTGATAAGGTGACTTCTGATTATCACCCAGGGTCCTCCTCCTCAGACGAAGACACAGCAAGGAATTAGAAGTGAAACCCAGCTCAGTGGCTGCAATGCCAAGACCGATGTGCCAGATTTCAGAAGTATTATTCCCACCTCTTCCAATGTGTCACCCTTTGCCCAGAAAACAAAGCCAGGAATGTACCGAGGGAGTGGCCTTCACACTCACTACCCTCCTCCTCCTGTTCCATTTGCTTATCCAAATCCAGGATGGAAGAATAAACCATTCCGCCCAATTCCAGGGACACGGGTACCTTCTTCTGGAATACATTGTGACCAAAGTCACTGGATTAATCCTCACACGTTGGCTCCTCACGAGCTCATTTGATTGTGTTGGTGTCATGTTGATAGAAAGGGAGAGAAACCTTCCTATATACTAAGAGTTCATACTTATAGTGAAGTTAGATGGGCAAAACCATCAGGGCTTAATTTATAGAAAAGCTATTGAGAATAATCTTTCTTAAAGTAGATAGATAGATAGATAGATAGATAGATAGATAGATAGAGGTAGGTAGATATAGATAGATATATAGTTTGAGAAACTTTATTAAAATTAGTCAAGTGCCTGAGTTTTTAATATTGGACTTGAATATACATTGTGCATTGACTTTATTGGATACAAAAACACTGTAGGAGTGGGCGGTGTGTTCTAGCATCTTTGAGCATTTACTTTACAGAGAGTATGTAAGTTATTTATACAGAAGAACCTCTATTTTATGTCATTACTTAGAAGAATTGTGTGAAATCATGTAGTTGCAAATAAAAAGTAGATTGAAGCAAGGAAGAAAAAAAAAGATTCTCTGTCTCCTCTACTCCAGGGGTCATAGAGCCAATCAGGGAGCCGGAGAGTCTGCAGTGGAAGATGCTGGGGGTTCTCAGAGGAGTCGGTGCATGATGGGTCTCAGCACAGAGCGGGAACCTGAGGCAGGATGCACATAGGCAAGTGTCTACACTGCCTGCCACCCTCAGAATCAGCTCTGTCCTCATCGACCAACAGGGAGAGAGATGTTCTGAAGTGCACGAGGGGATGGGATGGAGGTGTGCTGGGGGACCGTGGGACTTGGCAGAGCAGTGGTGCTGGAAGTGATCAGAGGAGAGCTCCACAGTTAGTTAGTGATGGTGGGGCTTCCCACCATTGGAAGCCCTGCCCAAGATGGGTTGGCCAAAGCAGAGTTTGGAATGTTGAACTGAGGTCACTCTTTTGAGTTGGCAAGGGTGGTGGGATTCTTGGTGGCAACCTACACATGCCCATTCCAGTGTGTTGATTGGTCCATGGGCACGTGGGAGGTGATAGTTTCGCTTTCCGTTTCCCGGTTGGGAACTTAAAGCAGCAGGCTGCTTGTCCGTACGACTCAGAGGTGCAGCTGCCAACTGCATCTACACAGCCAAGGCCATCGAGGTCCTGTTCAAACTCGGTAAGTTGAGCCTCTTCACTCCTCTACCTCCTCGTCCTCACAGTGTTACCTCGGGAAAGAGGGATAATTGCCTCATGCTAGGGATGAACTCAGGAAAGGTAAGTGTCATCCACGCAGACCTGAGTTCAGAAAAACTGGACTTGCAGTGAGGTTTTGGTGTCTGGCTGTTTCTCTCCCTCTGCACTAAACATGATGATCTGATGGGATCATCAATGGTCTCAGGCTCAGCTTAGGTGCCAGGATGCCTATGATCTGGACAGCAGGCTCAGGACAGGAAACAGATTTATGAGAGTCTACCATTTAGGGAAATGTAGAAACTGAAGGATACAGAGGAGAACAAGAGGCTCAGAACCCACTGGGTTTTACAAGCATCCTGATGTTGGACCAGGATTATAGCTGCCAAGACCAGGTTGGGACGAATGTTGACTGGCAGATAAATGAAGCCCAAAGATTATGCCGTGAACTGTCTCTGAACGTGTCTTTACCATGCCCAGGACAACTGAAGACTGGGGATTGTGTTGTGCTGAGGAGTCTGTGAAAGAGGCTGAGCAGTGGGCCAAGATCTGCCGCCTTTGGGCCTCTGCTGGCCTTCTGTCCCGTCTGTGGAGGATAGAGAAGAGGGAAAGGGGTCCCTGTGTTTTCGGAGAGGAAGGGTGTCAGGATGGAAGCAGGGAGGGAAATGTGAACAATCATGTAAACAGCCCATGACCAGTTTGTCAGTCACAAGGTCAATAATCAGACTTCAGGTGTGTGTGTATGGGGGCGTTAGTCCTCTGTGCCTGTAGACGCAGAGAACATTCTAGAAACCTTGGGAGAAGAAGACAGAGCGTGGGAGGATGAAGAAGAAAATTAAAAAGCAACCCCCTTCCTTTTTTCTTAACAAGAAATATCCTCAGAGATGGGTGAGTCTCTGTCCAATAAATGTCTCCCAGAGCCCATGTCAGGAGCACCTTAGGCCCAGGAGGACAAGACCAACTGAGTTGATTCTGGCACAGGCACTGGGCTACTCCTGGGATCGTGGCTGACACTGGTGCCCCAGAGAAAAGTGTCCCAGGAAGGCACGATAGTTAGTCCTGGGAGGGAATGTAGAAGCCAGCCAGAAAGAGGCAGTGTTCGAGATTTCACATGGATGGAGGAGGGAGGCCTTTTGTAGGGAGGGAAGAGCCCAGAACTGGCCTGGGAAGTTGATTGGGAGTAAGGAGAGAGGGTCTGCAGCAGGCTGTGGGTGTTGTGAGATTAATTAATTACAATCAGGAGTTTGAGGTTAAGCCCCACCTTTGATCATTCAGGCCCCCAGATAAAAGACACGAAACCTTTATAATTAAAACAAACCTTTAAAGCATGAGAGCTAGGCAGAATCTACCCTCCATGTTACTATGTCTACTTCCCCATCAATAGCCCTGAGGTATGACTTGCCCTGCTCCATCTTGGCCGCTCTTAACTCCAACTGGCCAGCCCTCATGGCTATGTTTTCATGATTCACTTGCCCCCTGGCATCTTCTCCTCTCTCCACCTTCTCTCTCCTTCCTAACCCCAAGCCTGGGAACAGAAACCCCACCAACCTCTCTTCTGCCCAGCTACAGGCTGCCAATATCTTTATTCAATCAATAGTTTTAAATCAAAGAGCAAGGTCACCTAGCATCACTTGATGTACTTGATGATTCTATCTTTGATGACACAACTAGGGCCAGTATTTAACATTACAAACATAGCAACAGATCAAAGCTCAATAGTGGGGGGGGGCTCTGTGCTGGGTTCAAGGTCCTGAGCCTGAACCTGGGAAATAATTACAGATTCTCAGGGAGGAGCTTGGGGCCCTGACCTCTGTCTGGCCTCGGGAAGGAGATGAGGGGAAGGCACCAGAAGATGCTGTGCTAAGAGACCCTGTGCCTCAATGTTTATGTGCACAGATGAGGAAGGGAGGCCCACAGCCTGGGTGGCCACAAGCAGAGAAGGACAGCATCATCTGCACCCCTCCAGGGCTGTGTCCACAGAGTCCTTCATCCAAGAAGGCCCACTGTCTAGCTGGCTAGAAGCAGGGCTTAATGAAGGTAGAGAAAGACACAATTGTACGTGCTCATGTATTTTTGTGGTTCTGAGTATCGATGCCAGGGCCAAGTGTATGGTTGGCAAGAGCTCTGCCATGAGTCTTCTCCTCTGAACAGACTCACAGCAAACTCTAAGACAAATGGCACAATGTAGTGTCACCTGAGATACCACCAGCTTGGCCACCTGATAGTTGAAGTCCTGTGACCTGTGAGGCAAAGAGGAAGTGAGGTGGGGGAGGGTTTAACTAGCCTTCCTTCACACCTGTGCCTCAGCAAGGTCCTCCTGAGACGGCCTCAGCAAGGTCTTCCTGAGACGGCCTCAGCAACCTTCTTCTTGTGCTTGTTAGTCAAGATTGGGTCCCTTAGTCACTAGGCTAGTGACCTCATGTCTGAGAAAAGCAAATTCCAAGTGGAGAACAGTGGGCAGGGTGGTGGTCCTGGCTTCTACCCAAAGTAGCCTGACATCTGGTGTCATCAGAGTCAATGTCCTTTTGAGATGAGGCCAGTAAGCTAACAAGATGTCATCTTTCTGGAAACAGCCTGGGCTGCTATGGCTTAATAGAGAAGCCAAACTTTGTGAGTCCTGGTAGGGACACCTCATAGATTTCTTCAAAGACACAGAAGCAAAGTATCTCTGTGCAGTTGGTGTCCTCCAGCCCAAAGTCCCAGAGGGGCTTCTGGATGAGCAGGTGAACCTGTGGTGGCTTTTCTCAGTGCTGGGGAAGGCTCACCATGGAGACCCGAGGCTGGAGGCAGGTAGGTGAAAGAAACAGTTATAGGTCAGGGCTATAAGTCGGAGGCCTGGGGGAGTCTAGATGTGTGCTGCTCAAAGTGTGGGTCAGCAGTGTCCATGGAATTTCTCCATCATTCTGTCTATAGAGAAAGAGACCAAAGGAAGGACTTCGCCAAGGTGTACTGTTTTCCCGCAAAGGAAGGAAATTCACTCTTTGTCTCCATCGCAGGGCAGCTCCATATGATCTTGAGACTGTAACACATTACCTGCAGGGATGCAAAGGAAAATATTCACAGGAGTCTGGGAGGCCTCAGAGCACAGCCCAGGTGCTAGTTTTACCTTTGGATAGGCTCTTCCTTGTGCACGACAGGATGTCCTCACAGAGTGAGACAGGGCAAGCAAGCAGGCTTCATGCTTGCTTTCTCTTCTCAGAGAGCTCACCCACACACAGCCTGGGTGCTCAGGCCCCTGAAACTGTTGCTCACTAGCTATTATTCCTCAAACACAGTTCCCATACCCAGGGAGTTGCCAGAACATACTTCTCATCCCTCCCTTTCATGTGTTGACTTGATTCTTTTTCACAGCTGTGGCCTTGGTTTCTCATGCTTACCTTAGTCACCACAGGGCAGGGGGCACTGCCCTGGCTGGGGTGAGGGAGACAGAATGGAGCTGGATGATTGATCTCATTTGGGAACAGCTGTGGGGCTCAGGGAAAGACTGAGCTCTGTGCATTAAGTTCCTTTTGAGTCTTGGCAGCCACCCTCGAGGGAACCATGAAACAACCAGATTCATGGCCGCCTGCTAGCGTTTGCTGCAGGGGTTCCTACTGTATCCCACACTGTGTTTCTTCTTCCATGGTGCCTGAGCATCTGGTGAGATGTAAGGATAACCTCTCAAAGATCCTGTGACTGGTCCAAGGATCCGGAAGCTCTCCCGGCCTCTCGAGGTAGCCAGAGCTGTCTACCTTGCCTGTGTTCCACTCTCAGACTAGACCTGGCACGCTCCACAGCAGACAAGGATGAGGCCACCAAGGACCAAAGCCAGTGCCCTGACCCTGGGTCTATAGGGATCTACCCCATAACCCAATATGGGGCATATGAGGGACAACCTCCCCTTTACCTTGTCCTCGTTGGTGTGACCTGAAAAGCCTGAGGATGTGGCTTAGTCACAGCTCCCAAAGTCAGTGCAGATCAATGGCTGCTTTGTGTAATTTGTGAGACTCTAAAGCTTCCACTGAGGAAGAAATACTTCTCTTGGAATCTTGTCCAAAGAGGGCGATTTGGGGCTCTGTAATCCACATAGATCCTTGCATTATGACTATAATACAAAACAATATCCACACTTATTGTTTTCGGCATGCTCTGATATCAAGTCAACTTCCTCTCTGAATGTTCCTCTTTAGCCAAACCAAAAACACCAAGGTCAGAACTAGATAGGCTGAAAGTCACACGTGAAGACACGAGCACCACCATGTTTGATGTGCTGGATGTCTGCAGTGGATGTAAACCAGTGCTGAGTGTTTCCCCTCTTCCTAGTGGTCAATCTTTACTTCCTGTTTGCTCTAAGCTGAGTTTCCCTGCAAAGCAATGTGGTATCTCCAGTGCACGAGTCATCTTGGCTCCCGTCCCACAACACCACAGTGTAAGGGCTCGAACACAGTCTGTCTTTTCCCTCAGCTCTGGACACTAATGTCCATAATGAAGATAAGTTGGGTTGGTCACTGTATGACTGGTTTTGTGTGACACAAGCTGGAGTTATCACAGAGACAGGAGCCTCCCTTGAGGAAATGCCTCCATGAGATCCAGCTGTAAGGCATTTTCTCAATCAGTGATCAAAGGGGGAGGGCCCAGCCCATTGTGGGTGGTGCCATCCCTGGGCTGGTGATTCTATAAGAACGCAAGCTGAGCAAGCCAGGGGAAGCAAGCCAGTAAGCAGCACCCCTTTCCTCCCCAACTTGCTTCCTGGTCATAATGTTTGTGCAGGAATAGAAACCCTAAGACAGTTACTGTGAGGGTGATACTCCTGGCGTGCAGAGGAAACAGGCTCACCTTTCCAACACCTCTGCTGGGGTTTTTTGTATGAAGAAGAGAGAAGAGAAGGAGACGGAAGGGGAGAGAGTGTGAATCATTCCACCAGGACTGTGGATTAGGGACCCATGTTTATTCAGTTTTATCATAATTATTTCACTTCCACGGAGACGCTATCTGTAAATACAGATACCAGGCCCGACGGCTACAGGAAACAAAGGACACAGTTCAGCTAGTGACAACACTGGTGACCAGCACATCAACAGAGCTTCCTGGGACAGACTCTCACGACATGACATTAGGAACCTGATGCTCCGCCCACACCAGCTCCTCTCCCCTGTCACTGACTGCATCCTTTTTTTCCATGTAGACAGCAGACGCGCCATCAAGGGAGCCACTGGGCATCTCCAGAACATGGCAAGCAACAGATACCTGTATCACCTTCTGGCTGAAGATGGAGCCTGGGAGGCATTCGTATCTAAGGCCAAGTTGCCCAGGTCACTGCTATGGCATGCCCCAGCACTGCCCCTAACCCCTGCAGGACTGGTTCTCTCAGGGCAGGCACACCCATTCCAGACAGTCCCAGTTAATGGCGTTAAAGGAACTCCTCAATAACCCTTGGGAAATATTCTAACATGTTGGTCAGTGAGGCCCAAGGATCCTCCTGCCTCTATCTATCCCAGCACTGAGATGCTATGCCACCCTGGCCCACCTGTTTTGACTTGGGTTTGAGGGGTGGCACTCAGGTTTGCATGCTTGTGTGACACTTCCCCAGCTGAATGTCTCCCCAGGCTTAGAATGACTCACCCCCTATTAAAGACCATGGAACTTCTGCACAACTCTAGGATCCTCACTGGGCTGTGATAGTAGAGATCACTGTGGGCTGGGCTTATTTTACACAGCCTGTTTTACATAGACACAAACCGCCTCTCTCACACTGTTGGCCTTTGCTCTTACAGGGATAGGGCAGTGGCCCTCCACAAAGCTCTGAGGGAGCTGACAGCGCTCTTGGCCATAGCAGACACAGCCAGACTTCAAAAAGGCCTGAAAGGCAGGAAGAAGTTTTTGAAAGCATTTCCTCGCTTGAAAGCAGAGGTGGAGAGGCACATCAGCCAGCTCCACACCCTGGCTGACCAAGCTGAGGAGCTGCACAGGGGCTGCACCATCTCCAATGTGGTGGCTGACTCCTTCAGTGCTGCGTCTGACATTCTGGGCCTCCTTGGTCTCTTTCTGGCACCTGTGACAGCAGAGGGTAGTCTAGTGCTCTCAGCAACTGGATTGGGGCTGGGGGTTGCAGCTACTGTGACTAATGTTGCTACTTCAGTCGTGAAGGAAACAAGCGGGTGTTTGGATGAAGCTTCGACTGGCACAGACATGCTGGAGGAGGCTGGCACAAGTATGACTAGGATTGCCAGCAGAGTCCCTCAGGCTACCAGAGACATCACCAGAGACCTGAAAGTTCTTGAGCAGCACATGAATGCTCTCAGACTGGTTAGAGCCGACCCTCGCTTAGAAGAAGATGCCAGGATCCTCACCACCACAGGAAGCATCCCTGCCCAGCGGGCTAGACAGGTGCGGACGAGTCTAAAAGGAACCCCTCTGGCCATGAGCAATGAAGCCCGGATCCGCAGTGCCACCACTGCAGGTGCCACCCTCTTTCGTGACGTGGACAGCCTTGTGAAAGATATGAAGCGTTTGAACGAAGGGCCTACGTCCAAATCGGCTGAAGCACTCAGGATGCTGGCTCTAGAGCTGGAGGAGAAGCTAAAAGAGCTTATTGAATTCTATGAGATGTTCTGATTAGGCTCCAGTCAGTCTCCCCGTCCCCAAGACATGCAGAGGTCAGGGGAGAGAATCTGGACACAGGTAGGGAAAATGGAGGCCCTGTTAGAGGGAGAGCAAGACTGCAGTCAGGTCAGAGGGACAGAGTGTGCAGGCCTGCTGCTGAACACAGCAAGGTCAAGTGAGACCCACTGGAGCCTGAGATGAAGGACCAGAGGATGTGCTGCAAGGGGGGCTGGGAAGATTGTACTCTGGACTAAACATGGAAGAAGCCAGTTTAAAAAAAGACTAGAAAGTCCTCCCCATCTGAGCTACTGGAAACAAGACCCCACAAAACACAAACCAGAGAGAAAGATGTGTACTCTGTAACCAAGTTATGAGCCCCAAGCCCTGTGCTTTAGAGCCTGCTTTTCCCCAGCTCCCCAGCTCCCATCCTCAGGCATGTCATGATCCCCTAAATAAACTGTTTCTATTGCTACTCACCGTGTGTCTGATTCAGTTCTTTGTCCTGGGACATGAGGACCTGGAAACTTCAGCAGGAATCCTTGTAACTCTCAGCCTCGCCTGTAACTGCTGGTAGCCAGCTGGGGTCCTTTACAAGAGCAGCAGATGCAGTACTGTCCCCTCCTACTGAAGCTCCAGGACACCATGGCAAAGCTCCCCCAGGAGGCTCCATGTTTGTGTGGTGGAAGCTCCTTCCCTCCCATCTTTCTCTTCCGTGTTTTGTTCCTGTGGATTATGGAGCCAGGGTGGACCGTGTGCCTGAAACCTCTCCTCCATCCCTGGGGCAGTAACTAAAAAACCACAAGAACTATCAGCAAGGCCCAAGTCTAGGGTCAGAGGCAGCTTCTCAGTCCATTGTCAACATAAAAACACAACTCTCGTCTCAAAGGCGATAAGACATAGTTTATTCTGGAGCCAAACAGGAGTGACCACAGACCAGGAAGGCAGATTTAGGTTATCCCAAAGTCCATGTTCCAACAGAGTAACTAACCATTTCGTGATGCTTTCGTAGTAAGAGAACAAAGAAAGTCATAAATCAGAGTACTTTTCTGATATATTTGTGAAAACGTCAGAGACACAGCGTAGCAGAGAAATAAATCTTAGCTACAGGCCTCAGATGCTGGCTGATGACATTGTTAGCTTGTGGGTTGGTGAACCTAGGGATCTGATAAGTTAATATACCACAAAAGGCTGTTTTCTGGTAGTCTCGGGACGTTAAGGTTAATGCAGAGGTGGCAAGGAATGGCTATTCAGGGCACTTAAAGATGGTCAGAAACAACTGTAATTAGACTCTTGATCTGCAACATTCCAACCTCTCCGGTTATTGAAATTCTAATCAGCTTCCTCTTGAGAACCTCAGTAGGGGATTCCTTCTGGAAACTGTTATTTGCACTATCCACATTTGTTCCTGAACTCTGAGGCACAGACCATGCACCAAGACGCCAGGTGAGGGCATAGGCAGTGGCTTGTATTATGGAAGAGGGACCAGGCCCAGGAGAGCTGGGAAGTGATCCATAGAGACCCACAGTCAGTGTAGCTGGGACCACAGTGATGCACCCAGCAATGAGAGATGAGAAGGGTCTGAGGTCGATCCTCTGACTGGGTATGTAAGAGGGCTAGATTGAGAGTGGTCCCAGGGAGTGGCTTGTCTGGGATGTCCTCTAGGTCCTCACCTGCTCAGCAGGGGTGACTCTTACTTGCCTTTATGGGCTGAGAGTATCCATCCAGAGCCTACCTCTGGTTGTGACTCAGGTGCACACCTGGAACAGGACATACTGCTAAGGACCACTGTGTCTGATCCAACTCAGCCAGAAAAGATTCTTCCATAAGTAGGTAATTCTGCCCATGCTCACAGCCACTCGAAAAAGGAAGGCCTCTTACCCCATTTTAAGGATGTGATTTAGGCACTGGCCCAGGTCACAGGTTCAGCAGCCTACAGATGAATTTGCATCTGGTTGGAATCTGGTTAAGTTTTCCCTTCCTCAGCCCTAAGCAAAAGAAAGTGCAGGAAACCCCTCAGATGGGACCACCAAGGAGTTCAACTTAGTTCCAGATTGCCTCTTATATAGCTAGGGAACCTCAGAGGGAACCAGGCTGTTCGAGGTGCCCTCTGGTGATGAAGGATTTGAGGGATGCAAGTGGGGAGAGAGAGAACCCAGAGTCCACCCATCCTTTTTCGTGACCCTCCTGGGGTTGGCCCTATGGTATCGCCAAGTGAAAAATAGCATGGCGGCACTCATGGCCTTGTGAGACACAAGGAACCCAGAGCTTGGACCATGCCTCTCACGAATGTGTGTCTGTGCCAGGTTCCACAGGGGAATCTGAGGCCCAGAAAAGACTGTCCTGTTCCATATTCTTGAAGGAAGCTACATAAGTGGATGCTAAGCCTGCACCCCTGACCTTAGCCAGCCTCTCTTCGGTCTGTGGGGCTGTAGAAGGGAGACCGAGTGTTCTGTGTGGGGGTGGGAAAGGGTGTAGGGACAGGGAAGAGGTGCACAGTCTTGTGAATGGTGCCATGGTGTGTTTGAAAGAACAAAGGGCAGAGTCCGGGAAGGGGCCACCTATGTGCCTGTACAAGCAAAGAATATTCTAGTAACTTTGGACTATTAAAAAATATCATTTGCCTTTAAAGTCAGAATCTGAGCTGTGTGACTGGACTGGACTGTCCCTCTCAGAAAATCCCTCTCAACACTAGGATTGGCTGCTGTGCTATCCCTAGCAGGTGTCTGCTCTCCTCGGCTGACACACACATGTCTGAGTCCAAGGGAAACGAGGTGCCAGGGAACCTGTGCTTGTCTCTGATCCTGGAGATCCTCAGAGGAAAGAAACCAGGCCACTCATCCTGGATCCCCCAACCATGGGGGACTTGGAGTATAGTTTTTGGAAATAGTTTAAATTTATCTCTTGAACCACTTTAAACAACATGCTAACACGGTGCACATATATGCAGGCGCACACATAGTTCCTCATCATACCTAGTCTCGTACAGCTGTGTATTTCAAACTTCATCGCTCGTTTCCAAAGGTGTTTATTTCCTAACAGTTTTTGCCTCTGGGTGGCACAGCACCCATGTATGTTGTGGACTCTATCGGTGGTATGGCAGCTGTAAAGACAGGCCAATTGCGAAGGTAAGGCCAGCCTCTAATCTGGGCCACACCCTCTACTGGAAGCTCACATAAGGATATAGAAGGAAGTTTTTGCTCTTTGCCTGCTTGCCTTCACCTCACTACCAAGTCCGTTTCTACAATGGCACTAGGATTCCAGAGTGTACTGAAAACCAGCTGAGACATCAGCCTTGTGGACTGAGCAGCGCCTGGAGTCTCCAACCTTCCATTCATAGGCAGCCTTTGGTGGACTAGCTAAACCACAACCTGTGAGTTATTCTAATTAATGAATCTATATTAATGATTCTATATACAGAGAGAGATTCCTGCTATAAGCTCTGTTGCTCTAGAGAACCTTGGTGAATACAGATGGTCAGTTCCCCCTACCCCACTACGGCCTTCCAGCATGCTAGTCTGAGCTATCCCTCACATGCCGGCACAAGGTTTCCTCTGCTCACTCTGCTACCTGCTGGACATGTGAATGTGTGGCCTCACCTGGGCATCCTACAGTCCTGGCTGGGTGTGACTGTCCTATAAAACTATAAAACTCCATATCCTTCCACAACCTGACAGCTACAGTGGGGATGTGTGCCAAGAGAGGGATCAAGAGGCACCGTCCTGACATGTAAATTCCTTGGCCACTAAGTTAGCTTTAAAATGCAGCTCTGTATTTATGTGAATTTTTTTTCCAGTGGTGAGATGACTCAACCCCTGTCCCCTAAAGTCCCAAGCCCCTGTAAGCAGTATTGAACAGGAGGCTAGGCCTCAGGAGCTGACCTTGGTTTTCCTTCTGGGAGGGGACTTCAGAACACATGCCAGGTCTTAGTCTCTGACAGGCTCTTCTGTTTTTTGAAAGATTTTCTTTCTATCACCTTTGGACTTCATGTGAGTGTGGGAAAGCTTAAGCAAGATGAGGGGTGGGGGAAACACACGAGCTATCCTGACACTTGCATGGTGCAGGCCTAAGATTAGGAGTTCAAGGTTCTCTAAGGTCACACAGTGCGTGTGAGGTCAGACGAGGCAACATGGACACTTGGAGAACATTGGCAAGAACAGAGTTATGAGTTAGAAGGGCGGAGAGTGGTCTTGAGAATGAGTCACCATTGTCTTCAGCTCTCACCATAGCAACAAGTACATTCACTCTCAATTTAGTCAGTCCCAGGAGGGGCTAGTGCCTTCTCCTGATACTGCTAAACATGTTTGCTTTCCTTCTTCCTCAGCTCCCAAAGTAATCTCAGTGCAGTTTCTGTTTCTCTTTTAAGGAAGTCCGCCCGTCTGCAAAATCTAGTGATCACTGGTAAGAACGAAGGAGTGAACACTCTCACACAGCCTGTGTTTAGAGGTGAACGTCCTTTAACCCAGTCATCCACTTATACAAATGCCATAAGGAAATAATCTCAAATGCAGGCACTGACAGGAATGAGAAAGTTCTTTGCATTGGTGTTTACATATGATTACGAACATCATAAGGTCCAGGAGTCATGAAGAAGAGCAGGAGCCAAAGGCAGCCCACGGCAAGGCAGGGACCAGGCAGGACTCCAGGGCCTGATGGGACAGGATATCACAGAAGCAAGGAGGCTCTGGAAGCCACAGATGACCCCAGTGAACTGGCTATACTGAGGATCTGGTACTTGGCACAAGGCAGTGCTGTGGATACAGAAGAACCATTTCTAACATACATGTACTATAATGCACACATGTCATATGAACAGGAGGGAATACGGTGTATTTTTAGATAGTGGAGCGGGCTCATCTGAAAGTGGGATGTGGATTAGAAAGTCCCAGGTTCAAGGCCTCACTCTATCAACACTGAAAGGTCACACACATTAGCTAAATGTGTGTAAGGACTTCATTACGTATGAGTAAGAGGCCCAGATTGTCACGGAGAGTAAGGGTTGTGGCTTGACTAGGAAGGGCCACCGTGGGCTAATGCCCCGACCCGCAGGGCAGTCAGCAGGGGCCTCAAACCTGGAGAAAGAGTATGGGGGACCAGAGACGCGAAGACGGAGAGCGAGACAGGATTCCGATCAAGCCCCGTTTATTGCGGACAACAGCATGAGTTTTTAAGCAAAAAACCGCAACCGAAAGTCCTCGTAGCCATGGCAGCACAGACGTCAGTGGGTGGAGGGTCTATAGGTTTCCATTCTCCTGAAGCAGTTGACTTAGAGTTAATGTAAAACCTAAGAATGGGGCAGTATCTAAAGTCATAAAACCTAAGGATGGGGAAATATCTTAAAGTCGTAAAACCTAAGAATGGGGAAATATCTAAAGTTGTAAAACCTGAGAATGGGGAACTATCTAAAGTTGTAAAAACCCGGAGAATGGGGAAATATCTATGTATTTGCCTGAGATAGTAATCAGCATTCTTTTCAGAGCACTGCTCCTAGCTCTGGGCCAGGTGGCTCCCGGAAGCTAACATATTTGATACTTGGTCATTAGGGTGTGGTGATACTTGGGAGGAATCAGGAAGGGTGGTCTTGTTGGAGTGTGTCACTAGAGGTGGGCTTTGAACATTCAAAAGCCCAGGCCAGGTCCAGTGTCTCTCTCTTCCTGCTGCCTGTGGATATGGATTACAACTCTCAACTTCCCTAACACCCTGTCTGCCTCCGTGCCACCATGCTCCCCACCATGATCATAAATGGACTAAACCTCTGAAGCTGTAAGCAAGCCTCAGTTAAATGCTTTCTGTTTAAGCCTTGCCTTGGCCATGGTGTCTCTTTCCAACAATGAAGCAGTGGCTGAGACAGTAAGTATACAAAGTAACCATTAACAAATACACAGTTTCCACCTGCAGATGGCTACCAGAACGTTCCTCTCCATCTCTCTTTCTGTGTGCAGACTCAGTTCTTTCTCCACAGCTGTGTCCTCAGCTAATGCCTTTTCCAGTATCCCCAACAGGACAAGGGTCCACTGCCTTGACTGGGGAGAAGGCAGCAGGGCTGAAGCAACAGATCGACATCATTAAATAACAGTGACAGAGTGCTTCTCCTTCTCTTTTCTCTCTGTGAGCATGCCCTTTCTCTCTTTCTCTTCTCCTGCCCCCATCCATGGCAATTCCCCTGGCCTCAATCCTTAGGGCCAGTGAAGTAGCCCAAGAATATCTTCCTCATAAACTTGCTTTCAATTTTAAAAAAATAATAATGATGCCCGAGTCCAGGGAAACAGAAAACTGTAGGTCAAGTTTTTTACTCCTTGGGACCACCCTTGAGAGAACTGTGGCTCCCAGAACACTAAACTATGGGAATTGTTGTTTCCTCCAGTAGCCTGGACACCTGGTGAGCTGTAAAACACGCCTGTCAAGTCCTCTGCCTGCCACCTAGACCTAGCAGCTGTCATGGGCACCCCAGGTAAGCAGTCTTGTTCCCCTCTCCCAGCTGAGAGCTACTGAACTCCCAGATATTTATTGATCCAGTGGAGTTGAAACTCAGGATTAAAAACTGACCATTCCTGTGTTGAAAGTCACATTTGGGGCTGGAGAATGGCTCAGTGGTTAAGAGCACCTGCTGCTCCTGCAGAGGACCCGGGCTCTGTTCCCAACACTCACATCAGGCTCACAACAGTCTGTAAACTGCCACTCCACAGGATCCAATGGGCTCCATGGGCACTGGGCATACACATGGTGCACACACATAAACACGGGTAATCATTCATATGTACAAAATAAAAATAAGGAGAAAGATGTAAATCCACATTCAAGAACCAACACCACGCACACAGTAAATGGAAGCCATCACTGGGATTTCCCCTCTTCTGGGGCTTGAAGGCTCACTTCCTCATTGTTCTAAGCTGAAAAAGATACAAATCCCTGAAAAGTACCAGGACACCTCCCAGGTACATTAGTCTCCTCAGGATGTCATCTCAAAGAGACACTGAGCAGGTGGCTTATAAAGAAAAGATCTGTAGTCTCAGTGCTCTGGAATCTGACACTCACAAAGTGCAGCAGGTTGGCTCTGCAGGGAGCACTCTCTTCCTGTTTGGCAGGGAGTTTCCTTGTCCGGTCTGTGTGCCTGGACAGAGGGACAGGGGCAGGGAAAGAGAAAACAGACAGAGGGAAGAGAGAGAAGGAGGGAGAAAGGAGGGCAGTTTCTTCCTGTTTTGTAGGGGCGCTAACAGGATGGGTCAGGAGCTCATGCACACCCTCACTTAATTCCAATATCATGTGTCCTTAAAGGCTCTGTCTCCAGATACAGACACCAGGGTTAGGGCTTTTACCAATGACTTTAAGGACACACTCGGCCCCTACCACTAGTGAAATACTCCATTTGCTGTGCTCAGACACACAATAAAGCAGCGTGTCCCTGACCCATCCAAACTCTGTGCACAGCTCTCTAACCAGATGCGTTTCCTTCCCGTCTAGACAGAGAATGCTTCGTTGATACTGTGGTTAACTACCTCCTGGATACGAGGAGCACAGAGGACCTGCAGCTCCTGCTGATAGAAGAGGAAACCTGGAAACAATTTGTGACAGGAGTTGATTTGTCCAGGTCACCTCCCTAGGGGACACTAGCAGTACTGGAGCTCAGGCCTAGTTGGCTTTTTCTGGGCAGGGTTACTCTCCCTAGACAGATCAAGTAGTTAGGGGTCAGGGTGCACATATTTCCTTCACCCTGTTCTCTACCAGGGAAGAGACCCTGGTTGAGGGAAGACGGCAGCTGCCACAGGGAACAAAATTATTCCTTCCATTGCCGTTCCTGTGACCATGGGAAGTTAGTTTATGACCTTCTTCTTTACTTGGTCACCATTGGATGGCATTGTCAGAACAATAAGGTAATGCATATGGAGAACCCAGCACATGACCAGTACACAGTAGGCAGCCTGCACACAGTAGGTATTCATCAAAAGTTAGCTTTTTAAAGATTTTTAGTATGTTTGTGTGTGTCCGTGTTTTGGGGGGTTGGGGGGGTTGCACGTGGGTGAGTTTATTTTACAAGCCGTCTTCCTGTATCAGTCAGTCTCCCCTATTACAGGGAAGAGGAAGATGCCCTGCAAGAAGCTCTTGCTGAGATCTTTGCAGATCCTGATGGAGAAGATGAGGACGAGCTCCAAAATGACCTGCAGGACAAGAATGAGAGGTACTCAGGCAAAGACTCAATGAAGCCTTTTGCTCTCTAGATGGGAAGGGAAAAGAACAGGGTTAGACGACTGTGCGTAAGAGATTGAATATTCAGGAACAAGCTGGTTCAGTGTGTCCAGGCACCTGCCACAGGGCCTATTTTGATGATGTCACTCATGTTAGGGACTGAGTTGTGTCCCTAAGCTCATTGGTAAAAGTCCTAACCCTGGTGACTGTATTTGGAGATGGAGACTTTAAAGATATGCAGTTTTGAAATTAAGTGAGGGCAGGTGTGAGCTCCCTACCCACAGTACAGTCAAGTCCATAGTACATCAAGGTCCAAAGAGGACACCAGATCCCCTCCAGCTGTGAGCCACCAAGTGTGGGTGCTGGGACCTGAGCTCACCTGTTCTGCAAGAGAACCATGCATTCTGACTGAAGGAGCCGTCTCTCCAGCCCCATTACAGCCCCATTACAATGGCAATGGCTTTACTTACCTGAACCCCACCGCTGTGACTAGACTGGATGATCAGAGAGCATGAGGACCCTCCTGACTCTGCACCCCCAAACAGGGATGACAGGCCAGGCCTAGCACCTGGCTTTCCTATGTGGCCTCTAGAAGACTGAACTCGGGTCCTCCTGTTTGTGTGACAAACACTGCACCAACTTAGCCACATCCTCAGGTCTCTTGAAGGGCTTTAAGCAGAATCTTTGTTGTTCTCAGGACACAGTGCCTCATGTGAGAGGTCACATGGAGTGTCACACACCAAGAAAGCTCTCATGGGAAAGATCAGTTAATCTGATACACATTAACACAGGCAGGAAGACACTGTTCAGGACTGCTGCTCTAAGTCAAAAGACAGAACAATTCTGTCAGTCCATTCAGCTGGAGACTTACAGCAGATGAGCCGAGTGACAGGCAGTAGAGAGCAGAGAGTAGAGGCATTGTGAAGCTGACCTCATGGAAGTACCCCTGAGGAAAGCCAAGGCCAAGCCCACCAACGGCTGAACATGGGAACATGATGGAAGTAAAGCATCAAAGGCAGGGTGTTCTCACAGCCTGACTTAGGATTCATGCCAAGCCTTGGCAGGGCAGGCCCAGCACACACAGGAAAGCCATGGAAAGCCATGGTCCATCGATACTGAGGAAACAGTTTAGAAGACTTCAAGTTTTCTCAAGGAACAAAAATCTTGTTAACCTAACTTCAGTGTCCAGAAGTTTGCTGAACCTTCATCAAATACACCATTCCCATGAGTGACTGGGATCTCCCTCCCTCGTCACTACCTTCAGTGACTCCTTCCTCTGGGGTCAGAGGTGACAGGAAAATCTCCTCCGCACCTCACCTTTCCTGGGCTAAGAATTCTTTTTTCGAAGTGCTTAGGAACCTGTGTTTTGAGTTCTCAATTCCCTGTTAAACTCTTACAGAGGAACATGAGATGCCTTGGGAATAGGAGCCCATGTGAACAGGATTCCCCACATGTGAATGGTGAATCCACTCGTGTTTCTTTACCTTCACTGGTAAAGAAACATAGCTGGAGGAGAAATCTATGTGCTGTGCTTTGAGTGGATGGATCTTAGCTGTGAGCTGCCCACCAGCTCAAGAGTACACACCACTGCAGTGCAAAAAGACCTCGAGCTTCAAAGAATGTCCTGTCTAAGGTTTCTCTCCTAGGGATGTGCAACTTGCACAGTCTCACAGCCCAAGGCTCCAGGCAAACATGGACACTCCTGGCCAGCAGGACAATGGAAGGCAGACAGGTGATGCCCCAGCAGCTCAGGCCAAGAGACTGCTGTTCTTGAGGGAAATGAACTCTTCAGTGAACACTAATATTCCCTAAATTAAAGGGTTATTTTTTCTCTAACTTCTCTCTCTTCGTATAGAGTTCCTAGAGAGAAGTGTTTTGCTAGTAATGACATTGACCCTGAGGGGAAGGCTCCCTTATTAAATGTCCAGCAATAAAAGGGTGTGCTGGAGGACTAGGCAGGCGGCTCAGCGATGAGGAGCACAGGCTGCTCTTCCAGATGACTGAGTCGATCAATGCCCAGCCCCCTCACAAGGACTCCGGACTGTTGGATTTCCAGTTCCAGGGATCTGATGCCTTCCTTCCTCTACCCTCCATGGGCCCCAGGAGTGAATATAGTACCCAGACAAACATGCAGGAGAAGCACTCATATACATAAGATAAAAAATTAAAAGGACAGCGCTGGAGAGATTGCTCAGCGGTTAAGAGCACTGACAGCTCTTCCAGAGGTCCTGAGTTCAATTCCCAGCAACCACATGGTGGCTCACAGCCATCCGTAAAGGGATTAGATGCTCTCTTCTCATATGTCTGAAAACCAAAAGAGTGTACTCATATACATAAAATAAATAAAAAATATAATCTTAACAAAAATTAAAAGGACAATTATAGAAGGTTTTGAACTCTCTGTGTTCTTAGGAACTAAGAATGGTGATTTGTCAGGCGTGCTCACCCTGGTAAGAAAGCTTATAGAGTGGTAGCATTCTCCTCTGCTTCACAGGGAATGCACTGTGGTTTCCACAGGACAGATCTGTTGCGGGAAATATTTAAAAAAAAAAAAAAACGGACCAGCAAATTCCTGTGCTTCGCTCTGGTTCTCTTTGCCCCTTGGAGCCTGGCCAGCCATACACTGGTGGGCAAGGGCCGACCTGTTTTATCTCGTGGAGACTCTGAATCAGAGCTCCATGATCTCTCCACCCAGCTTGCTAGGTTCCCACTGGTGGGTTGCTACCACACCAGCCCTATGTTTCAAAACCCCTAAGGCCTTTGTGGGACACATCAGGCAAATCCACACTTTGCTGCCGTACCTTTCTCTCTTGAACCCAGATGAGCCGCCTCATGAAGGAACACGCAGCACAGACTTAGTTCAGAAACAACGGTGACTCAATCTCTGGGCACAACAACTAAAATCCTAATCTTGTAAGCCTAATTAAATCTAAATCCTCCAGAGGCAAATCCTGAAGGATCCGTCATTGAAACCAGAAGACACTAGTAGCTACACCTCATCCTCATGCTGTTCCAGTCCAAAAAGGCCCCCTCTCTCTCACCTCCTCCTCTCTTCCTCTCTCCAACCTGGAAGTACCTCCTACTTGCCCAGTGATTGGCTCCTTTATTCATTAGGGGATTGGTCCACAAGAAGTCACGTGATTACATAACGCTCACTCCTTGTCTGAAATCCCTCCTAGGAGAGCAGAATTAGCATCAAAATACAAGCAACCCAAGGTCTATCCTGGCAGGACAGATCTTACTTTACAAGCTATCTTCCTCACTCAGCTATCTCTCCTGTTACAGGAAAGAGGAAGATACCTTGAGTGAAGCCCTTGGTGAGACTGTAGCTGATTCTGATGCAGAAGATGAAGAGGAGCTCCAACATGACCTGTGGCACAAGGAGAGGTTCTTGGATGCTTATCCTCAGGTGAAACTGGAGCTTGAGGAGTGCATCAGGAAGCTACATACCCTGGCAGACAAGGTTGACAAGGTGCACAGGGACTGTGCCATCTCACAGGTGGTGGCCAGCTCCAGCAGTGCTGTGTCTGGAATCCTGACAATCCTTGGTCTGGCTCTGGCACCTGTGACAGCAGGAGTTAGTCTGGCACTGTCAGCCACTGGCTTGGGGCTTGGAGCAGCAGCAGCTGTGACTAGTGTTTCCACAAGCATTGTGGAAAAGGTAAGTGTGGTGTCTGCTAAAGCTGAAGCCAGCAAGCTGGTGCCAACAAACAAAGACACAGCGGAGGACATGAAAGATGTTTTGGACCAGAGTCGCCCCAGACTTGTTTCCTTATCCAAGAATTCCTTCAAGAACCTGAAAAACATCAAAAATAACATTGATGCCATCAAAGTGACCAAAACCAATCCTCGCCTAGCAGCTAATGCCAAGCGTCTCATGACAACAGGGAAGATATCTGCCCAAAACACTAGACAGGTGAAGAAAGCCTTTGGAGGTACAGCTCTGGCAATGACCAAAGGAGCCCGGATCATGGGTGCAACCACTGCAGGTCTTTTCCTCCTGCTGGATGTGGTGAGCCTTGTGAAAGACTCGAAGCATTTGCATGAGGGTGCTAAGTCAGATTCTGCTGCTGAGCTGCAGCAGCAAGCTCAGGACCTGGAGGAGAAGTTACAGGAGCTCAAAAAGGTTCATGACAGCCTGATTCTGTGACCTCTTCCTCTGCAGTGCAGCTCAAAGGACTCCAGGAGGGAGTGGGCAGAACAGAGCCATGAACACATGGGAGCCCCTGACTGTATCCCCTTTACAGCAGTGCCTGCTAAAGGGAGAGGGCACGTTAAGAGACCGGAAGCCAGGACACAGATGGGACAGTCTCATGACCTCTTACCAGACTCCAGCTCTTAGAGCCATCAACCTCCCAACTTCCAAACTAAGAACCAAGCTCCCAAGCTGGGGAGCTCATCCAAGTCCTGACTAAGCCACAGCATGGCTGCTCCTGCGCTATGACCACAGCACAGCTCCCAGCTGAGGCTCACCATCCTCACTGTCCACTGAACTGTCAATCTTCCCACTGCTTTTTGATTGGTAGCACAGAGACCTTCTCCTTTTTTCTTCTTCTGCCTAATCGTGTGTTTTTCCAAATATTTCTCAACCTTACAATCAGACTCTGGTTGTGAACAGCATTTCCTGGTCTTGATTTTAGGTCACATGGTAAAATGCTTTTGGTAAAATGCTCAAGACTAGAAAGAGAGGATGCTAGGAACACCAACTGTCCAGTCATCACAAGTTCTTGGCCCTACAGGCCACCGTGGATACTAAAGGAGGGAGAGGTGACAGGATATGACTGGTGAGTCCATCTCTCTGCTACCAGACTCCTGGGAAAATCAGAAGCTTTACTGTCTATTGATATTTAAAATCTGCTGTAACTGGATGAGATCTGCCGAGATGAACAGGATGACACTTGGTCCATAAATTTTGAAGAATAAATTTGTGAGCACTGACCTAGACATGCTTTGCATGGTTTCTGCAAATGATACCGTGTGTTTTCTGGATTGTTGACTATAGACAGTTGATAATTCCCTCCTGACTTTAAACATCTCCTCCTTTAAAAAGTGTTTTCTTTACTGTGGTTTAAGAGGAATGTTTGAGATTTCCACGTGGACCTTCCCTCCTTCTTGTTGCCCTTCTCTGCTGACTGCTGAGCTCCCCTGAAGCTGCAGTACAGGGTGCAGTGTCCCCTACACCACGGAAGATCAGGTGGCCTTCTTCCCATGTTCTGAGTAATGGAGACTAAGAGATGGCCCGTGCTGTTTCTAGGTCTTGATCATTAGAGGAACACTCTTTTTTCCAGAGTTCATCTGTCCCCCCTTTGGGCTGGATTGTGTGGCTAAGGGGGAGCTTGATATGGAGTCAGCCTCTCCTGTGGTGCGGAGCAGGGACAAGATGGCCTCCTGGATGAACTGGGGAAAAGAGCTACCTACGCCTGGGGCTGCCTAGCAGCTTGCACCTCAGTGTCCAAGTTCATTGAGCCCTCTCTCCTGTTGAGCCCATGTGTGATACTAGTGAACCCTGTGCCAACTGTTCAGCATCTGTCCATTAACCAACCCAAGAGCTATCAGCAGACTCCACCCCTTCCTGGACCTTGGCCCTGTTCTCTCCCCAGACTCTCTCAATTTTACCCTTTGGGACATTGCTTACTTGGAACCTGAGCCTTTGTCACTGAACTCTCCAAGGCTCTGATGCCCCGGAAACCTCTACAGCACAGCCCTTTGAATGAATGACCACTTACTTGTCCAGTATCCAGATAGCTTCCTTCAGGCTTACAGTCCAGGGCCACCTCTCCTCTATGGGTCTGCCACCTGGGAACACACCCTTCCTTTCCAAAGAAAAGGATGCAAGCCATGATAGGTGTTGGGGAGAATGGAGACTGCCCATGTGACTTCTCATAGATGCAGAATTACTATATGGGTGATGAAAGTATTCTAGTAAGAGGTTAAATATTTTCAAAACAGATACATTTTAAAAGAACTTAAAATTAAATCATGTGATATAATATCCTACCTCAAATATTTAAAGTGCTCTTAACAAGAATGAAGGCTATGGAAAGAGACCAGGGGAAGCTCAGAGATGAGTAGAGGCCCCTGGAAGGGACAGAGGAGAAGGGCAGGGGGAAAGGGAGGAGAGTAGAGGGGAGAGCTGCTGTGACCAGGTCTGTCACTGGTGAACACAAGTGACAGGCAACAAAGATTGTTCCTGCAGCTGCTGCCCCTGGACAGGTACTGCGTTCACTTCAGGCTTTTTGAGGGTGTGCTGGTGTGTGTGAGAGACAAGGGGAGTCCTCACGGTGAGCTGTGACTCCTCAGCCACATAAAGGGAAGAAACAGCAGTGTGCACAGCATTGCAGATGGCTGTCAGTGACAAGTGCTTTGTCAAAATAAAGCCGACTATAATGGGTTATTACATCTATGATTCCAGTTATAAAGTAAACTATTGAAATAAAGAAATTATGAATTCTGTAGAGCATTGGGTTATGGCCTTGGGTTTAAAGAAGGCACAGGACACTGAAAAGTTAAGCACAGAGTGTCACACTGTGGGGATAGAAAAAATCTTTACCTCGATTGTCACAGGGTTCTATGAACCCATAACTGTGGTAAATAATCAGGGACTACTGCAGACACATGGAAATAAGTGCAGACAAAGCCAGTGGAATTGCGGTGTGTTCTGTGGTCAAGCTCATTGGGCAGGCATGGCAAAGGAACTCCGTCTACTACGTCGTAGCTAAGAAGCAACAGGGAGTAAGAGGAAGGAGACACAGCCAAGATGTGGCATTCAAGGGCATGCTCCCAGTGACCCACTGTCTGTAGTAAACCCCACTTCCCAATGGACCACTCAGAATTTTACTCATTCAGTAAGGTAAACCAGTCAAGTCAGAGGCCTCCACAAGCCATCTCTGCAAACTCATACACAACCAGAGGCAAGTTCAGCCATGTGGACAATTGCAGCGACCATTCACACCTCCCTTCTGCCTGCTGCCCTTCTTCTCTCTATGACTTGTTCAGAGCTATGCAAGGAAAAAAATGTAGATGCTTTTTAAAAAACTCCGAAAACTTTGCGGTGGATTCATAGAGTTGATCTTCTCCTCCATCACTGGCCAGAGTGTGGTCATGGCCTTGTTCCATTGTCATCCAGAAAATAGTGAAGGAAACAAAATAAACACAAAACCAAGGGAAGTGGCTGTTCCCATCACCCACCCAGAGAGTATTGTGCACTATCTGACAGCAGTGCCATTGCCAAGGAAGACTTCAAGCAGGATTACAGTTGTGAGATACTCAGGAAGCAGATCCAAGCATCGATCACCTGGTGTCTTAGGGTTTCTATTCCTGCACCAACATCATGACCAGGAAGCACGTTAGGGAGGAAAGGGTTTATTCAGCTTTCACTTCCACATTGCTGTTCATCACCAAAGGAAGTCAGGACATGAACTCAAGCAGGTCAGCTTCCCCTGGCTTGCTTCCCCTGGCTTGCTCAGCTTGCTTTCTTATAGAACCCAAGACTACCAGCCCAGGGATGGCACCACCCACAATGGGCCCTCACACCCCTGATCACTAATTGAGAAAATGCCTTACAGCTGGATCTCATGGAGGCATTTCCTCAAGGGAGACTCCTTTCTCTGTGATAACTCCAGCTTGTGTCAAGTTGACACACAAAACCAGCCAGTACACCTGGTCATCTCAGGGCAATAAGCTGTATGTAGTTAACTAGTGATTTGGGAAAATGTCTTAAGCATCATTTAGAGCAGTGGGTCACAACTCCTTGGGGGACTGAATGACCCTTTCACAGTGTCACGTGTTAGATATCCTGCATATCATATATTTACACTATAATTCATAACAGTAAGAAAATTACAGTTATGAAGTTGAAAAAATAATTTTATGGTTGGGGGTCACCACAACATGATGAACTGTATTAAAGGGTCACAGCATTAGGAAGGCTGAGAATTCTGATTTAGAGGAATGTTGAGAATCCAGATGTATTCATAAATAGAAATTTTTTGAAAGGTCACAAATGGAGACTTTAAATCAGAAGGAAGAAGAGGCCTGACACCCATGAACTTGTTTTTAGCTTTTTATTGATTCTTTGTTTCACATCATGCACCCCAATACATCATGCACCCCAATACATCATGCACCCAATACATCATGCACCCCAATCCTGCTCCTCTCCCCATTCCTTCATATCTGTTCTTTGCCCTTGCAAACTCCCCCCACCTATAGCACACACACACACACACACACACAGTGAAACACACAGACAACAACAACAAAGCATGGGAACATCTCATCGTGGAAGCGGTAGTATGTCACAGCATGTCCCACTCTGTCCACACATCTTCACTCCAGAGTGTTTATTGCAATGAGTCATTGGTTTGGTTCAGGATCTCTGGCTTCTGTAACACCATTGACATTGGCTCCTCACGGGGACTCCTCCCAGTTATCCTGCTGCTGCCCGATGCCATGAAGATCCTGCAGCTTTGGATCAGCAGCAGGACTGGCCCTTTCACACATCCCAACTGTTCTCAAATGATAGAGATTTTGGGGTGGGCCATTTCAGAGCCCTGGATCTGGGTCTAGATGATAGCAGAGCTGGTTAGCCTACTGGCTTTCCCTTATTCACACCACTAAGGAGAGCTCTCCAGCACTGCTCTGGTTAGGCCACCCAATGTCACCATCAGCAGGAGGCAGGGTCAGCTTTCCTGTTCTCAAGCCCTTGGAGCTGGCCCACCCACCAGAGCCAGAGCCAGCTCCACTGTGTTGCCCAGTCAAGGCACAGGACCCTCTCTCCAAGTGCTGCAGGCTGTGAGGGGCTGGGCTAACTCTCCTGTTCTCACTACCTGTAGGCTGGCACAGTTGTTCCTTTGCCATCACAGCCAGCTCCACTGTATCATTCTGGCAAAATACAGGGCCCACTCTCCTGAGTCCTACAGCCAGTAAGGGGTAGGGATAGTTTTCCTGAGTTCATGACCCTGTGGGCAGCTTTCTCAACTGCCAGAAGTGGGGGTGATGAACTCTGTACCCGTGTCACCCTACGGCAGAAGTGTGGTAGGGTCAATTCTCCCACACTCATGCCCTTGGGACCAGCACTCACAGACACACAAACACACACACATACAGAGAGAGAGAGAGAGAGAGAGAGAGAGAGAGAGAGAGAGAGAGAGAG
>JADRCH010000202.1:1798461-1815471 GCA_019843965.1 Rhynchomys soricoides | reverse complement strand
CTGCCTCTGCCTCTGCCTCTGCCTCTGCCTCTGCCTCTGCCTCTGCCTCTGCCTCTGCCTCCCAAGTGCTGAGATTGAAGGCATGCACCACCACACCTGGCTTTTCTAATTAATTTTATATGTATGGATGTTTTGCCTAGATATACGTCTGTGTGCCACATACTTGCCTAGTGCCATTGGAGACCAGAAGAAGGCATCATATCCCCTGGAAGATGGTTGTGAGCTGCCATGTGGGTGCTAGGAATAGAAGCTAGATCCACTGAACCATTGAGTCATCTCTCCAACCTGCCTTTTGAAATTCTTTTATAGCCAATCTGTACCAAACTGAATAATGATCGCCAAAAAGAATGTAATGAGAATTACTAATATGTAGTGAGGGTGCATGTCCTAGCCAGGCCTAGTGGTACAAGCCTGTTATAGCTAGCTGGGAGGTTGAGAGTTAAGAACAAGTTGTACAGTGATAAAATTACTCTGTATTGTTATTTAAAACATTTCCCCCCTTGCTCCGGGAGACTCCATTTTAAGGAGGGAAGGTGACTATCTACCTGTGTGAACATATGAACAGCACCTTCTGCCCTGCACCCCCACTACACATTGCTTCCCTAGGGCCACCTAAAGGATTCATTTGCTGTGTGAAGTTTCCCTGGCTGGCACTCGGAGGCCATATGATGCTGATTTTGCACACACAGAAAACACAAGAGTTACAGGATCATGGGGACTTCCATGTTTCAAAGGAAGGCCCGGAGGGCCAGAAAATGTATAACAGAGTCAGATTCCCTTCCGGCAGCCCCTAAGGGGGCACGAGAAAAGCAGCGGAGTGAAATGGAGACACCAGGAAGTTAGAGAAGCCAAAAAGAACCAAACATTAGAGGGAAACTGCAGCCCAGAAGGAAGGGGCAGGCATAGCCTTCAAAGGTCCACCTAGGTGACTTGCCTCTGTCCGCTAGGCCCCACCTCTGGAAAGGTTCTGCCTCCTAAAAATGCGTCAGCAGCCTCGGAAAAGACCGTTTAGATCTGGAATAAAATGAGCTAGAAAGAAAGCTCGCAGTGTTAACAAAACGTCCACACGAGAGCGCCCACACGCTTTTTAAAAGACGCTTTGGATCAAGCTGGTCCCCAGAGGGGAATCTCCGTGGCAGGGCTGCGCCTCCCTCCGGGCCTTCGCTCCACAGCCTTCTGCCTCTGAGGACATCCTTGTAGGTTTTCTTGTTTCCTAGGGAGAGATTCGGTTACCCGTAAGGGGTCTTAGAACCATGACCTGTGGCTAGCAGACGCAGTAGACGTAGCAGGACAGTGAGTTGAACCGGCAGGCAGCAAACCTGAGCCTTTCTGAGGGCTTCCTCCTCATCCCCATGTACTACTAGTCGAGAAACCCAGCATTCCTCCCTCTGATTCTTCCTTTGTCATATCCTGAGCTCTGAAGCTGCTGTTTCCTTCTGATGTTCTTACACATCAATCAAAGCCTTCCTCTTCTGTGTCAAAGACTATTAGCTTCTCTGCTCTTTCTTCCCAATTCCTCCCTGCTTCCACCCCACCCCCATCCCCAGCCTCCTGGTTCAGTTTTCCATTAGCATCTGGCAGAAGGCGGGTGGGTGAATAAGCTGGTTACCACATGGCTTCATGGAGCCAACCAGGAGATGCGGGGAGAGCCTCACCAAGCTCCAAGGCCAGTGTCTGCTGCAGGACCAAACACCAACGGGTTTCTGCACTGGACTAGAGACAGGAATTCACAGAACTGTCTTCAGTCTTTCCTTCCTTTCTTCTCTCTCCCGATCCCTATCCCCATCCCCAACCTTATCTCTATCTATTTTAAGACAGGGTCTTACTAAATTGCCCAAGCCGGTCTTGAACTCATTCTGTAGCCCAGACCAGTCTTGAGTTCATAATCCTCCTGCCTCAGCCTCCACAGTAGTAGGATTACAGATCTCCACCAGCAGTCCCAGCTGAAGCTTCCTAACACTGGTCGGTCTGACCTCACTTCGTCCTCTGTGCCTGTTGATTGACACAAGAAGCCCAAGACACAGGAGGCATGTAGGGCAGAATTTGGGGAGCACAGTCATATTCAGAACCCCCTCCCTGCATCAGAGTAACTTGTGTGCTGAGAAGATGCACACACACATACACACCCAGACCAGGCAATAAGGACCACTGGGCAATGTGGGGACAGCAGCATTCACATGGGGACCACAGCTGTGGATACTGAGACAAGGCAAAGGTTTGAGGCTGATGGAAAGAGAGCTATGTTCAGCTCTCGGAGGCTGTGCTGGGGGAAGGTACTACTGCCATTCAGGCTAACGGAGGTTAGTAGTGTAACAATTGTCTCTTGAGGTTGGTAAGTGTAGCAATTGTCTCTCTTTCCCCCAGCTTTTTTGATTCTGTTACAGACCCGCACCTGAAACTGTGAGACCTCTGCTACAGCATAGAATCCCGTGAGTGTGGTGTGTGTGTGTGTGAGATCTCATTATCCATTCATTGGTTGATGAGCATCCTAGTTGCTTCCATGTCCCGACTTTTGTGAGTGGAGCAGCAATAACATGAATGTGCAAGTGTCCCTGTGGCAGGGTGTAGAATCCTCTGGGTACATGCCCGGGAGCGGAATATCTGGGTCATATGATGGTGCTATTTTTAACTTTCCAGGAAAACGAATGGATCTGGAAATTATTATAATAAGTGAGGTAATTCAGCCTCAGAAAGACAAATACCACGTGTTGTCTTGCATAGGCAGACCCTAGTTATTAATACATGTGTGTGTGCATGTGTGTCCGTGTGTGTTCATAGTTATGAAAGTGAGCATAGGTCATGAAACTAAAAAGGGTATCGTGGGGGGTAGGGGGTGTATTTTCTCAGGGTGTGTGTGTGTGTAATAGAATGCATATGACATTAAAATAGGAAAGAGACTCCCGAGGTGGAAGGGTACAAGAGCAAGTGGGGGGTGATGGGGAGAGGGGGGAGCTTAATAAAAACTAACAATGTTTGGAAATGCCAAAATGGAACTTACTAGTAGTACACTGGTTAAAAAGACATACATAAATAATTTTAAAATCTCTTGACTGTGTTTGAGAATGAGGGACCACTCAGGTATGAAGTTCGGGGCCTTCAGCTGTTAGCATTAGGAATTGCTGGGTATCCTGGTTGGTTGGTTGATTGGGTTTTTTGGTTTTTTGGTTTTGGGGTTTTTGTGTTGTTGTTCTTCTTGGGGTGTTTTGTTTTAGTTTGGTTTGGTTTTGTTTTTTCGTCAGCTTGACACAAGTCAGGATCATCTGGAAAGAAAAGACATTATTTGGGAAACTACCTCCATCAAATTGGCCCATAGGCAAACCTCTAGGGAATTTTCACCATTAATGACTAATGTCCAGCTCACTGTGGGCTGTGCCACCACTAGGCAAATGGTCCTGGGTTCTATAAGAAAGCAGGCTGAGCAAGCTATGGGAGCAAACCAAGGCCTCTACATCAGCTCCTGCCTCCAGGTTCCTGCCTTGAGCTTTTGCCGTGGCTTCCCCTTCCAGTGGACTGTGATTGAGATGTGTAAGCCAAATAAGCCCTTTGCTCCCCAAGAAGCTTTCGTTGGTCATGGACACTGGACAGTGGACAATAGACCACTTCCTGGTACCCTTCTACTGATTCTGTCCTTTGTCTTCTTTGAGAAGGAAGTAGAATGAGGCCCACCTCTCAGATGGGTGACCGTGAACTCTGGAGCCACCCTTCCCATAGCACGGACCTTGGCAGGGCTCTCCATGGGTTTATTATGTTGACCTCAGCCCCTGGGTGGCAGCTTCCAAGAACTAGAGTAAACAGCAAGGACCTACTCATCCAAGCTCTCTCCCATCCCATCCCCCTTAAAATAGTGAAATCTTGCAGGTGGATTATTAAGTCCCAGCAGCTAAGAAGAATTTAAAAGACCTACGTCTAGGAATCCAGTTGCTCAGGGGAGCAGGAAGATGTGGGGTTTGCTCAAAACCAATCTTTAGAGTTGCTGTCAGAATGCTAGGTATGCTAGGCATGTCTCATCTGGGGACTGAGAGGGGAAATGGATGGATCTCCTGAGAAGAAAGGCGTAAGGGTAAGGGCCAGGTAGACTGGCAAAATCCAGTGGCTGCAAAGACCAGAAAAGACAAATATGTAGAACAGATGGTGCTTCAGCGAAGGGCAACATCCAAGAGACAGAGGGGCACTTCCACATGGCAGTAAGGAGCTGAGATGCAGGAAATGAGCAAAAAGCACTTTCTAAGACAAAAGCTACATAACAACTACAGGAGAATAGCTAAGATCTGGACAGATCAGGGTGCAGCTTTCAGAAGAGTCAGTTTGTGAGTAATGGTGAGACTCAGGAACAAGTAAGTAGGAACAGCCAATATTTTAGGAGCAGGAGGAGGTCAGGAGTCAGGAGGTAGTGAAAAGGTGCTTGCTACACAGTTATGAGGGCCCAAGTTCAATCCTCAACACCCAGATTTTAAAAATTTAAATTAAAAAAAAAAAAAAAAGTCAGCCATGGTACCAGATGTCGTAAGCCCAGAGCTGGAGAGGCAGGGACAGGCATTCTGGGGCTTGCTGGCCAATTAACCTAGCCTGCCATTGGTAATCCCCAGGTCAATGAGAGACCTATGTCTAAGAAAGATCAATGTGGACAGCCCCTGAGAGACAACACCCAAGGCTGACTTCCATCTTCCACATGCATGCACACACATACACGTGTAACCAACTACACACACACACACACACACACACAAAACCAAGAAACTAAAAAAAAAAAAAAAAAAAAAAAGTCCAAGAAAGACACATTCAAGAAGCTCAGACAAGGAAACCACAGGTGGAGTTCAAACCCAAATTAGATGTTGGCTGGCAGGAGGAGACATTGTCTATGAATCAGCTACTGGGGGAAATGGGTGGAGGTGCTGTCTTTTTTCCACAATGAGAACTTCTGGAGATCCATGCTTCATGGTTCAATGTCTCTCAGGATGGTGGTCTCTGCAAGACAGACTCCAGAGGCTTATAATAGAGAAAACAACCAAGGACAGAACAGAGATACTGTGACCCAGAAAACCATGCCAGCCCTGCCCAGGTTTGAGAAGGAGGAGGACCCCATGGCGGTGACAGGTGAACAGGAGGAACAATCTAGCCATCACCGAAGCTGCACGTATTTCCCAGAGCCTGAACCTGACTGTCCAAGGGCACAAGGCTCTGGGGAGGAGCAGAGGAAGGTTGCGTGGGTCTCCTAATTTCGAGCGCACCCCTCAGCCAGCCCACCACGGCTTCGTTTTTAATTCAGCATGTCCGTTGCACAAGGCCTTTCCAAATTCTGCTCATATTCATCCAGCCTGCCAGAGCCCCTGATCTTATGAATATTTAAAAAGTCCACTCAGGATCTGCTTCTCACCCACCAGCATGGCTGACTCCAAGGTCACCAAGCTGAAGTGTAGCAACTGACACAAAGGACTTGAAGAAAGTGTCACCCACCCCCACCCACCCAAAAAGACAATGTGAATTGGCATGAAAGCTACAGAATGAGGTAGAGAAATGGAGCTGGGAGGAATCCCAGCTCATTCATTCATTCATTCATTCATTCATCTACCTGTCCATCCATCAAACCTCCATAGATAATACTGTGTACTTTCTAGGCTCTGAGAAGATAAAAATGAGTCAGGCAGAGTCTTTTCCTCTTTGGAGCTCAAAGGCAAGATGGTACACATGTGCAGACACAAAGACTGACACTGAGACACGTTTCTCCTCTTTCTGTCCCTGCCTCACTCCTGTGAGCCAACAGCACTTAAGTTCTGGCCACACACCCCAACACTCCTCTGTTCTTTTCTGGATGCCCCCACCACCCCCACCTTGCACATCTGGTTCCTCTTGCTCTTCATAACACACACAGCAGGGAGTGAGTTCTTCCAGGGATCTGTCTGGCCCCTCAGTGTGACTGATGCTTCTCTAGGCTCCCATCATGCCACGGGCTCCCTCCATCCCACGGGCTTCCTCCGACCTGTTTCCCATTTGGTAGCTCCTACTTACCAATCTTGTAAAGCACAGGAAACTTGCAGCTGGGAAGCTAAGTCTACCACCCTCTCCCCTTCATGTTACTGTTACCACGTATGCCCATAACATAAACCGTACAAGAATTTTGCCATTTGTGTCAATGTAGCATGCATTTCAGAATTCTTTCTTTTTTTTTAATTTCATGTGTATGAATGTTTTGACTGCACGTATGTATGTGTATCACATGCCTGCCTGGTGCCAGAGAAGGCCAGTGTCCCCCTGGAACTGGAGTCACAGATGGTTGTGAGCTGCCACGTGGGCTCTGGAAGCTGAACCCGGGTCCTCTGCAAAAAGCAATGGGTGCTCTGAACTGCTTGAGCCCAAGCAATACGTATTTAAAAAAAAAAGAGAGAGAAATTATAGTCCTTTAGTTATTAATAAGTTCTTTTTTTTCCCCATTTGGAAACAGGTCTTGCTGTGTAGCCCGGGCTGACCTTGAATCCACAGTCCTGCCTTAGCATCCCCTGTGGGTGAGATTATAGGCACATGGCACATTTATAATTTCTGATGTCTGTCTGATTCTGGAGATTGGATTCTCCTGTTGGTGTCATTTGACTTTGGCCTGAGGGGTTTGTTTCTGCCAACAGGCATACATTTCTGAAGATGATGACCTCTGTGCTCTCCCTCCCTCCCTTCCTTTTATGTTCATGAATGTTTTGTCTGGTGACAGGTGAGGTCAGACAATGATATCAGAACCCCTAGGGCTGTAGTTACAAATGTTGTGACCCACTGTATGGATGCTGGGAACTAGACCTAAGTCCTCTGCAAGGACAGCTGGGAACTAGACCTAAGTCCTCTGCAAGGACAGCTGGGAACTAGACCTAAGTCCTCTGCAAGGACAGTTGGCTCTCCAGCCCATCAAGATGTCTAGCCCTCTTTTATCTACAAATCCCACTGCCATCATGGTTTTGTTTGTTCATTAAGACAGGATCTCCTGTAGCCCAGGCTAGCCTTGACCTAACTACGTAGCTGTGGACTGCCTTAAGCTCCTGATTTTCCTGCCTCTGTCTACCAAGTGCTGAGACTAAGGCCTATGCTGCCCAGCTTGTGTATTGCTGAGGATCAAACACACAAGTATCTGCCACATGACCAACTGAGCTACATCACCTGTTTTCATTTCTGAAAGATAATTTTCTTCTAAATATAGGATTTTGAGCTGACAGGCTTTCCCCAACCTGTTAATGATGCTGGGCCAGTGTCTTCTAGCTTTCCTAGGGTTTTGAATGACTCTCTTTGAGTATTTTCCACCAACTCAGCAGGTGGCTCCAGTCTCCAGTAGCCACTATAGACCCAGACAGAAGAGTACCTGCAGGGATCCCCCTGAATGGGTCCCTTTGATGTGGCCTTGATGTCAGGGGTTACAGTGCAGCACAGCTTCAGTGGTACAGCTGAAATAGGAAGTTGTAAGAGTTTGTGGTGTCTGCAGGCCCCAGGGGGTACCCTGCATGCCTGGTGGATAGAGGAAGTGGGGGAGGGGGAAGGGGAGGGGGAGAGAGAGGGAGACAGAGAGACAGACAGACAGACAGGAAGAGAGAGGGAGAGGGACAGAGAAAGGAAGAGAGAGAGGTAGAAAGACAGAGGGAGAGGGAGAGGAAGAGAGACAGAGAGAGGGAGAGAGAGAGAGAGACATAGGATGAAGGAAGTAGGACTCACAAGTCTGTTACACCTTTATTTGCTGCACAGAAGTAATACAAGCACATTTCCTGTGAAACAGAATTGGAAACTGTGTCAAAGGTGATGCCACTCTGCTTCTAGAAGGGGAAAAATCAAACTTCTATTTAAAAGTAGATGCCGAGGGAGCTTGACAGATGGCTCGGCAATTAAAAGCACTGGCTGCTCTTCCAAAGGTTCTGGGTTCAAGTCCCAGCAACCACTTGGTGGTTCACAACCATCTGTAATGGGATCCGATGCCCTCTTCTGGTGTATAGACAAACATGCAAACAGAGCACTCATAGACTTATGTACATAAATGAATTGATCAAAAAGAAAAAGGGCTGGGCTTGGTGGCACACACCTTTAATGCCAGCACTGGAGAGGCAGAGGCAGGTGGGTTGTGAGTTTGAGGCCAGCCTGGTCAAGATAATGAGGTTCAGGACAGCCAGGGCTACACAGAGAGACCCTGTCCCAAAAGCAAAAGGAACAAATGGATGCAGAAAATCCTATAGTAGCCACACAGCTTCTTTCCTGAGCGCCCCTGTTGTTTGTGTATCGGCATGTATATAACACATGTATGTGTTCTCGGAACGATTTGAAAGTTTTCTGTGTAGTTTTGGTTTCCAGCAGTTTACTCTGATGGGCCTAGGGGAACTTGTATGTGGACTTTGGGGTTCACAGAACCTCTTTTTATGTACGTGTATCCCTTTTACCAAGATTGGGAAGGCTCTGGCCATTATTTTATTAAATTTTTTTTCACATCCCGTTTCCTCTTCTGAGACCCCAGTGTCCATTACACTTAGTATAGGGAGAGGAGGGAGCCCTTCGTGAGAGAAGTCCTGAGTGAATATGCACTGTTGACATGAACTGGCCTCGAACACACAGAGATCATCCACCTGTCGATGCTCACCAGGCACTGGGATCAAAGGCATGCACTGCCACGCCTGGTGCACAGCAATGATCTTGAGGGCTCCTTTGGGCCTCTACCTGTGTTTCCTTGGACATCATGACCAACTAACTCCTCTGCCTCAAATTCCAATCGTTGATTCTTCCCTGAAGGTGTTCTGGGGAATCTTTGTTTTGAGAGACTACTTTTTATCAGAATTAAAGTCAGATCCAGCAGGCAGCTTTCTTGATTTACCCCCAATTGGATAGTGTGGGCAATGGATTTATTTCTCCATCACCTGTGCTAACAGCTTCCGGTTGACTCAAAGCTCTTCAGTGGGGCTGACGAGATGACTCCGTGGTTAACCTCACTGGTTGTTCATACAAAGGATTTGAGCTCAATTCCCAGGACCCATGTGGCAGCTCACAACTGCCTGTAACTTCAGTTCCAGAGGATTGGTGCCTTCTTCTGGCCTCTATGGGCACCAGGCATGCATATATTTGTAGGACCAAAGGCAACCTGGTTTCTGGTTGAGCTAAGGTTTAAAACCCTGGCGACCTAGTAGGGGGTCTCCAGCAGGGAATAACCGTGCAAAGGAGGGTAGGCATTTTGCCACACTCCTGGGTCCCAGGCTCCTGACATGAGCCAAAGCTCTCCATCGGTCTGTGCCCATCAGTCTCATAAGGGCAATGCCCCAACCCCCTCCACAGGTATAGGGTGTGGTCATGTAGCTTCAAGACATCTCCATTTTAATAAGGTACCTGGAGGCTTATCCAATAAACTCCCTTTCCCAGACACTCCTTCCTGCAAAAGGTATTTAACCTCAGGCCTGCCCTAAGAAAATGGGGTATGGTTTAACTCATCACCACTCTCTGCTGTAACAATAAACCCCCTAAAACCATGGACTGTCTCTTTTCTTCAGAATCCGCTGTGGGGAACAATGGAACAGGCCTTCATCTAAAGAGCCATGTCCAGTCTCCCACAGAAGGCCTCTCAGCGCTCCCAGCACGGTCTCTACCAAACCAAGCCAGCCAGCCACCGACAAGCCAAAGATTTGGTCCCGGGTGGGACCCAGCCGGGCTCCTCCTCACCTTTCCCCCTAAGCCCCGGGCTAGATATAGCCTGGGGGGGGGGGGCACTCTGTTCTCAGCTCCTCCACCATCCAGCAGTGCCTGGGATGCCCAAGAGCCTGAGAACCAGTTGGAGCCGGCTCCATGTAGTCCCCGGGACCCGGGCCGTGCTCCCCCATCCCCTGAGCAGTGTCCTGCAGCTTTTCACAGCCTAACACCCGCCTGGCAGGTGAGCTCGGTAAAACTTCCGGAGTCCAGCCTCCCCCAGTGGCCTGAGCCCTGGGGCAGACGCGGGACCCCACTTTAACCCAACACACATTGCACATACATACATGCAGGCAAAATACCCACTCATGTAAAATAAAATTAAGTATTTAAAAAGTGAAATTTAAAGAAGCTTTCAGTCAGAGTTATGTTATTTCTGGAATTTTTCATTTAATAATTTTCAGATTGCAGCTGATCTCTAGTCACTGAATCCTTGCAAAGCAAGAGAACAGAGAAAGGCGCTGGATCTACACAGCTGTCTGTGAGAAAACTTGCCCCAGATATGTCTCAAAACTTAATTGTGCTGGGGAGTCTGAATTGGACCTATGGTCTTCTATGATAATCTTTTTTCTAACTTTTAAAATTTATTTATTTTTATGTGCTTTGGTGTTTTGCCTCTGTGTGTGTGTGTGTGTGTGTGTGTGTGTGTGTGTGTGTGAAGGTGCCAGATCCCCTGGAACTGTAGTTGTAGACAGTTTTGAGCTGCCGTATGGAGGTCGGGTATTGAACCCGGGTCCTCTGGAAGAGCAGCCAGTGCTTTTAACTGTTGAGCCATCTCTCCAGCCCCTTCCTATCGCAATGTTATATTAGAGATTTTGGGATAAAAGCAAAATCTGACTAAACAAAACAACCATCGAGCCATATTCTGAGGCCCCTATTATACTGTGTGTCCTGCCTCAGAGCCAGCTGAGGTGGGGCCTGGAATCAGTAAGAGGTGAGACTTGAATGAACTAAGGTCACGGGGAGGTGGTGCCAGTACCAAAGGAAAATATGTAACCTGTATCACGTTAGAGTCCCCAACAGGTCTTCAGCATGACTGGAATCTGGAGAGTGGGGTGAGGCTGGACCTGGCCAGCCCAGGGTGGGGCTAGTGCTCAGGATGTGGTCACTTCCTCCTGTGTGGTTTCAGTTTCCCTTTCCTGTCTCTTGTCTCTTGGATGCTAGAGTGCATAGCTGGCTGAACATCTGTAACCCAGATCCTCAGATGCTCAGTGATCCCAGGGCCAAAGAGGGAGCACTGCTTCCTGTCCAACTGGCCTCCACGTGACCCTTAAAGGAAGTAACCACTGTCTATTCAAGGCACAGGGCATTTAGGTGACCCCTCTGAGGTAACAGCCTGGATTCCAGTCTAGGTTCTCATTGAGCTACTGAAGGATGCTGGGCCAAGGTCTTCTGTGACTAGAAGATCAATGTTTTCCTGGATACAAGCAAGTTGGGAGCTGTCCTTGGCAAAGGGAGAACAAGGAGATGATTCCTCTCCCAGCCACCTACAGCAGCAAATTAAGACAAAAGAAACCTAGAGATCTCTCACTAGAAGGCCAGTGTCTTAGTCAGGGTTTCTATTCCTGCACAAAACATCATGACCAAGAAGCAAGTTGGGGAGGAAAGGGTTTATCCAGCTTACACTTCCACATTGCTGTTCGTCACCAAAGGAAGTCAGGACTGGAACTCAAGCAGGTCAGGAGGCAGGAGCTAATGTCATGGAGGGATGTTCCTTACTGGCTTGCTTCCCCTGGCTTGCTCATCTTGCTCTCTTATAGAACCCAAGACTATCAGCCCAGGGATGGCACCACCCACAATGGCCTGGGCCCACCCCCCTTGATCACTAATTGAGAAAATGCCTTACAGCTGGATCTCATGGAGGCATTTCCTCAACTGAAACTCCTTTCTCTGTAATAACTCCAGCTTGTGTCAAGTTGACACACAAAACCAGCCAGTATAGCCAGCATGCTGATCAAGTCTGCATCTCTCTCAGAAAGGTCACAGTGTGTGCAGCCAATCAGAAGACATCGTTTGCCCCTTGAAAATGCTTTTGGATGGCAGTCCTTCTTCCAGAGCCTTCATGATTACCAGCCACTCAACACAAAGTGAGTAGAACTCCGTCAGGGGGCTGGACTATATTCAAAGAGCCAAAAAGACAGCTCCCTTAGGAGAGATACTGGTGCGGTGCCCGGAAGATTGACAAAGGGACAGAGACCTGAAGGAAAGTGAGCCAAGTGTGCTCTGGGCAGCACGCTGTATCCCAAAAGACCCGTGGCCAGGGAGAAGTCCAGAATGTAGATACAATCAGCAGAGGTCTGAAAGAAAAGTGAGCTAACCACTGGATAAGCCACTGGCAGGTCGCTGTAAAGTACAGAGCCCTCCCTGAATCCTCTAGCTGTGTGAGATCTGGGACAATGGACGCCTGCACAGCCTGAGTAAAGACAGCAGGTGGCGCTGTCAGCACATTCGCCCTCAGTTGGAACTGCGCCTCGGAAGTCCTGGGGACCTGGAAGCCAGAACCCACAGAGGAGCAGCTGCTGACGTCAGCAGTAGCAGGAGAAGTACAAAGCCGGAGGGCCGTGGCAGGGGAGAAAAGGGAGGCTCTAAATTGAAAACACACCAGAGAGAAAGAGGTTCTGGAATCCAACGGAGTGGGAGAGGCTGTTGTGTACGTAGAAGGGCCAGGAAAACACGGGTTCTATGAAGCTTCCCCATCCGTGTGGACAATCCAGTTCCCTGCTTCCATCAGATCCAGCTGCTGTACCTGCGGGGGAGGGGGGAGTCCCTGGGCTGTTTGGGTTCAGGCCCATCTGAGACAGGTACCCCGTGTTCTCATGCTTCAGCCCTGCCCTATCCTGGCCTGGCCTGCCCCGCCCTGCCCTCCAGGAGGTTGAACCTCTGTGCTCCTCATCCTCCTTGCTACCCTCCAGTCCCTACCTTTTCCCCACTGTCTAGCTGAGCCTCCCTCGTGGCAGTTCCTAGGACTGTGGGCCCCATTCTTCCAGCCTTCCCCCTTTCTCAATGTGGTAGGGTTTATTTTTTCTGGTTTCTTGACATCAGATAAGTATAGACAACCAGAGGCTGTAGATATGGTTCAGTATGAGAAATGCTTGCAGCAAAGGCATGAGGACCTGAGTTCGAATCCTCAGCACCCATAAAAAGCTGTGCACCTGAAATCCCAGCGCTGGGGAGGTGCAGAAAGACAGATCCCTGGGGCACACTGGCCAAACAGTATAGTGAAGTGGGTGAGCTCCACATTTATGTGTTTCTAAGCCAAGCACTTAATGCTGATAGATCAGCTTTTTCTGTATCATGACAATCTGTGATGTCCTAGCCACTAGCTGCTCCATAAACCTGGGTCCAAGAAATGAGCCGAGTCATAATGCAGCATGAACAAGGACTCTATTGGGACTCTTTGTTACAGCAGCATAACCTTGACTCTCCTGACTGGTACAAACAAACTCGTATAGATCATCCAGCTACTTGTAGAGTGCTGTGAAAGTGTGCTTCTCCTTACATTAGCTAGAATTATTAACAATAATGAGTACCACTTGACTACTATGTGTCAGGAATGGCACTGGGGTTTTTGGCAGGTGGTTTCTAATTAGTCCTTTTCCACAGGGGTCCTATGGATTTGAGTCATCAGCCTGCTTAGTATTAGCAATCTCATTGCAGGGTTCAGAGGCTAAGGCTAAAGAATAGCTGGAGGGCGTGACAGTAGCTAATATGTACCAAGATTATAATTTGAATATAGAAGCTTCTGGTTTCAACACCTTCTTTCTATCATTCTATTTTTACACAAAGCTAGACTAGGCATTCCAAAAAAAAAAAAAAAAAAAGGAAGAAAATAGTTTTTAAAGAAATTATTTTTTAACAGGAGAAACATGAACATCAGAACTAGGAACAAATTGAATGTGAAAGGTGATCTGGAAGCGCAGAGTGGAGATGCTCATGCAAGCGGGGAAGCCTCATTCATTTTCTCCTCTGATTAGGTAGGTGCTTTGCCAGATAAGCTGCAGCAAGCAGCACGGGGTTGAGAAAAATTCAAAGGGATCATTTTGTCTGTCACTTGAAATTGCTCTGAGCAAGGGAAACAGGTTGCATTATGCATTTTGTTGAATAGCGGAGTGAACTGTCCCAGGTCTTCAGGCGTGGCCATGACTCTGAGGAAAGAAGCCAGGTGGCCGGCTTGACACCAACCTGCCTTGAGGCCCAGCAGCCTCCAGTGCTGCACACACCCCCCATACCATACCCCACTGTCCTCCCTCCCCCACCAGGCAGGACTCTTCTCTGTCACCACTGCTGTGCATGATAGAATGCAGAGTGTCATCTCCAGACCTGAGCCCAGTGGGGGTGAAAGCACATACCACATTCTTGCTGCATCAGGGAGGTGGGTGGGTGGATTTGGATGCCAGAGAATGAGATGACCCAGTGCAGGAGCTGTGTAATCTGTTTACTCAGATCTCCATGTAGCTATGTGGACTGGCCAGTGAGCCCCTGGGATCCTCCTGCCTGCCTTCCCAGCTCTGTAACTCTATGCCTGTGTTACTATACTTGTTGAGTGTAGGTTGGGGAGATAGAAGGAGGAGGAAGAGGAAGGGGGGAAGGGAAGAGAGAAAGCACCATTATCATTGGCACGGAGGACAGACGACAATTTGCACAAGTCAGTTCTTTCCTTCTACCACGTGGGTTCCGGGAATGGAACTGAGAAGACAAGCTTGCCAGGCAGCAGCTTTACCCCTGAGCCATCTCCCCTCCTAGAGCCACATAACCACACCCTCCCACCTTCCTTTCTACACTGTCATCTTCCAGGGTGACTGTATGAGAGACATGAAAGGCCATACAAGTAACCTTGGGCGCTGGCTTTTTATGCTCAGCGTAATTACCTGCAGACTCATTCAAGCTTTCTTACACGTGGTCAGAGCTGCAGATAGCCCAGGGGAGAAGGGCCCTTTCATCTTTCACTCAGCAGTGCCTTGTACACAGATGCTGGTATGCAGAGACTATGGCTTGGAGAGTGAGCTCTGGAATAGGAACCCCTGAACTCAGCATCCAGGTGAGAGCAAGCAGATGATGTCATTTTCATTCGTTTCTTCACTTGTAAAGTGGGGACCCAGGGAGCACCCTTTTTATATGTTTGTCATAATAATTAAACAAATCAGTACATGGTCTGTGTTTAGTTCACAGCCTGCCTTACAGTCAGAACATAATTTACAATTGTTAATTATAATTAAATACTATACGCTGGACTGAATTGGCAAGTCTGGGATGAGAAACTTCAAACTTGCAAAATGCTCAGATTGGGGAGCGGTGCCACACTCTTAAAAGAAATTATTCTTTTCTTCTGGAGCCGTCATATAATTTCTTTCCAAATAATGAGCTCCCCAGACTCATTGAAATACAAATATTTGAAAACAACACAGCAGAACCCATTGGTGATTCTGCATCCATTCAAACGCCGTCACAGCCTCTCTCGGCAACAATGGAGACTGGATGGACTGGAACAATAGTTATTGAGTGCCTACTGTATGTATGCCAGGTGCTGGTCTAGGTGCCAGGAAGGCAGCAGAAAAGAAAGCAGATACCTCCTCCAAACGCTGCCCTCCTGGCAGGATCAATACGAAGAAGAAAGGCCTTCTATTTCCCAGCCCTGGTTCCAGGCTGCCAGAGTGACTGTGTTCACAGATGAAGTCCGTTGCCAGCAGCAATCAAGCCCTGCAATGGTGACCTTGGGGGCACAAGGACATGTCCTTTGCTTTAGTTTTTCAGGAGCAGAACTGGCCCTCCTCTTCTCAGCTTGACTGGCTGTCAGGAGATGAATATAATAGGCCATCTGGTCCTCCCCCCACCTCCCATACTCTAGTCTCCCTGGTGTATGGATGTGACTTCAGGATGTACCACCCTGAAATCGAAGGGGTACCTAGGACCTGGACCCTCCAGTGGCTCCTACTGAATGTGGTGACTCACAGAGGCTGGCTTCGCTCTCCTCCCTCCCTCCCTCCACACTGACTGCGCCTCAGCCCAAAGATGGGCGGCAAGAGCTGCCTGCTGGCCGGCAGGCCACAAAGCCAGTTTTCTCCAAGGGATGCTAACTGGCCCATGATCTTGGCCTCATTAGCTTAGAACTCTCCACCTGAGCTGCCTGGATCAGGGCCAGCTAGAGAAATTAGCTCAGCCCACAGGCCCCCGGAGAGGTATCAGGCAAAAATAGATCAGAGAGAACCAGAGACTCCTTGTGCAGGAGGGCCCACAGAGCCTATGGGCTCTAGCATTGGTTGTCCTACCTCTGCAGATGGAAGCTGAAGCCGGGGAGAGGAAGGTCATATTGTCGGCAGTGCAGGCCTGGGTGAGAATGGTCTCCAAACTGTCAAAGTCATATTCTTCCCTCACCTGGACATCCCATCAAGCCGTGATAAGGGAGAGATGAAAACTACCAGTAGACAATAAGAATCTCAGACAATGTTAATTTTAAGCCATTTTGCTTTTATTTACACACACACATACACACACACACACACACACACACAGCATAAAAAAGTGAAACTAATAATGGCCTGTAAGAAAATGGCTGTTGATTATTAAATCTATAAAGAGAGGCAGTGAACTTGATATGCCAAGGCAGGTTGATATTCATGGGAGGCCTCCCCTTCTCTGAGGAGAAATGGAGAGGGATTGGGGGGAAGGGAAATAAGAGGGAGGGACTGGAAGGAGAGGAGGGAGGGGAAGCTTTAATCAGGATGTAAAGTAAATTAATTAATCAATAAAATTCAAATAAGAGAGGCAGTGTTGCCTGCTAGCTAAAGGAGACCTCCACTGCCTGTATTAACATCCCAGTCCCAGCCCTCTCCTTACTTGGCAGGTGTCTTCAAGCTGGTTCTTCAACCTCTGTGCCTTGCCTAAACAGTGGGGAGAAGAGCAGAGCCTGCTGAGGCTGAGAGGGAGCAGGAAGCAGAGCTCCGCCAACCCCTGCCTGCATAAAACCCTGGAAGCCAGGACCAGTAGGAAACAGCACCAGGCCAGGGTTTGCCAGGAATGTCAAAGCCACAGATAGTAATCAAAAGAGGAGCAAATTTGCTAGCCTGGACTGTGGTGGGCTCAAAGGCAGTCAGCGTTGGCAGCTCTCTTGGAACGTTACAGGAAACACACTGTGCAAGTATGTGTGCAAGTCTCTGTGTGTGTGAGCATGTGTGCTTATGCATGTGTTTTGTGTGTGCATGTGTGTATGCATGTGCATGTGCGGGACCATATGTGCTTGTTTGTGGGTTTATGTGTGTTGGAGCATGTGTGCACGTGGTTGTGTGGTATGAGCATGTATGTATGTGCACGTGCGTGTTTGCATGTGTG
>JADRCH010000202.1:1723180-1798451 GCA_019843965.1 Rhynchomys soricoides | reverse complement strand
GACTCCATACTACTCAGCTTATCACTGGCTCTATGTACTGAACCAGACCCCAGGAGAAGATGGCTGCAGTGCAGGGGAGTGACTGCGCAGCTGAAGCAGAGGAGTGTGCTGCACAGAAGCAGATTGTGGGAAAAGGCTGTGGGTTTGAGGCTCAGCTACACAGCTTGATGCAAATGAAGAATTTTGCCCCTGTACGGACACCATTCACCTCGACACCTCTCAAGCTCATGGCAACTACTTATCATTAGGATCTCACTTGTGGTGAAGGCTAGAGCTGAAGTCAGTCCTCCTGGATCACACCTTAGTAGAACCAGAGAGGAACAGTCACCTCATCCGTGGGCCATGGACTAATGCCACCTGCAGTGGGCGGGCTGTCTGTGCTTGATCCTATAGGAAGTGACACTCCCCCAAGCTGCCTGCTCTGATGGGTTCTCTTGTCAGATCCTTTTCTGCCCCTAGCTGCAGCTAATGCAGTGGTTCTGGGGCCAGGGATGAAAGAGGTCCTCTGAGCAGTCTGAGTGTGCTCAGGGCCATGAGGGCACAGGCTTGTGGAGCCAAGAGCAAGGCTCGGCTTCAGTGAGAGCTGGCAGAAGAGAGCTTGGGTCCCTGCTTAGCCCCCAGTCATTGTCCAGTCCGATTTCAGGCCTCCTTTGGAAAGAAGCTCAATTCATCAGCTGTGTGTCTGTAGGACCACTGTGAGGTCACCATGGTTACCAAACATCCCTTTCCTTAATAAGGTCCCTCTTTCTACCCTGTGGCCTCACCTAGGGGTTCTCTCCTGCTTGATCAAACCTACTCTCTTTTATGTGTGGTGGGACTAGCCCTGGACCATGCTCATTTTTTGAGTAACCCTTCCCCTGCACAGCTTGTCACTAAAGCCTGTGTCACAGCCCACCCTGATCTCTAACTTAGGTGTATTTGTCAACCTACTAGGAGCGTATCCAAAGGGGAAAATGGAAGCAGATTCCCTACCTTACACTGTACAAACCTGTTCGGAGCAGAAACCCTGAAAGACAAACTCTCTAGCCTCCTAGAAGAACAACAGTGGGAAATAATGGTCCTGTGGCCTGACCTTGGGACAGTGAGGATTCCTTGACCCTTTTCTTTATGGGTCGCATTGTTGTCATTATTGAGAAAAGATCTCCTAAGTGTCCCAGACCAGTCTTGAACTTTCGGTCCTCTTGCCTCAGCCTCCAGAGTACTGAGACCTGGGCTAGAATTTCACTTGTTTGTTTGTTTGTTTGTTTGTTTATCTATTTACTTGTCTACTTTTAGGGTACTGGGGATAGAACCTACAGTTTCACACATGATGGGTAGGTGCTTAAGTATTCTACCACTGAGCTATGTCCCCACCCATTAAGGAAGGACTCTTGAGGGGAAAAAAAAGAAGCATAAATCATTCAATACAAAAGATTAACAGGAGGCAGAAAGATGGCTCAGCAGGTAAAGGCACTTGCTGCACAAATGTGGCAACCTGAGCTCAATCCCCAGGACCCACAAAAAAAAAAAAAAAAAAAAACCAGAGAGAGGGAGAGGGAGAAAAGAATCATCAGGAAGTATCCCATGCTCATTCAAACCACCTCCTTCCTCAGCTGTCTCCGTTACACACACACACACACACACACACACACACATTGCACAAAGGCATTCAGCACTGACTGGCTCTGAGCACATTTGTCCATATACCTAGACTGTTCCCTGGCACAAGGGGAATTTAAGCATAGCCTGCTCTGGGAAGAAGCTTTTAATTTTTTTTAAAAACATTTTTTGAATGTACAATGTACATGGGTATTTGGTCTGCATGTATGTGTGTGCACCTCATGCTTGCCTGGTGCTCATAGGCAGCCAAAGAGAATTCATACTCCTAGATATAGTTATAGCCTGTTGTGAGATGCCATGTGGGTGCTGAGAACCAAACCCAGGTCCTCTGAAAGAGCAGCCGGCTCTGAGACCCTGAGCCATCTTTCCTGTCCTTTAGTAGCTTTTATTCAAGCCCTGTGCTCAGCTGTTTTTCTTTTTTTTTTTTTTTTTTTTTTTTTTGGTTTTTTTTTTGTTGTTGTTGTTGTTTTTGTCTTTTCTCAAAAATCTTCATTTACAGCTGGGCTATGGTGGTGCACACCTTTAATTCCAGCACTCAGGAGGTAGAGGCAGACTGATCTCTGTGAGTTCAAGGCCAGCCTGCTTTACAGAGTGAGTTCCAGGACACCCAGGGCTACACAGAGAAACCTTGTCTTGAAAAAAAATTATTCATTTACATTCAAAAGAATGATACAATAAAGGTTGAGCTCTGGAGTCATCATTGCCTGACATTTGTCCACATTTCCTTTGTCCCTTTTTATTATTAATTTTATTATCATCAAAACAGACATTTAACCCTTCACCATGGATACTTCCCTGTGTGTCTCCTGGGAAGGTAGCTTACGTGTATTGGATATCTGTAAGACTGTAGTGTTCGACACTGATAATGCAGAACATTTTAGTGTGTAATCTGCTTAGTATACACTTATGTAGCACAGTAATAAATACCACCAGTATACAGTGCACACATAGCATGTGCTCAGGAGATGTTCAGGATGTGACTCTTTCCTCCAGTGACAACATCTTCAGGAGAGGGCATGGAAACCATTGTGTGAGCTAGCCTTCTAGGAGAGGGTAAAGAAAACATTTCTTCAGAGTGAACCAACCCCAGCCTCCGACAACGTGGCAGTGGCTTCTAGCACAGGCAGACAACAGAAAGAAAACCCTGCTGGAGCTGTGTGTTTATCAGAGGCTGACCCAGCTCAGAACAGCCCCAACAACCACAGTAGCACCACACCACAAAACCACCTCACTAAGGAAGGCAAATTAAGAAGTCCAATGACAGCTGGTGTTAACCAGTATGTAGAGTGACAGAGGTTCCCAGAGGCTGCTGGGAGTACAAATTGCTACCACAAGCCTGGGAAGTAACTTAGCATTACCTAAGGGAATTGGATGGCAGTGTGTTCTGTGACTGGTCCATTCTAGTCCTGCACATCTGTGATGGCTTGGCTGAGAAGTGTCCCTCACAGCTCAAGTATTTGAGCACTTGGTCCCCAGTTGTTGATGCTGTTTGGGAGCATTATGACCTTGCTGGAGGAAGTATATGACTGGGGGTGGGCTTTGAGGCTTCCTAGTGTTACCCCACTTCTAGTTTGTTCTGTTTTCTGCACATGGTTGAAGTGATCACCCAACTTCCCACTGTATTGCTGCCAAGATCCCCCACCCGGCCCCCACTATAATGGACTCGCTCTGTGGAACCACAAATCAAAATAAACTCTTCCATAAATTGATTTTGGTCCTGGTGTTTTATCATAGCAACAAAAAGTAACTAATACAGCACCTTAGAAAACGCACAAGGGAATATGGACACCGTGTTTGTAATAAAATCATCCATTATGACAAGTTGGAAACCGTCAAAGGGGACAAGGAAAGGGCTCAGTAGATAAAGTCCTTGCTGTGAAGGCATGACGGTCTGACTTTAGATCCCTAAAACTTACATGAAAATCTGGGTACAACATGTGTCTGTAACTCTAGCACTGAGGAAAGAGAGACAGGAGGATCTTGGAGGCTCGATGCTCAGCCAGTCTGTCTCCAGGTTCAGTGAGAGATTGTCTCAAAAAACAAGGTTGAGAGCCATAGAAGAGATCAACATTGACTTCTGGGCTTCATCAGCTCCTACATGTCCATGTACCACCACATACCCAACACATATATACACACGCACACACATATACATACATTTATACATACATAGATACAATCCAAATACCCTTTAGTAATTGAATGTAGAAACAGATTAAAAGGTATGTGTAGTCATGGACTAGAATCGTTTATGGCAGAGAAAATGATTAAAGTGAGCAAGTTACTTACATGAACTGAAACAGTCATGAGTCAGACATAACATCATGGAGGAATACGTTCAGCAGAAAGATCAAAGCAGCCCAAACTGAACACTAACACTACTTACATAGATGGCTGTGGGGCAGTGATCTGTGCAGCAGGTCTGGCACTCGGTTGAGCACAGGCTTAAAACTCTGGGAGACCCCGAGGAATCCACAAGGGACCGGAAACGTTATGCCAAGGCTCCCAGGAGGCTTTTGGCTCCAGTCATGGTCACATACCATGCCCCAAATAGAGGCGTGGCCACACAGCCCTAAGCCATCCCTGTGTTAATGAGACACTTAGAGGCATAGCCACGCCCCCTCCCAGTTACTATATCTGCTGCCCCTCTAAGAGAGGGGTAGGGGCACAATTCCATTCATGCCACTCTCCACACGATGAAAATAAACATCTTAGAATTATGGACTGTCTCTTCATCTGGACCCGCAGCGGGAAGCGAGGGATCTGGCCCTCGATTAATGAGCCTCGGCTAATCTCTTGACGAGGGAATCTCAGCGCTCCCAGATGGTATCGTTCACCCAAGCCTAAACAGCTAGCCCAGTGCCCAAAGAAGCCGAGACCCGATCTCGGCCGAAACCCCAGCTGCACTCCGGCTAGCCAGTCTGAGACACCCTGCGGTGACTGTGGTGGCCCGGGCTAGAGAATCCACGGAGAAGGCGAGTTACACGGGAATGGCCCCCTCCCCCACCCATGGGCAGGGCCTGCAAAGGCTTCCACAGCCCTCACCTGCCCGTCGGACTGTGTGGGAGGACGCACAGCCACTTCCCGCGTGTCTGCTGTCTGTCCCACCCAGAGCCGCAGCGCCCCTGGACAGACACATGGGACTCCGTTCCACAGCGCCAGGCATGTTCCCAACAGATGGCAACACAACAAAGGCAGACAAGAAACAAAATAACACAAAGCGAAGAGATGCTGGCTCAGCCATGCAGAGTGAGTGGCTGGAGCCATGATGGAGATGTATGTGACTCACTTAAGATACCGAAACACTGGAGGCTGAAGAGAGGGGCTACAGTTAAGAGCACTTAGTGGCCTTGCAGAGGACACAGGCTTGGTTCCCAGCACCCACCAGGATGGCATACCACTACCTATAACTTCAGTTCCAAGGGATCTGACACCCTCTGGCCTCCATAGACACATAAACACGTGTTACACATAAAACTATGCAGGAACACATACATGTACACAAATGAAATAAGCGTAAAAATAAATGTAAAGACATTGGAACATTTTTTCTCAAACTGGTAGTATCTACATAGGAGTATCCTGCATTAATCTTTAAACTATTTTTATATTATATATACTTTTTTTTAAACTTTGCATTTGTATGGGTGTGTGGAGTGGTTACATGTATGCATGTTTGTGTGTGCCTGTACCTGCATCTGGAGGCTAGAAGTTAATGTCTGGTGTCTTCCTTGATTGACTTCATTTTGTTTACTGAGGCAGAGTCTCTCCTGTGGATTCATTGGTGCTCTTTAGAGAGGCTCCAGAGAAGTGACTTTTCCTCAGCCACATGAGGTTAAAGAACAAAAGGAGGCCTTCACTTCATTCCTTCAGGAACCAAATTGGCCAGCTCCCTGACGAGGGCTGTCTGCCTTCAGACTTCTGAGAACCCCATGCCTGTCATTTAAGCTGCTTGGGCTGTGGAACTGTGGGCTGTGTCACATTCTGAGCTGCCTGGGACAGTGATGCCTAAACTCAAGGGCTGTGGAGAGGAGCTGATATTTTTTTCACAACTAGGATAAAGCTCGGGAGAGTCTGTGGAGCCCGAGCTGGAAATCACAGGATGCTGAGGCAGGTGGCATGACAGCTGAGCACCATCCTTGTGGATCATTTCCTACCAGGAGAAATCTAGAAAACACATATTCACACTCACACACACACTCATACACACAGACACACGTTCACTCATATACACACACACATACTTGCTCTCAAACACACATAAACACATTTACACACACACACACACACACACACTCACTCTTACAGTCTTTTTTCCCCCATACTTGTCTTCTTAACTGATTTCACAGAGGTCAGCCAATAGCTGACCCAATAGGATTCAAACCCAGATCTGCAGCCCAGAGCCTGAGTTCCCAAACCCACCAATTTAACTCACAGATCCACTTGGGCACAGCCAGGACATAAAGAGGCAGCCAGAATTCAAGGAAAGCCACGGAGGCTGTACCTACAGGGAAGTGACATTCCCTGGGGCTGCTGGGATTTGAGCTGTTTTCAAAGGCAGCAAAATCTAGAAGGTCAGAGCCCTGCAAACCTGAGAGGAACTCTCCGAGCCAGTGGGAGGATCAGGATCCCAGAGCTCCAGTCAACTGTGGCTGCAACCTCAGTGAGGTCACTTGGCCTCTCTGACCCTTAATGTCTTCATTGGAAAAATAGGGACAATAATGTATTCTATGTGCCCTGGATCCACACTGTCCTTAGTTTAACAAACTCACAAGATACCTGGGGGCCCTCCAGCCAACCTGCCGGAGGATAGTAGCAGTGCACGACCCAGCTTTGTGCACATTCTCACACGTGGAAAGGGCGGGTCTTGGGGGAGGGGAGCCCTAGCTCTCCTCTCCTCTGTCTGTGACTGGGCAGCACAAGCATTTTTAAAGACCCACCCAACCTAGTGTTCAGGATGTGGGCACCCGTAAAGGCTAGGGCAACACACTGATCTCTAATCTTTGTCCTGAAGACGGTGGCTCCACTCCATCTTGGTGACACTAGAGAAGGTCTGGGAACAACTATAAAACTAGACCCAGGAGGTAGGCCCAGCTCTGTCCTCCAGCCCCTTTGGCCCCTCTCTCTTCTCACGGGGTCTCTCCCATCCGTCAGGCCAGCCTTTTTGGGGTCTGTTTCAAGAATGCTGGTAACTGGAGATTCTTCACCTTGATCCTGGCTCCAAAACACACTCAAGAAGAAACATGCCTGTTGCTACACTAGCCCAGCCTAGTAGAAAGCTGCCTGCTTGGACCGAGATGGGAGGGGTGGAGCCAGAGAAGAAGGGCAGGTTCTCCCAGACCCAGCCTCCCTTCTCTGAGCCTGTCCCTGCTTCCCTGCCCTTCCTCGGCACTCTCCCTTAGACTTCCCTTGGGCTCCAGCCTTTTTGTCTCTGGAAGCCTTTCCTTTATCCTGTGAACAGGGACAGTTATGGTGGCAACTAGCCAGTGAGCAGCTGAGCAGCTGCCCCTTCCCACCATGTCCCATCCCCTCAGCCCCCCCGAGGTATCTTGATGGGCTCCACATATCACAGAAAGGGAGCCAAGACCTAAAAAAGTCAAGTGGTTTGCTCAGGCCCAAAGCCAGGACAGTTCCGTGCCCTGACATGGTTTCCTGAGCCCCAGACCTTCTTGCTGTGTCTCTGACAAGACCCAGGGGGCGCATCTGGCCACTGGCAGGGGCATGAAAAAGCTATGGGGGTGCCCATCAAGGGAGGGGCAAGTATCAGCCTCTCAGGAAACCCTGACAGAAGGCACTTCCTACACGGGAGAAGGGGCTCTGGGCAAGGGAAGCTGGGCAGGTCCGCTGGCAGAGCGCCCCCTGCTGGATTCTCCCCTGTGTTCCAGCCGCACCCACCGCTTTCCTTCTGTGGGGTCCTTGCCCCACACCCTGAAGAGGAACGATGCTGAGGTGTGCTTGAGGTGTTTGTCGCCTTCAAACTCCAGCAGGCTGCAGACCACTGTTTCCCCCACCGCCTCTCTGTGGTTCCAGTGTCAGCTTGGCTCTTGCCGTGCTCTCTGCAACTCTTCCCATCCCCACCCTGACAGGCTGAAGCCCAGGAGACTAGGAGAGACAGAGTGTCTTGACGGTGGGATACTGAAGGGAGATCGCCACTCCTGCAGCGTTCAAAAGCATCTCCGTCTCCAGGCTCTTTTCATGCGCCTTGCCTTCATCTCTTCTGTCCCTCATCTGCTCCAAATGTGGCCCCAGCAAGAAAGGCAGACAATTGCATGAACAGGATTGACTGACTGGATTTGCCACATCGGGACAGGAAGTCCCTAGACAGACACACAATGGGTCTCTGTAGAGAAGGCAGACAATGGAGGTATTAATAGAAGCACGTTCTGTCGCCACAGTTGACGGGCATCGCTTAAGTGCTGACTGGCATTTGCTGTCTCACTCAATACCATGTGCTCAAACTATGAACACCCGGAGTCAAGTAGCGAAGGGGACTGAATGCCTGCCCTGCCCTGCCCTGTCCTTGGCTGTATGACCTTAAGTTAAGCAAGTAACTTAACATCTCTGAGTCTCAGACTTCACATCTATAAAATGGGGGGTTGGGGGGGGGAGAGGAGATTCCCTTCCAGCCTTCCTCAAAACATCGCTGCCCGAACAAGTAATATATAAAATAGATGCAGACATCCACTGTAAACTCTGTGTGTACAGACATCGCACATGACTCTATGCCCACATACCTCACATCACTATGTACTTCGTCTTCCAAAGTGTCTCCGTTGTCCCCAGCTAATTCCCATCTTACGTCTCCAGTTCTGTTCTAGGGCTTTCTCCTCTGTGGAGGAGGGGAGCAGAAAACACCGGACAGGACTTGGGGGGGAGAGGAGACACGGGACTGAACAGGGGAACGGGGGTGGGGCTTCTGAGGTCTCAGTCCCTGGATTGCTGGCTCCGTTGCTTCTGGGCCTGTGTAGAGGCAGAGAGCATCACAGTGGAAGGGTACCATGATGTACTTCCTGATGGTCAGTCAGGATGCTGAAAAACTCGAAAGAAAGTGGATGGGTGTAAGATACCTCTTACTAGGACATGTCTCCAGTGATTCCTTCCAACAACTAGACACAGCCTCCTAGTTCCCACCACTTCCCAATGACACTGTGAGGGGTCCTGGGTTTAATGGTACCGATCAGGAGAAAAGTAGAGAAGACTGCTGGGAAAGTCACTTAGGTCAACAGGCCAAGGGTGGAACAGGGGAGGGATGGCAAAAGAAACCGTGGGAGTCCAGCAGGGGGCACTCTGCCTACGGGCAACTCTCAAAAGGACGTACAGCCATGGTTTCTCAACTGGTGAGACCTCCTTGTGGTCCAAGAACACTTTCACAGAGGTTCCACATCAGATACCCTGCATATCAGATATTTACATTATGATTTATAATGGTAGCAAAATTACAGTTATGAAGTAGCAGAGAAATAATTTTATGGTTGGGGGTCACCACAACATGAGGAACCGGATTAGGAAAGCTGAGAACCACTGGTGTAGAGTAACTTAGTGAGGGCAGAAGATGGGGCAGTTTACCACACCATCGTGTTCCGAAAAGAGGGGAACTTGACTGTTTTAAAGCTTGGTGGATATCTGACTGTGTATGAGATACAACCCCTGTTCTCGAATGTCTGTCATCTGTGTAGCCCAAGGGAAGGCTAAAACTTCTACCGCTGCTCTTTGGAGTAAGCCTTGCTATTTATTGAACACATTTAAAATCTTGACTGAGAAAGGATTACAGCATGGGTCCGCACATATTCCTAAGTGTCTTTACCACCTCGTGTACTGTTTTTGACTCGGTATGGAATGTTAAATTCCAAACATGTCTAAGGAGAACTTTGAAGAGATGGTCTGTCTTTCTTCCCTGTACGCTCATGAATTCCATCAGAAGAACAATGCCTGCCTCAAAGAACAAAGAATTTAAAGGGAGAAATCATCTAAGAAATAACAGAAGAAAATAAGACTATTGGTCCTTTTAGGCAGGTGTTAGGATATACGGTAGTCAGACTAACCTGATGACTTGATGTGTCATGTAACTTTTCTGTTTTCTACATTTGCTTTGTTTTGTTCTACATCTATGCTCACCGGGCTATTCAGTCTGTTTGCCTGAATGCCTTTCTCACACCTGCCTGTTACTCGAGCTTAGCTGAGGTCTTTAATAAACAAGTATTTCTGTGCAAAAGAGCATTTGGAACCTGATACCAGGCAGTACCTGCAGGGCAACCAGGGCCTTAGAGGAGGCAGTATGTGATGCCAAGCCAACAGCCGCAGTCAGCCATGCTGGGTGCCAGGGTGGAGCTCAGGCTCATTACAGCCAAGGTGTGGGAGAACCGAGGTGTCAACCACTGGCTGGGGGCTACTTCCAGAAGAGAAAGTGTTAATTTTTGACACATCAGACAGGTACAAAGTTGGTAAAGGGAATCCTGGAGATGAATGAGGAAAAAAATCCAAGTAAAGAAATACTTGTGGCTCCCTGTTGGAGTGGAGTCAGTGTGAACTAGAGCGGTTGGAGGGGGGGAGGAGGGGGAGGAAGGGAAGGAGAAGGAGGAGGGGGAGGAGGGGGGGAGGAAGAGGAGGACCAATGAGCAAGGAATCTACACAGTTGAATTAATGGCCTCATAGTTGTCTCAGCAGCCTCTGAAGACAGTTAATGATTCCCATTTTAGTCCTTCCTCTTTCCCTAAGTGCTGACCCACATGTTTAAGGAGTTTGGCTCTTGCTTCTCTTTAATGGTTTTGTCTTTTATTGCTTTGAGAGGCATTTGTCACTTGCCTGGAGCCAGGGAGAGGATGAGACAAAAGTGTGGTGCACTGCTCTCATGGCTGCCTTGGGGACAATGGTGTCCCTCAGCAGCCAGGCACTGTCTCATTTCCTATTTCTCCCATCCACCTCTGAGACTTGCCCCTAGGGTCTGGAATCAAGAGCCATTTCTCACTGCTTCCTTGCAGAGAGGGGAAAGGAAGGGGTTAACAAGTTGAGCCTTGCTGGGCAGTGATGGCACAAGCCTTTAATCCCAGTACTTGGGAGGCTGAGGCAGTTGGATTTCTGAGTTCAAGGCTAGCCTGGTCTACAGAGTGAGTTCCAGGACAGCCAGGGCTACACAGAGAAACCCTGTCTCGAAAAACCAAAAACCAAACCAAACCAAAACAAAACAAAAAAACCAAGTTGAGCCTTTACTTCTCAAACAACTGCCTTCATGGTAACCTCAAGCCCACACTAACCCTCAGATGCATGCACAGTGGAATTTGGAAAACTCCGGGGACTCCCAGGGTCCCCAGCCACACCCTCCTGTACATATTCTAAACCGCCAGTCTTCTTGAAGTTTCTTTCTTTCTTTCTTTTAAAGACTTGTTTATTTTATGTATGTGAGTACACTGTCACTGTCTTCAGACACACCAGAAGAGGGCATCGGATCCTATTACAGATGGTTGTAAGCCACCACGTGGTTGCTGGGAATTGAACTCAGGATCTCTGGAAGAGCAGTCAGTGCTCTTAACCACTGAGCCATCTCTCCAGCCCCTTGAAGTTTCTGTGTGTATCTCCTTCAGGAATCTTTTTCTGCTCTCTGGTGATATTCCTCTCTGTTTTCCAGACATGTGTCTGAGTCTATTGTTTTAAAGTATCTCTTTTCTGTCCTTGTTACAAAGTAGAGATGGAAGTAGCAATAAAAACATGTGCTTATCCTATCATCTTTAGCCAAATTCCAAGACAGACAGACAGACAGACAGAGTGGACGAGTGCTATAAATGTGGGTGTCAGCCCAGTGTGGTGGCCACACCTGCAATCCCAGTGCACGGGAGACTAAAGCTGAAGGAACAAAGAGCTTGAAGCCAGCCCAGGTTACAGAGATCTCAAAAAAAAAAAAAAAAAAGAAAAGAAAAGAAAAAGAAACAAGATTAGGATGTCATGGGACCTGTGCTTCAGTATACCTGAGGGGTATATTGGTGAGATGACTGGAACAGCTACATTTACCAGGTGGCTATGGCCACTCCTGCTGAGGGCTGGATCTGTGTATTTTCCTCTGAAGCTTCACAAATCACACCAGATGTTCCAGGAATTAGGATCAGAGTCTCAGTTCTAAGGATGGGCCGCCAAGAGGGTCAAATAACACAGTGCTTAGGATATATCATTTAATTTTTATTTTTTTATTTTTTCTGGTTTGTTTTTTTTTAGACAGGGTTTCTCTGTATAGCCCTGGCTGTCCTCATTCTGTAGACCAGGCTGGCCTCAAACTCAGAAATCTGCCTGCCTCTGCCTCCCAAGTGCTGGGATTAAAGACGTGCGCCACCACTGCCCTGCTCGGTTTAATTTTTTTATTTTTTTGAGACGTAATCTCCTGTCACCCAGGCTGATGGATAACTTTGAACTTCTCATCTCTCTTTCATCTCCCAAATGCTAGAATTACAGGCATGCATCAACACGCTTGGCTTTATGTGGTGCTAAGACCAAATCCAGGGCTGTGTACATGCTAGGTAAGCATGCTGCCCTCTGCACCAAATCCCCGGCATGTTAATTAATTTAGTGTCCTATGTATTGTTTGGAACATGCTAACACTCAAAAATTATTTATTTTCCTGAAATTCAAAGTTAGCTGAGATCCTGTACTTTATCTGGCTGCCATGTTGAGAACTGGGGGGCAGAGACTCCCTGTGTGCCCAGGACTAACCAGCTCCTTTGTTCTGAGGATTCTTATTTGCTTGTTTTGAAAAGGTCTCCAGCAGGGCCATGGGTGATGCTGGCCAGGCAGAAGAAGCACAGTAAATATTTACAGATTGATAATAAGAGCCTGGATGCTAGGTGCCCTGCCTCATAGAGGGCAGAGTCCATGGAGTGTGGAAGAAGACACATGAACCACACATCTTGGGCCTCCTGGGTTTCATGACCAGACAGGAAAGGCTTCTAGGAGCCCCCCCCCCCCCCCCCAGATACTGGACAACCAAAGAATACACATGGAGGAACCCATGGTGCTGGCCACATATGTGGCAGAGGAGGGCCTTGTTGGACATCAGTGGGAGCAGAGGCCCTTGGGTCTGAGAGTGTTAGATACCCCAATATAGGGGAATGCTAGGGAGGGAAGAAGACAGGAGTGGGTGGGTGGGTGGGGGAATACCCCCATAGAGGCAGGGGGAGAGGGGATGGGATAGGGAGTTTCCAAAGGGGAGACCTGGAAAGGGGAAAACATTTGAAATGTAAATAAAGTGTCAAAAAAAAAAAAAAAAAAAAAAAAAAAAAAAAAAAGGCTTCTAGGGTGAAGTGAGACCTGACCTAGGAGTAGAAGAAACAGCTGAAGCTTCTAGAATGTGATGAGACCTGAGATAGGGAGCAAAGGTAGAGAGCTGAGAACTTCCTGAGCTGCAGAAGACTAAAGGGAGTGTCAGGAGAGGGGAGAGCTTGGAGCCAGAGGGTTGGCAGAGCCAGTCAGGCCTGGAGGATGTGGTCAGAGAGTGTCACCCTGTGGGAGACAGGACAGCAGAAGAGTTGAGCACAGGCTCAGTGAAGGAGGATGTGATTCCTGCATCCTGACGCAAGGTGTTCCTCTGTGGGGCAGGGAGCTTAGCTCTCTGGCTCATTAAGTCAATCCATGTATGTGACATTTCTTTTATAAGCTCTCCTTTCCCAGGAAAGCCTACAGAGACTCTGGTACTCACATCCTTTTGTTTCAGAAAGGCAGATACCCAGTGTGATCGCAGCTGCCACCTTCTGGTGATGCTCATAGGATACCTTGTGGATGCTACCCAAGCCTACCTTGTTACTAGCATGGAGATGGTGGCGATGGTGATGATGGTGATGATGGTGACAGTGATGTGGTGATGGGAATGAGACATCATCTACTAAGATCCTCTAAGGCAGTGGCTCTCAGCTTTCCTGATACTGCGACCCTTTAATCCAATTCCTCATGTTGTGCTGACCCCCAATCATAAAATTATTTCATTGCTACTTCATAACTGTAATTTTGATCCAGTTATGAATCATAATGTAAATATCTATGGGTTTTGATGGTCTTATTCGACCCCTGTGAAAGGGTAGGCCAATGCTCCCAAAGGAGTCATGACCCACAGGTTGAGAACCACTGCTCTAAAGTCTAACATATATTGTATACATTACATTATTGATTTCTTGTTCTTATTCTTTGTTTTGGTTTTTTTTGAGACAAGGTTTCTCTGTGCAATAGCCCTGGCTGTCCTGGAACTAGCTCTGTAGACGAGGCTAGCTTCAAACTCAAAGAGATCCACCTGCCTCTGCCTCTTGGGTGCTGGAACTAAAGGTGTGTGTCACCGCAGCCGGCTCATTAGTGACTTCTTAAAATAAATATTTCAAGATAAGTAAACCCCCAATTAACGGATGAGGAAACCAAAACTAAATGACAAGTCAACTTACTTCCTCAAAGTCACAGAGCTGGGAAGACAAGAGTTTAGGATTTGAACCCCAATCTTTTTGGCTGCAAAGTCCATATATGGTGGTACTAAATCCAATAAAAAATAGTGAGACTGCGTTGAGAGAGAGAGAGAGAGAGAGAGAGAGAGAGAGAGAGAGAGAGAGAGAGAAATGATGGTGGTGGTGATGGTGGTGATGATGATGATGATGGGCAGGAAGAGGCCCCAAATAAGAACAAGGGACTTTATACTCCACACACTGTAGTGCTGTCACTCTGCTTAACCATTCTTCTTACTCTCTGATGAAGAAAGTGTCTCTGGCTCTAGGACACCCAGTCCAGCACGGTGGCCACGCTCTGATCCAGAAATAAGCTACCCCTCTTGTCTCATTCGTTCACACAGTGAAAGGCTAAGGGCGGAGTGGCTGGGGAAAAGTGTGGGCAGACCCCTGGAAAGCACGGATGCTACAGAAATCTAGAAAGAGCTACTGATCACAAAGGACACGGCCAACCATGCTCTGAGCAAGCAGTGAGTCTCAGAATCCAGGGAGAATCTCATGAAGAATGCAGTAAGAAGTCAGCACTGCCCGGTGCAACGGCCGCCATGCTGGGGCTGCTCTTTCTGAATCCCAGCATCGTCTCACCGTTGCCTCACCAAAGGAAGTCCCGCTGGCCTTGATAGCTGCAACCCCTACTAAAAACGTGGATTCAGTTTAATTTTATGTTTTAAGAGATGATCAGAGAAAAGAGAATATGGTGGTTGGTCCAGGTCCCATTGGTAGGACAGGGGAACTTGGAGGGGGCATACACATGTGTGAGATTATTGCAAGAAATGGGTTTATGTACTTATCGGGCTGAGTGATAAATTCAAAATTTGGAGGGCAGGGGGTTGGAAGGGCTGGAGAGAGTGAGCACGCGCCAGCGCTGCTGTTCACTGCAGAATTCCCTCTGCTTCCAAGAGCCTCAGCTATTCTTAGATGAATCTTCCACTGATGAACTGAGACCCACCCAGGTACTAGGTGTCTTAAAGTAAAGGAATCATAAGACGAGAGCAATGCCCGCAAGTACTTCCAGAGTAACAGAGACAATGCCTAAAGCCTGGGCTTGTGGAGACTGCAGCCTAGCGGACTTCACACATAACACAGGCCCCTGGAGTGGCTTAGGCCAGCACTGTGTTGGGAGGAGCCTGGGGTCCCACAGAAGTCCTGGGTTTGGATCTGCTCTATTAGCACTTGCTTTGCGATGCGGTTCGATCCTGGTGAGCAGCTCTCTCTGTCTCAGTTTTCCCGACTGCGAAATGGAGATAGTTATAGTGCTGTCTGTGGGACGGCTGTGACGGGAATCAAAGAGACAAGAATGTGGAAGGGGCTTGAAACTAGACAACACAAGCACATTGTACGACTCTGCTACCCTGAGCTCCTCACAAGGAAAGTGGTCCTGGACCGTGCGCGTGCCCCCTAGAGGAAAAGGAGAAGCAAGAAAGCATGAAGGTTTTCCTCTTTGGGAATCCTGGTAGCTCTGCTGTGGGGCTTTGTAGCGCAGGAAGGTTTCTTTTCTCCATCAATTAAGGGATACTTGTGGGAGGCTTGTGATGGATCTCCACGTTCTCAAAACAGGCCATCACTCTCGCACCAGGAGGCAGGAGCCAGCGGAGAGCTGCCTCCAGGGGGCGTAATAGAGCTTTTGCTGCGGGCCAGAGGCGCGGCTCGCCCCAGCGGGCTTCTGGGTGTTCTTGGAAAACCCTTGGAAAACACGACTTCCTGCCACGAAATGGGTGGGGACCGCAAGCATTTGCAATCCCGGGTAACACTGCGCCTGTAACTCCATTAGCGCTGCCAGATTGGGGGACACCCATCACGTGGCTGTGGCTGTTTTACAGGCCAGCCTGAATTTCTTGGAGCCAGGCTTAGGTCCCTGGATGACCCAGGCTTTCGTTTTGATCTATTTGAGTGTGCCTGTTGTCCTTTTCCCTGCTGTAGCTCAGAAGCGATCCTTTAACTCAGCAGGACCACACAGTGATGCTGGACGGAAAGGGGGTCCTTTAGAGCCTGTAGGCGGTGGGAGCATGCTGGTCGTTGTCAGATGCCGCAGTAGCTGACCTTTGGCACAGCAGGCTAAAGGAAGGAAAAGGTTGAAGCATAGGAGCTTTGGTAAGACTCCCCAGCCAGGCGTGTGAACCAAAGCTTGCACTCTGAGCCCTGTGTGGGCGCAGATGTGGCAGCTCTCATCTTGGACTCTTAAAAGCCGTAGGAACCTCATACACACAGATTCTACAAAGGTCTCCTCCTAGCTAGAAAAGAAACAGGCTGGGGTCAGGAACGGAACCGGAGTTCTGGAAGCAAGCAGAATGAAACCAGGTCTCCAGTCCTGTTTCTATGAGTGTCTTCATAACTTTGAATAATGCCAGTTTCATGAGCCCCAGTCTCCTCAATACAAGACGGGCATCCTAATTCCTTAGGAAAAGGAGATGGATGGGAATCCCTAGTGTGGAACTGGTCTGCAACTCCCAGCCAAGAAATATTTGCTGGATGAATGAATGAGGAGAGTAGCCAGTTGATCTGTGAATATTGTACACAGACAAAATTTCTAGCTCCAGGCTCTACAGGACTGGCTGCTCAAAGCCTTCAGAAACCTCTCTTATCTGTTTATCATGGCAAAGGACTTAGAATGTGGCCTGTGAGGCCAAGTTCGCACTCTTGTTTTGACACTGTTAGATGCTGAATCCTGGGCAAAAGACTTAACCTCTCCTGGCCTCAGTGTTTTTGTCTGTAAAATGAAGACAACAGGGCCTGCTTCCTAAGTTGCTAGAAAGGTCAGGAGAGAATATGTGAAATCCACTAAGGGCAGTGGACAGGAAGAACTCAGGACATGCTAGCTGTTGTATCCGTGCTGTCCAGGATTGTACAGTACACAGACACCATCCTGGGAGAGATTAGTGATCTCTGAACCACTCAGGTCTCAAGCACTTGCCCATCTGATCAGCAAACCAACCCGGTGTGTCTACTGTGGGATAGGTCCGGTTGTAGCCACGGGGGATCCAGACATCAACCCTCTGCTCTCAGAGAGTTTGTGTATGTGTGAGGGAAGATGAAGGGTACCAACAGACAGAGGATGCTGTGTAATACACCTCTTGGTGGTCAGAGTCTACAGCATGGGAAGGGGGTGACAGAAAGATGCAGGAAGCAATGGCATCTGTGGCTCAGGGGAGGTCTCTCAGATAAGGATGCATTTGAGCAAAGATAAAAAACAAATGGGCAAGTTAACAGTGTAGATGAGGGAGGGGGAGGGGAGCTGCCTAGGCAGAGGGGACAGCCAGTGCAAATGAAGGCCCTGAGGTGGCAGAGATTATTAGTCAAGGATCAACAGGGTTGGAAAGGCTGAGGAGAGTGAGCAGGGAGAGGTTGGCAGAAAATGGTGAGATGTGCTTAGCTTATGTGACTAGAAGGAAGGAGGGGTTTGGTTCGGTTTGGTTGTTGTTGGTAGTGGGCTTTTATTTTGGTTTGTTTTGCTTGTTTGTTTTTGTTTTGTTTTGTATACAGAAACTGCTAGAATCACAAATCCAGAATCTACAGGGGGAGTACTGTACTGTAATGAACTATGTGTTCATTACAGGATGGGAGGGGGCAACGCTGTGGGGCTGCAGTGGCAAGGAAGGGCAGGCTGAAGGTCAGCACATCCTGTCATGTCTACTTGGGGGTGGGGGTGGGGCGGGTTCTTGCAAAAAATTTCCTTGGCTGGGATGCAACTCTGTTGGTAAGGAGCTGCTTGCGTAGCATGCACGAAACCCTGGGTTGGATGTCCAGCACCACATAAACAGCATGGTAGTGCTCCCCTGAAATCCCAGCATTTGAGAGGTGGAGGCAGGAGGTTCAACATTAGCCTGAGCTACATATCCAGTTCAAGACCAACAGGAGACCCTGTTTGCAAAAACAAATTCCTTTCTTTCCCACTCCCACGGCTCCTTCCGTTCTCTTCTCAGTATATCACACCCCTTAGTGGGGCACCTGCTTCTTTCTTTTCTCTCTCTCTGTCTCTCCCTCTCTCCTCCCAGTCTCTTTGCAGTCTTAAAAAATTATCAAAAACAAACAAAAAAACCCAAAAATAACCCCCAGCAGCAGCCACCACAAAACAAACAAACAAACAAACAAACAAAAACACCAAAGAGCTTTGGTTCATGTGAGTTACATTTACCAAAAGCTACCGTATCAGGCTGAGTATGGGTGACAGATCTCTGTGGGTTCGAAGCCAGCCTGATCTACATAGCAAAGCCCTGTTGTTGTTGTTGTTGCTGCTGCTGCTGTTGTTTTATTTGTTTTTTGTTGTTGTTGTTTTTTGTTTGTTTGTTTGGTTTTGGTTTTGTTTTGTTTTTCTAGACAGGGTTTCTCTGTGTAGCCCTGGCTGTCCTGGAACTCACTCTGTACACCAGGCTGGCCTCGAACTCAGAAATCCGCCTGCCTCTGCCTCCCAAGTGCTGGGATTCAAGGGGTGCACCACCACTGCCTGGCGCTGCTGTTGTTTTAAATAACTATGCTATAAGTAAAAAGTGAGAGTACTTTAAAATATTTGTTAATTCATTTAAAAAGCAAATAGTAGACACTGGAGAGATGGTTTAGCAGTCATGAGCACTTGCTGCTCTTCGGGGAACTTGCACTAAGCTCCCAAACATGCACTTGGGCAGTTCACCACAGTCATCTGTATCTCCAACTCCAGGGAACTCAATGCCATCCACAGGTGTAGTCACAGGTGTGCGCACATACACAAAATTCATTTTTTTTTTTAACCTTTAAAAATTAAGTGAAAAGTGAATCCACCACATATAATATTTTTGTGAGGAAAGAAAAAGTCTCTTGTTGATACTGATGGAGGAAATGGGACCACTGCGCCTCACAGGGCCTTGCCCCTGGGTAAGGAGGAAGGCTTTCCAAACCTCTCTGTAAACAGTCCTACACGTCACCAGAACTCAACAAGTGATGGTTTCCTCTCTGCTTACATTTGTCTTCACTGTTTACATATGTGTCCTGCCTGCACGTATCTGTGTGCCCCACATGTGTTCTTGGTACCTTTGGAAAACAGAAGAAGGTGTCAGAGCCCTTGAAATTTGGGTTACAGACAGCTGTGAGTTGCCTTGTAGGTGTTGGGAATAGAACCCAGGTCCTTTGCAAAAGCAGCCGGTGTTCTTAACCACTGAGCCATCTCTCTAGCCCCCTGTGGTAAGGTTTGTTTATTTACTTATTCATTTCTATGTATTTATTTGTATGTTTATGGGTGTCTGTCTGTCTGTGTATCACATGCGTGCCTTGTGCCCAAGGAGACCAGAAGAGGGCATTGGATCCCTTGAGACTGGAGTCACCGGCAGCTGTGAGTCACCGTATGGGTCACTGGCAATTGAACCTGAGACATGAAGAAGAGCAGCCAGTGTTCTTAACTGCTGAGCAATCTCTCCAGACCCCTAAGTGGTAGTTTCTAAAAGATTAGTTTCAATGTGCAATATGGATTCACTGTCATTGGCCTTTTCTTAGTGTACTACGTGATCCATTTATTTTGCATTTTTGAGTTGAAGTTTGACATATGCATGGACTTACAACACTGATTCTGTGGGAAATGCTGAATTATCAGCCATCACTACCACTGGCAGAATTCATCACGTGACTAAATGTTGAACGATATCTTCAGCTCCCATAGCAATGGTTTCTATTTATTCTTTACAGGCAAGATCTCATGTAGCCCAGGCTAGCCTCCAACTTCAAATTTTTTGTGTAATACACAATGACTGAACTTCTGAATCTCCTGTCTCAGTCTCCCAAATGCTGGGATTACAGGCATGAACTACTACAACAGGTTTATGCAATGCTGGTGATCAGGGCCTTGAGAATTCTAAGTAAGCACTCTACCAACTGAGCCACACACCCTCAGCCCTTAAAGTTCCTTCCACCGGGAAAACAACTCGGGGAGGAAAGGTTTATATAGCCTGAATCACAGTCCACTGAGGGAAGCCAAGGCAGAAACTCAAACTAAGCAGGAAACTCAGGATAGGAGCTGATGGAAGGATGCTGCTGACTGGCTTGCTCCCCGTGGCTTGCTCAGTCTACCATTTTATAGAACTCAGGACGACTAACCCAGGGCAGCCCCACCCACAATGTGCTGGGCCCTCTCACATCAATCACTAATTAATGAAATGTTATACAGGCATGTCTGTTTGCAGTATGATCTTATGGAGGCTGTATAGCCAGGGTTCTCTAGAACAGTGGTTCTCAACCTTCCTGACAATGCCGCCCGCCCTTTAGAATAGTTCCTCATGTTGTGGTGAGCCCCAACCCTAACATTATTTTTGTTGCTACTTAGTAACGGTAATTTTGCTACTGAGTGATGTCTCAGTCCAAAGACCTGAGGGGGAGGAGCAGGGAAATTATACACACATATATATATATGTATATATGTGTGTGTGTGTTGAATTGTATACATACACACAGAGAGAGAGAGACAGAAAAAGAATGACAGAGAGAGAGAGAGAGAGAGAGAGGATGTATTAGAGCATCTTACAAGTTGTAGTCCAGCTAGTCCAACAATGGCAGTCTACCAACAGCAAGTCTAAGAATCCAGTAGTTGTTCAGTCCATGAGGCTGGATGTGGATGTCTCAGATGGTCCATGCCAAAATCCCAAAGAAGTCGGCCCTAATGTCAGGGAAGAGATGGATTTGCCATAGAGAATGAGTTACACAGAGCAAAAGCTTCCTTCTCTGTGCCTTATATGGGCTGCCATCAGAAGCTGTGGTGGATATAAAGATGTATCTTCCTACCTCCAAAGATCCAAGTTAAAGATGGTCTTTTTGCTTCAAATGATTTAATTACAAAAAAAAAAAATCCCTCCCAAGGTGTACCCAGCTTGAGTTTTAGTCTGTTCCAGATGTAGTTAAGTTGACAATTAAGAATGTCCACCACTGAAGCATTTTCTCAAATGGAGTGCCCTCTTTCAAATGACTAGAGTGTGTGTGTCAAGTTCAGCTAAAATTCTCCAGCACAAACTAGGTTTAGGATTCTGTCAAATCATCACAGCATAAAAATTTCTAACATTTTAACTTTTGCTCAAAAGCACTGATTTTATCATTGTAGATTGATACCGACGGTCGCTTTGCCGGCAGCGTTATGCTCACCACATTGATTTTCAAGAAAGCCCCTGCCAAATACTCATGTCTCAATAAACAAAATCCGGGAAGGGTTTGCTTGCTGCCCCAGAGACTCAACACCTGCGTGAACTCTCCCTAGCGGCAAGCACTTTGCTAGGAAACCCGATGGCTCCCTGTGTACCTCCCCATTACAGCCCACAGAAACTTTGGGCTCCTTCTGGGAAGGGATACCTGGTTCTAGATTTTAAGCTACCTAGTGGCTCCTTTTCTCAGGGAGAGTGACATTGTTTTATGACCTCTGGAGTCTTTCCAGTGGAATGCCTTGTTACTTACCCCAGCAAGGCTCGCCCGCCCGCCTAGACCTCCCCAAACACTACCTCCAAACAGGGAACCAAGTGCTCAGATCTGTGAGCCTAGTCATTCAAATCACTATACCATCCCTCTTAACCAATGTGGGGTCAAGATCAATGTATCCTCTATCCCAACAGTGTGCCAGGCAGCAGAGTTTACAGAATCAGTTGAATTTATAAGGGAATCTCCACGCCACATTTTAAGAAGCAGGACTACAGCTTAGAACTTTCTGGAAATGTTCCGTCACAGTGACAAGATGAACACTGTAGTAATAATATTAAAAATATTGGCGTGGAGGTTTCTTCCCGCCTTTGACCCCGGATGAAAGACACACATAGCTTTATATTTTAAAATATGTCTTATGTAGCAGAATAGCTGGGCAGTTGCCTACCCTCCGTGTTGTTAGAATCTATATATCTATAACCCACGTTATTATTTGTTGTGTTTCATACGGGATGCTCTTAGCTCTAATTGGTCAGTCTACACGGTCATGTTTTTATGGCTCAGCTAACCCATGGAGGCTCTCCTTCTCCTCTCATGCTTGTTTTTCTTCCCCGGCAACCTCCTTCTCTCTCTCCTCTCCTTGTGGTCTCAAGCCCGGGGAAACTGAAACCCCACCTATGTCTCTCCTCCCCAGCTATTGGCTGTCAGTATCTTTATTCACCAATCACAATTAACTCGGGGGCAGGGTCCTAGGGGCTAACAAGTAGACTCTAGGTTTTGGGGAGCCTGCACTTAGCATTACAATAAAAGACAAAACCTCAACAAAATGTGCATCAGATTTGGCTTTTTCCTGAAAGCTCACCAGAATTTCTAGAAGGAAAAAAAAAAAAAAGCAACGTTGAGAAAAACAGGACGGGAAGCCGCAGCCGCGAGAGGGCTGGTGGTGACTAGGCTGGAGGCTCGGGAAAGCCAAGTCCAGGGCGGTGGTGTGAAGGTTGAGCACCGGTGACTTACAAAGTGGAGGCTGCCAGAGACAGAGTGACTGGCTGCCAGGCCTCTACAGTTGGGGTGGAGTTATAATAAGACCTGGCAGGAGAGCTAGGCAGGAGTCTGTCAGATTCCTAAATTTCTCTCCCATTACCCACCCCACCCTCCTGTTCTATAAAACAACTGTAAGATTAATCTCTGGTCTGGGGAGCATGAGGTACCATTGAAGATGTTGCTGTAATCTCAGCGACTGAGTAGGTGGGAGCAGGAGGCTAACCTGGGCTACATAACAAGGCCCTGTCTCAAAAACAAACAAAACCAACCCCCCACCCCAAAGTCTTAAAATAATAAAAACAAAGGAAAAGAAAAATAATAAACTGGATGTGGTGGCATATATCTGGATTCTGAGCACTTGAGAAACTGAAGCAGGAGGATTGCTGTGAATGCAAGGCTAGTTGAACCATATCGTAGAACCTTGTCTAAAAACCAAATTAAAGAGGCTGGAGAGATGGGTTAGCAGTTAAGAGCACTTGCTGTTCTTGAAGAGGACTCAGGTTTGGTTTCCTGGTAGCATCCACCTAGGAGTTCACAGTTGCCTAAAACTCCAGTTTCAGAGGATCTGGTGTCCTTTTCTGTTCTCTGAAGCCCCCCCAGACATGCATGCAATGCACACACATACATGCAGGCACTCTCACATATACATAAATTAGAAAAATAGGAAGAAGAAGAAGAAGAAGTAAGGTGTTTTAAGAGCTGAACTGGAAAGGAGAACATTTGAATTGCCCCAGCTCCCGCTGTTACAGTGTGGCCTCACCCTGCAGGGAGGGCAGTGGAGGATGGCCAACTTAATAAAAACACATAAAAACACTGGCATCCTCAGGTTCCCAGCAAATAGCCACCCAGACCACCCTGTGGCGAAGCTCTAAGTGGACAACCCATATGTGCTCAGAGCTGCCAAAAAGCCTCTAGGCGCTGCCCTGAGGAACCAGGGAATACCTTCCAGCCTGGGGAAACCTGAGAGTCAAAGAGAGACCAGAACAAATACAACAGACAACCTGGAAGTAACGGATGAGGTGCTGGGAGGGAGAGTGGGGTGTGTGTGTGTGTGTGTGTGTGTGTGTGTGTGAGAGAGAGAGAGAGAGAGAGAGAGAGAGAATGTGTGTATGTGTGTGTGAGAAACTATGTGTGTGTATCTGTGTGTGAGAAAACGTGTGTGTACATGTATGCACATGTGTGTGAGAGAGTATGTATTTATATGTATTGTGTTAGAAAGGATGCATGTGGGAGAGAGTATGTGTGTGTATGTGTGTGTGTGTATGTGTGTGTGAACATGTGTGTGCAAAGCTTTTGTCTTTAGTCCCAGCATGCAGAAGGCAAAGGTGGGCAGATGTCTATATGTTCAAAGCCAGCCTGAGCCGCATGTTGAATTCCTAGCTAACCAGGGCTACACAGTGAAGCCCTGTTGTGCTTCCCGCCTCCGAAAAAAAGTAAAGATCTGAGTAGGGTGTGGGGTACAGCTCTGTAATCCCAATACCACAGGATATGAGCAGGAAGATCCGGAGTTCGCCCCGCCCAAAAGAAAGGCAGAAGGAAAAGGAGAGGGTGGAGGCGGGCTGATCACTTGTAAAAAGTAAAATAGTAATGGAGGCTTGGAAGACCAAACTGAGTGGGGAAAGGAGCAAAAACAGACAGAGACCGGAAGGAGGTGAGGGAGGAAGTGCAAGTCCAGTTGAGGAGACCCGATACGATGTCATCTGCATTCTAGAAGAGAGCAGAAGACCGGAGAGGACCATTGAGTAAACAAACAAACAAGCAGAAAAACAAAACTGCACAAAACCATGCAGACCGGAGTCCAGCAAGGGCTGAGCGTGATGGGTAAAAACTAGCTCCCATGAAGACCTGCGCCTGTGAAGCTTCAGAGCAGTGAGAAATGAAGAGGAAGGGAGGTGGAAAGGGGGGAGGAGGGAGAAGAGGAGGAGAAGGAAGAGGAGGAAGATTCTATAAGCCACCACAGAGAAAATGGAAAACTGAAACAAGCTCACTTCGGACACCGGATGACACCGACACTCAGGAATGGCACTGTGCCTTTAAAAGTTTGAGAAAAATCATTTGCAAAATGTTTAGACAAAGACACTACAGAGTTGTGGCTCAAGAGCCACAATAGTGTCTGACAGGGCAGACAAGCAGTTCACCTAGTCCAGAGGCCTGTGAGTCTGCAGGTGGGCACGGGTTTGGTTATCTCAGGATCCTAGCTTGAGGAAGACACTGTGCAGATGTGCGTGCTGGCCCTTCTGGTCCAACTAGCTTGGGGCAGGAGCTCCTGGAGGCTCTGATCTGCCTATAGTCACACCTTTCAGCTCTGTCCTACCTGTGGCCCAGAGATAGGCACTGAGCTAGGAAGCAAAACAAACAAATCAGCAAAACAAGAACTTCCCTATTCATGCAAGAGCGCGGTCTGTGCCTCGCTTTCCAGATGCCCCTGTCCTTTGGACACTTCAAAGCATCTGAGCCAGCCTGTGGCTATAGCCAGCCTGTAACTGTGCTCTGTCCAGCCCACTCTGCTAGGTGACTTCATCTATTTGTACCCGAGTTGCCGCTCCTTCACCACAGGTGCAGAAGGCTTCTTGGTTTTCCAGAACTAAAAAAGAAGTGTGTCACTTCTGGAGACTCTCGTAGATGGTAAAACCACAAAGCAGTGTGGGGGAAGAAAACTCAGGCATCGGAATGGAGGGCTGCAGCTCGGTGTTAGCACGGGTCTGGCAGATGGGGGGACCTGGTTTCCACTCCCAGAGTCTCGAAAGGAGAAGAACATCCTTTAATAGAATCAGAACAGAGGTTCTTTTTGTGAAAGTGGGAGACGAAATTCCAAACAGAATTTCAAAGAATTGGAAGAATTTTTCTTTCTTGGTTTTTTTTTTTTTAAAAAATGATAGATCCTTGTACATTTATATATAAATCATAATAAAACATGACAATTTAGAATGAATGAAAACATTTTAATTTTTTCTTCTGTTTTATCTTATCTTAAATTTAACTGACATATGAATATTTATAGGGCATAGAAAGAATTTTAAGTAGCAACTCAGAAATATCAGATTTTTGATTTATGCTTACCTTTTATCTTAATGCTGGCTATCCTGGAACTCACTCTGGAGACCAAAAAAAAATAAATAAATAAAGGAAGGTCATGACTGCTCCTAGGTATGGTGGAAGAGAAAGTTTATTGCAGATAAAAGGGAGAATATAGCCAGAGGCAGTGACATCTGGGAGAGACTACAGTGGACATGGCCCAGAGCCACATGAGGAGAGCGGGCAGGGGAAAGGAGAGGGGAGAGGGAAACCAGGTGCAGCATCCAAGAGGGCAAAAGGTGAAAAGAGAGACGGGTAAGCTGGGCAGTGGTGGCGCACGCACGCCTTTAATCCCAGCACTTGGGAGGCAGAGACAGGAGGATTTCTGAGTTCGAGGCCAGCCTGGTCTACAGAGTGAGTTCCAGGACAGCCAGGGCTACACAGAGAAACCCTGTGTGGGGGGTTGCGGGGTGGGGAGAGAGAGAGACAGGTAACCAAAATATCTGGATTATATAGGGAAGAGCCTCTAGGTGAAGGATAGCCCAAGTCCCTAAGCTGAGGAGTTTGACGTAGAGCAAAGGCTATCCCGACCATACCCATAACCTGTCAAAGGGAGAGACTAAAAGATGCTGGGAGAACCTGGCAGCCAGCTCCACTTTGATATGTTAAATAGGCACTTCACCCAGGGTTTGAGACTTAACCTAGACCAAGCTGGCCTCAAACTCAGAGGTCCACCTGCCTCTGCCTCCCAAGTGACACAATGAAAGGTGTGTGCCACCTTCACCGGCTTATAATTTCTTGTCCTAAAGATTTATTTTTATTGTTTTATTATGTGTATGTGTGGGGGTATATGCATCTGAATGCAAGCACCCACAGACGTCCGGAATGTCAGATCCCCCAGGACCTGGGGTTACAGGCAGTTGTAAGCCACCCAATGTGTGTTCTGGGAATCGAGGTCCTCAGGAAGAGCAGCTTGTGCTCTTAACCACTGAGCCATCTCTACAGCCTTATTCAATATATATAGGCCTTTACTGAATACTGCACGTCCCTTCTCCTCTGTCCTACACGGCCCCTTCAGCCCTTCTCTCTCTTCTCCATCGTCTCATGCTTCTTCTTAACTTCTTACAGCATCTATAATAACAAGGATCTCAAAGTTTTAGCCACACAAACACTTTATGTTCTTAAATCTGATTGAAAGCTATAAAGAATTCATTACAGGGGTTCTTATCTGTGGCTATTTACCAGGTTTTGGAAATAAAGCCAGCTGAGCCTGAGGCTCTCACTTGTAATCCCAGCAGTCAGGAGGCTGAGGGAGTAAGTTAAAGTGAATGGGGTCTTATCTTAAAAATAAATAAATAAATAAATAAATAAATAATGTTTTCTAAAGGCCAGTGAGACGCTCAGTAAGTAAAGGCACTTCTGGTCAAGCCTGACAACAAGAGCCTCATTCCAGGGGCCCATGTGGTAGAAGGAGAGAACTGACTTCCTCAAGTTGTCCTCTGAGTTCTGTACGCACTGTGACACACATGTGCCCAAAGCCAATACATATTACACACACACACACACACATACACAAAGTAAATGAATGTAATGAAAACCGTTAAAAGGGGGCTGGAGAGTTGGCTCTGCAGTTAAAAGCCCTGGCCGCTCTTGCAGAGGACCTGGGTTCAATTCTCAGCACCCATGTGGTGGCTCATGACAGTCTGTAACTCCAGTTCCAGAGGATCTGATGCCCGCTTCTAGCTTCTCAGGGCACCAGGCATGGATGTGGTACAGAAATACATGCAGACAAAACATCCTTACACATGAAATAATGAACCATAATTTGAAAATCCTTAAGAGCTAAAAAAGCAAAACCAAAATAAAATGAAATTCAAAAGATCTGGGAAGCAAAGCTTCACATACATACAGTCTGTGATCTGTTTTATCAACTCTCTCACAGCTGGCAAGTGTCTTGTGACTTTTGGAAGTTCTGCTGTGACTGAGGAGACAAGAATGCAAACGACTGGCAAAGTTTGGCATTGCTTTAAAAAAAAAAAAGCTTTCATTTCAACAACCCCCTGAAAGGGGCTTAAAAACCCTTCCAGGGGCCAGGCAGTGGTGGCGCATGCCTTTAATCTCAGCACTTAGGAGGCAGAGGCAGGCGGATTTCTGAGTTCGAGGCCAGCCTGGTCTACAGAGTGAATACTCTGAGAGTCATTGCTTAGGCCAGTTCCTGGCTCATGGTGGACACAAGAAGCCCTATGCCAGGTCTTATAGATGTTTCTCACATAGAGAAGACCCCACTCACCCACCCACCCACCTCACATCCCATAGACACCCTCTGAGGTCCCTGGTAGAGGACAGTAGGACAGTCCTCCTCCCTCCCTCCCTAGTTTTCTTCATCTGTGGATTCAGCCAACCATGAATTTAAAATACCTGAATAAAAGATTGCATGAAAATGTATGGGTTCCCCCCCCCCCCGCAACACTGCCTCTCTAAATAACCCAGCATAATAGCTATGTACACATCACTCACTTGGCACTAGGCAGTGCAGGTTAGCAAAGAAGACTTGAAGTGTATGGGAGGAGCTGGACAGGGTCGTGCATGCCTTAAATTCCAGGACTGTGACACCAAAGCAGAAGGATTGCCAGCCAGCATTATACAAGATGCTGTCACATTGTCTTTTGTGTAAGGGGCTTAGGAGCCCCTTGTGTTTTCGTGTCCCTGCAGAGTCAGAGAACTACGGACATCAAGGACGGCCATATTTGTGTTCAAATTCTGTTTCTAGAGAAGCCCTTTCAGGACTGCAGGCCTGGTGTTAGTACAGAGTCTGCAGCCTAAAGGCTAATGATGGTTCAGCTGGTAGGCGTCCTTCCACATGGGCCAGGTCACCTGAGTTAGAAGCCCCCAACCCACATAATATAAAAATGGACGAAGACAACTGACCCCACAGCCAGCCTTCACTGGTCCCATCTGGGAGGCTTTGTGACATATACAGGTGCCTCGTACAAAGATCAGTCTGTGCTTTATAAATGGCTAGAGACATGCTCATGGGACTCCCACTGAGAGACAGAGAAAGAAAGAGAACCTACAGAGGCCCAAGAGTCAGAAGGACTTAGGAAGGTCTCCTGCCAGTCAGTTTCCTCCTCTGCTAATTAAAGCTGCACACTAGATTTTAGTCTCGCGGTGACAGACGTTTGAGTTTCCTGGGTACATAGTCTACAGTTCTAGCAGTGCCAACAGTGCTACACTTACCAAGACAAGTCTGTCTCATTACTGCTTGATCCAGCCAAGCCTCCTGGGGGAAATTAGTCTGGTTTGGAGACATTTGATCTCCTGACCAGAAAGCCTCTGGGCCACTCAAGTCATATGAGGCAGTGGCATCATGAAGAAAACACTGAACCCCCTAATATAATCTTGTACAGACAACAAAGCCCATGTTCTGTCCCATTGGAACCCAAATTTGGCCCAATGATGCTGATTTAAGTCTTAGATCCCATTGAGATGAGCTGGTGAGATTCATTCTTGTGTGGAGGATATGTTCCTTTTTTTAAAAAAAAATTATTCATTCATTTAACAAATAAAGTTTGGCAGCTACGGTCTCCCATTAATTATGTGACATGCTGTGGTGCTTTCAATGAGAAATGCCCTCCTTAGGCTCATGTATTTGAACACTGGTCCACAGAGGGTGGTCATTTTGGACGAGGTATGGAACTTTTAGGAGGTAGGACTTGATAAAGGAAGGGTGTCGTCGCTGGAGATGGGTTTTGAGGGTTTATGCCTGGTTCCACTTCTTCCTTCTCTGCTTCTTGTGTGAGGATGAAAGCTTGGTCAGCCTGCTTCTGCTGCCCCCCCCCCCATGCTTTTCCTGACCATTGTATGCCTTCCCTGCTGTGATGGACTTTCCTTCTGGACACATAAACTAGAATAAGCTTTTTTCTTTCCTAAGTTGCCTCTGTTGGGGGATTTTATCAAAGCAACCCAAAAGTAACTAAGGCAGACACTGAGAGTGCTATTGTAAAATGAGATCTGTAGATTGGATGTGGTTTAGATGCAGTCTATCCCCCAAGGGTTTATGTGCTGGAAGCCTGATCCCCAGGGCAGCAGTGTGAGGTGGTGAACCCTTTATGGAAGGTTCATTGCGGGTGCTGCCCAGGATGACATTCATGCCAGCATCCTTGAGAGTGGTTGTAATTAAAGGGACAAGATGAGTGGCTGCGGTACTCTGGCTGCTATCTTGCCACATGGTCGCCTCGCCATTGTGATGGCATCTGCCATCGAGTGCTCACCACGGATCTTAGATTTCAGCTTCCAAACTGTGAGATTCAGGCTTACCAGATGGCTCAGGAGGAAATGGTGCTTGCTGCCAAGCCTGATAGCCAGAGTTCAATTCCCAGAGCCTGCTTGGTGGGAGGAGAGAACAGGCTACCGCAAGTTGTCCCCTGACCATGACACATGCTTCCGTACCCCCCACCAAAAAAACAAATACATGTAAAACTTCCAAATTGTGAGGGAAATAATCTTTTCTTTATTTTGATATAGCACTTATTTTGATAAAGCAACAAAAGACAAACTAACTTTGAAGGGCACAGTTAACCCTTCAAAGTACTTAGCTAATTCGAACACGTTTTTCATGTTCCTAGTGTAATGCTAACACTTCAGTATCTGGAGATTTCATACACATACAAAAATCCAGCTTCGTAGATGAGAATTGGCTGTTGTCACCTAGTCTCCTTCATGTGCTACACACACATACCCCATCTGATGGACTTCTCTTCGCCTGGCTCTTGCTGTACAGAAAGTGTGTTAATAACAAAGATTGTATATCATGCATACCCTCAAGAAGCCCTGCAGTCTGCATTTCTCTGCATACCTATTATATGTTCAGCATTTTCAAAAAAGAGGGGTAAGAAAGAGTGGTTTCCGCTCCTATAAAGCCCCAGGTACCTCCCTGAGCCTTCCAGGATGGGGTTCTCTCTTTGTGGAGTGTTCCCCCTCTCTGTTTTACAATAGCTAACACCGGCTTGTATTCTGCTTTAACTTAAAGGTGGTGCTCACAAAGAATCCTTCTGTAGGCTTCCCATCAAAAACTGGCCAGTTTTCACCAGTCTTCCAGCCCGTCTTACCCCTGAGTAGTACTCACCTGGATCTCACATCTTTGTTACACTCTCCTGAGAGCAGGGCCTCTTTCTTCCTCGTGGTCATGTTCCCAATGAGGACTCACTCAATATCGGCTGAATGGATACAGAGGGACAGTTGACAAATTCTAAATTTCAGGCTGGAAAGAAAGAAGGGAATCAAGATATTTAAGGCTGGGACTGGAGAGATGGCTCAGAGGTTAAGAGCACTGACTGCTCTTCCAGAGGTCCTAAGTTCAATTCCCAGCAACCACATGGTGGCTCACAACCATCTGTAATGGGATCTGATGCCCTCTTCTGAAGAGTCTGAAGACAGCTACAGTATATTCATCATATATATTAAATAAATAAATAAATAAATAAATAAACTCCATATATGTGTGTGTGTGTGTGTGTGTGTGTGATGTCTATATGTATATATATGATGTCTAAAGCAAGATGGCACCAGCACAGATGGCTATGAGGTCACAGTGGTTTGACAGGAATCCAGATATTTTCTCAAAAGTGTCCAGAGTGGACTGAAAACAGATGCTCCTTGGCTACAAAGATCAGGGTCAGGAGCACATGGCCAAACAGACAGAAGATTTCCTGCTGAATGACATGAGTTTAAAAACACAAAAAAAAGGCCTTTTAAAAGTTTGTATTTATTTTTTAAATGAACAGATAAAATTATACATACGTATGGTATACAGTATGGTGTTTTGATATGCATGTATACTGGGAAACGATTAGATCAGCTAATTAACATATATTCCTCGACTATTTTGTGTGTGTGTGTGTGTGTGTGTGTGTGTGTGTGTGTGTGTGTGTGTGTTAAACACTTAAAATCTGTTTTCTGGGCAACTTTCAAGTCTCCAAGACAGTATAACCACATGATGCTGTGCAGAAGATCTCCAGACTCACTCCTCCAGTCTATCTCAAACTCTCAGCCTGAGATCAACAATCTCTGGTCCACCCGCTCTGCCCCTGGAAGCCAGTGTTCTGCACTCTGCTTTTGCTAGTCCACTTTTTAGATTCTGAGTGCTACTAGTCTCCCTGTACCGGACTTGCTTCACTCAACAAACTGTCTTCCAGTTTCATCTATGTGGTTCAAGTGGCAGGATTTCTTTCTTTCTTAAGATTGACACGAGCCTGTCAGAGGTTGTGAATGTCTTTAATCCCAGCACTCAGGAGGCAGAGGCAGGTAGATTTCTGAGTTCAAGGCCTGCCTAGTCTACAAAGTGAGTTTCAAGACAGCCAGGGCTACACAGAGAAACCCTGTTTATGAGGTGGGGTGGGTAGAGACAGGTATGAGATGAGGGAGATGGCTCAGGAGTTAAGAGCACTGGCTGCTCTTTCAGAGGTCCTGGGTTGAGTTCCCAGCACACAGACACAGAGACATATACACAAAGAAATCTGATGCCCTCTTCTGCCTCTGCAATCATTGCATGGACATGGTGCACTTGCATGCTGGCAAAACACTCAGACACATAAAATAAAAATCAATTCACTAAAACAGGGGGATATGTAAACCTGACATATTGTTTCTTTTGTTTTCAGTCAGCATACAGAACATAGGTTTCCCTGTGGCATTTTCACACGGACTTACACTTAGTTTTGGTTGACTCCGCCCATCCCGGTTCCTCTCCCCATCTTCCGACTCCTTCTTGTCCACTTGAAATCCCCTCCTCCAAAGTCTCCTTCCTACTTTTATGTCATCTGTTATTACTCTCTTGACACCCAGCTCTTAAGACCTCTTTTTCCTATTTCATGGGCCCCTTTCTAGTTTCTTGACATCTACCCACAGTCAAATACACATACTTAAAATGGGAAGCAAGGTCTGAATACGGAAGAACATACAGTATTTATCTTTCTGAGCCTCAGTTACTGCACATAACACATAACATAATGTTTCCAGTTGTTGACTATTCTGTTTCCAATGTTGTAATTTCATTTCCTTGCAGATGAACAAGATTCCATAGTGCACATGTACTTCACGTCATCATCCCTTCATCTGTCCGTGACATCTAGGCTGGTTCTGCATCTATTGCAAGGTGAGCAGCAGGAGACATGGATGTACAAGGGTCTCCTTGGTAGGATGGAGTGCTTTTGGAATACGCCCAGGAGCCGTATAGCTGGGCTCTGTAGTAATTCTGTTTTCAGTTTTCAGAGGAACCCCCAACACCCCACTTTCTTTTTCCTTTTGTCAGGAGCCAGGAAACATCTTTCCTTATTGAATTGGGTTTCTCTAAAACTGCCCTGGAGTCAACAATGTGGGTGCTGTGGTTTATTTGGAGGTAGCACCATGTGGCAGGAAGATGGAAGGGAGAGGAGGAAGGAAAAACTGTTTCCAGTATGAGCCATTTACACACCCAGAAACTCCTCACAATGGTCCTACCCAAGGAGGGAAGGAGTTGGGAACTTCATACAGAATTCTTTCTGTGTGTGGCCGGCATGGTTAACCCCAGCACACATACCCAGCAGGCCCCTAAAGTCACAGCTTTGCCAGGTTATGGCAGCAAATCACATATGTGGAGCATGTGGGTATTGCCTACAGAACAGCAGGGGACTTCACAGGAGGGCTTAAGCATGTGTGTGTGTGTGTGTGTGTGTGTGTGAGAGAGAGAGAGAGAGAGAGAGAGAGAGAGAGAGAGAGAGAGAGGAACCAGCTGCTGCTTCTCTTTGGCCTTCTAGTTATGGATTGGGAGAAGCAAGCCACGTCTTTATTCCTCAACCCATCCAGGAGAAAAGGTGTGTAAGCCTGTCCCCTCAGAAGAACTAAAAGCCCTGTCTCGATTTCGGTTTTATTGCTGTGAAGGAACATCATGACCAAGACAACTCTTATAAAGGACAACATTTAATTAGGGTTGGCTTACAGGTTCAGAGGTTTAGTTCATTATTGTCCTGATGGGAAGCAAGGCAGCTTGCAAGCAGACATGATGCTGGAGAAGGAACTGAGAGTTCTATACTGTGATCTACAGGTAGCCAGGGAGGAGACTGTGTTCTACACCTGGTGAAGCTTGAGCTTATATGACCTCAAAGCCCACCTCCACAGTGACGCACTTCCTCCAACAAGACCACACCTCCTAGTAGTGCTACTCCCTGTGGCCAAGCATTCAAACACATGAGTCCATAGGAACTATACCTATTCAAACCACCACATGCCCCACTCCATGGAAGGCAGAATCGGCCAGTGGAACAAGGCAGAATCATAGTATCTCCAGTCAGGAGATTAGAGTGAAGATGACAGACAGTCAATCACAATGCCCACAGGAACGAGAAGCCTTAGAGGCTGCCAGTTGCTGCTACTGTTCTTTGGAAGAAGAAACTAGACAGGGCTGGGCGCAGCTCCTTCTTGAATCTTTTCTTCAAGTCTGAGAGGGGAAGCTCAGTTAGCTTTTACTCTGCTGTAAAGGACCTGTCTCTGTTGGGGACAACTTGCAAATTCCCAGCTGTGCCGACAGGTTGGTGGTTGGGTCTGTTTAGATGGAGGCCCTAAGCTTTTCTATTTGGTTACACAGTCTGTCTAACTCCACGGAACTTAACTCCACTGCTTATTCATAACACATCGGGTGTTCTGACTTCCTCTCTCTCTCCTCCTCTGTGGCAATGTCTAAGGCAGTTCCTGATGTAACATGGGAGGAAGTGTGTGTGGAATTCCTTCAGTGCTCCAAACTCTCCTGAGTAGGTTTTGTTTGTTTGTTGTTTACTTTTTATTGATTCTTTGTGAATTTCATAACATAGACCCCAATCTCAGTCATCTCCCCTCCCCTTCACGTCCATCCTACACCCTTGCAATCTCCCCCCAAAGTAAAACAAAACAAAATAAAATAAAACAAACACCAACCAATCAAGTAAACAAAAACCCATCTTGCCATGGAAGCTGCGGTGTATCATACAGTACACCCTTTTGCCTGACAGCTTTGCTCATTCATTGCTGTGAGTCACCAGTATGGTTCAAGGCCTTGGGCTGCTGCAACACTATCAATACTCACCAAGACTCCTTTCCAAAGCCTGTTCTTGCCCTGTGTCTGGAGATCCTTCAGCTTTGCTTCTGTAGGACTGGCCCCTTCATGTGCTCCAGCATTGGGGTAGATGCTGGAATGGACCAACTCAGAGCTCTGAGTCTAGGCCTGGATGGAGGCTGGGATGGTCAGCCTACGCCTGGATGGAGGCTGGGCTGGTCAGCCTACCAGCTCTCCCACTTTTCCCAGTTAGGGGCGAGGCCAGCTCTCCCTCCCTCGTGTCCTTGGGGCTGGCTCATCTGAGCCCCTGCCACCCGTGCCAGCTCTACTGTGCTGCCCAGGTGAGGTTTGGGGCTCATGGGCCCAAATGCTGTAGCTGGTGAGGGGCGTTGCCAAGGCCTGGATATCTGCAAAGCTCTTGGACATCAATATGACCCCAGGAGGCAGCCCAGACCATGAATGTCTGACTAGCTTTTGGTGATAACATAGGCCATGGACGTCAACACAGACCCCTGCTGCGGCAGGGCCACAGACACAGACATGGTCCTTGATGGCAGCACAGGCCAGGAAGTCACCATGGCAGGTGACAGCACAGGCTGCTCACATCTAGTTGTTCCTCAATACCAGATGTCTCCAGTTCTGCTTCTCTTCATTATAGTGGCTCAGGCTACAGGTGTGTCACACAACGGTGGCAGCTGGCCTCTCTGTTGTTTTTATGATAGGGTTTTATTACATACACAGGCTGGCTTTGAATTTTTGACAGTCTTCCTTCTTCAGTCTTCCAAGTGCTCGGATCCTGGTGTGTGCCTTTGATGCCAGCACTTGGAAGACAGAGGCGGTAGATCATCAAGTTCAAAGCCTGGCCTTGTCTACAAAGTGAGCTCCAAGACAGCCAGGGCTACACAGAGAAACCTTGTCTTGAAAAACAAACAAAAAACAGAAAATAGTTAACTTCTGGTCCCTCATCTCTGATACATTGTAAATAGAGTAATATTTAAATATTTTGCTGGTGAATAATGTAAACTGGTATAAAATAAAATAATAAAAACCAAACTTCTGGGCTGGAAAGATGGCTCAGCAGTTAAGAGCACTGACTGCTCTTCCAGAGGATCTGAGTTCAATTCCCAGCAACCACATGGTGGCTCACAACCATCTGTAATAGGATCTGATACCCTCTGCTGGTGTGTCTGAAGACAGCAACAGTGTATTCATACACATAGAATAAATTAATTAATTAAAAAAAAAAAAACACAAAACCTTCTGGGTTGGAAAGATGAGTCCGAGGTTAAGGACACTCTCCTTCCAGAGGACCCTGCGTTTGATTCCCAGCCCCCATGTGGCAGCTCACAACCATCTGTAATTCCAGTTCCAGGGATCCACCTCTCTCTTCTGGTATCTGATAGCATTGCACAAGTTTGGTGCACAGACATACATGCAGATAAGAGTAAATAAATCTTGGGAGCTAGAGAGCTAGCTCGCCTGTGGACACTACTTTCTGCTCTGCCAGAGGGTACCAGTTCAGATCCCTTCTACCACATTGGGCAGAGAGAGCATAACCACTTATTACTTCAGCTACAAGCAATTCAATGCCTTTGGTCTCTGAAGGCACAGGCACTCACATGCACATAAACACATATATACATACTTAAAAATAAGTAAAAATTAAAAAAATTAAAAATAAATAAATCTATTTCCATAAGTTAGACTTCAGCAGTTTAACCAAGTAAGAACTCCCAAAGCATCATCCTGAGTTTCCTCCATTTGATGACTAAGGCTTGGGTCCCTTCCTCTTGTGGTGTTCCTGTCTTCAGATCCAGGTCTCTCCAGCAACCATGGAAGGAAGAGAGAGAGAGCCAGAGGGCTGGCAGGGGGATCTTGAAATGGCTGGCTTCCATCACTTTATCTACACTGCATCAGCCAGAGTTGTCACATCCTGACTCCAGGGGAAGCTGGGACTGTTACGTGGTATTCACAGGAGGACATACCCAGAGTTGCCTTCGCCACAGAAGCGCTAACTTCCGTTCTTCCTCTCTTTGCTATCTTAGGTTTTGTTTGCCTTTCTCACCCTCCCACTTTTCACCAATAAAACGGCTACGGTTGGGCTGGGGAGTTGGCTCAGCTGGGAAAATCCCACTGGAAGCAAATGTAAGGACCTGAGTTTGGATCCTCAGCACCAAAGGAAAAAGTCAGGCGTGGTGGAATGCACCAATAACCCCAGAGCTACAATGGCAGAGATAGGAGGACCCTAGGGCAGCAGTTGATAGCAAGACAGGGTAGCTAAATCAATGATTTCCAGGTTCAATAAGGGACCCTGTCTCAACCAACCAACCAACCAACCAACCAAGTAAGTAAGGTGTAGAGTGATTGAGGGTGACCCCGACATTAACATCTGGACATCACACACATGTATACATAAGCACACAGGAGTACATATATGAATACACACACATGCACATACACACACACATGCCACACATGTACACACAATCGCTATAATGGAAATACACTTCTGAAATGAGTTTTGAAAGAAAAATCTTTGTTTTGGAAACGCCTGGTCCTTTTCACTGGCCAGCCTAAACCTGTATGACTCTGGACATGAAGTCTATGCTCTGGAAAAAACACAGGTTCAAAACAGTGAGAATCAGCAGGACCAGTCTGGCATCTCACTCAAAGAGGCAAGTCCATCTGGGGCTGCAGGGAAACAGGCCTAGGCTCTGTGAGGATGTCAGGAGGCCCCTGATGCCTGTGTCCTCCTACGTGGAGCCTCAGAGAGGCCAGAGGGAGATTCAGCATTCTAGGTCTGTGTGCCAGAGGAGCCCTCTTCGATCTTGGTGTCCTGGGGGCAGCAGCTTAGCAGTTCCATTCCAGCAAGGTGTTGGAAGCAGAGATGCCTAATTGTGTTCATAATAGAGCCCGAGTCAGCAGCTTGGAGTCCCATGGTCCCAGAACCTATGAGGGAGGCCATGATTATTTTGTGCCCTTGACTGAGGCAACTTGCTTGGATCAAGGACAGACAATCAGATAGGCAGCTCAATGAAGGCTGATGGGCTTGATACAGCCAGCCAGCCAGGAACCCAGAGAGGACATCTGAGCGGAGCCAGCAGGAACAGCAAAGACAACAAAGACCTCATACCTTGGCTCAAATGCGCAGGAGCCCATACCACCAATTCAAAGCTTGATGAAGACATGAAAATTCTGTATCTGTGAAAAATACATTAAGCTGGTTTGGTGTCTTTTTTTCCTTGTGAGATTTGAGCCTGCTCAAATGAAAGCACACTAAAAGCTCCTTAAAGAGGGGTCTGCAGAGAACGGGTGGTACGGTGGTGGCGCACACCTTTAATCCCAGCACTCGGGAGGCAGAGACAGGCAGATTTCTGAGTTCGAGGCCAGCCTGGTCTACAGAGTGAGTTCCAGGACAGCCAGGGCTATACAGAGAAACTCTGTCTCGAAAAAACAAAAACAAACAAACAAATAAATAAATAAAGCAAAAGCCAGACATGGGTTGTGCACAAGTACACACTTAACAATCCCAGCACTTGGGGATATGAAGACAGACAAGCATATTTGGCAAGGTCTGGGTGGGCCTCATAGCATACACTTGAGCTGCAGAGTGAGTTTGAGGCAAGCCTGGGTCTTGTAGTAAGTTCTAGGTCAACTAAGGTTATACAGTAATATGACTCTGTCTTATTAAAAACAAACAAACAAACAAGCAAAACAACAAAAACCAGTAGACTATGTTCCAGAAATTGAAGATTGACCTCTGACCTCTACACGCTCGCACACACATTTGCCCACACTACACACACAAAGACAGGGATGCATTGGAAGGGACAGAACCGGAGTAAAGGGACAGGAGTGCCCATCATTTATTATCCCATGTGATCTTGAACAGGTCACTTCATCTCTCTGAGTCTCCATTTCTTCATTTATAAAAGGTGATGTAAGCTGCCTACTTCGTGAGCCTTTTGTGAGAATTAAAAGCAAGAAGAAAAAGGCAAACAAAAACCAAGCACAAAACTAGTTCAGGGCTGCTACCCACAAGGGGCTGGGTAAATATCTGAGTTTCCCTGCCCTTCCCCTTCTGAGATCATTGCCAGTATTGAAACCCCGTAATTCTCTTCGGGAAGGACGGGCACATGAGGCTATGTATAGCTGAGCCTGGAAAATGAAAGAAAATAAGGCTTTCCTCCATTCTGTGAGGAAGCAATAAAAACCTAGGGCCAGGCACAATCAGACAATGAAAACCTGACTTAAGAGCAGGGTAAGGGCAGGGGGCAGGGTGAGGGCGGAGACCGCACTAAATGAAAGACAACAGCTCAATACCCTGCTATCATCCTGCATCAAACTACAGAAATAGAAACCAGACAAACACATTATGTGAAGGGCGAAAGGGTTGGCAAGGCCCTGGCCTGTAGGAAAAACCCAAGTTCAATAATGCCACAAGCAGAGAGGACTTTCAGGGAAGCAAGGTCAGAGTCAATAGCAGGGCTTGCGTTCAAATGGCTGCTTTTATAGTTCTAATGAGGTTTAAGCATCCCTTGGTCTTTCTTTCCTTTTTTTCCCCCCCCTGAACTCAGTTTCTCATTAGAGTCTGTATCTGCTAGCCACAAGGCGGGAGTTGCTTCCACTTCCTCTAGCCTCTGAATTACCGAGGGTATTCTCTGCCTTTCTTTCCTTCTTTCTTTCTTTCTTTCTTTCTTTCTTTCTGAAAACGAAAGCTTTGGCTTAGAAAGCAGTTTCTTTCTTTCTTTCTTTTTTTCTTTTTTTTTTTTTTATGGTATTTTGAGACAGGGTTTCTCTGTGTAGCCCTGGCTGTCCTGGAACTCACTCTGTAGACCAGGCTGGCCTCGAACTTAGAAATCCACCTGCCTCTGCCTCCCGAGTGCTGGGATTAAAGGCATGCGCCACCACTGCCCGGCAGAAAGCAGTTTCTTCTATTTATATAGACCCTTCTGTCTCTGATTAGAAAGATAGTTGGTTCTGGGGATGGGGTGGACTAGGCTCTGAGAACTCTGTTTAAAGGAGTGCACTGTTGAGGCTGCAGTCTAGGGGTCACCTGCTCTGCTGGGGGTCTCTATCTGTCCTTTGGGGTTGGGGGGAATCTTAGACCTGACTGGGGATCGGCATGTGGAGAATAGACTGAAAAGCTGGCCAGCCTGAAAGGGGATGTGGCTTAGCTTGTGGGTTCAAGCAGTTGAGAAGTCCGTGGTGTTTGGGAGTGTGATACTCACTGGGCTTACCTGTCCTTTTTAATATCTTAACCGTTGTTGAAAGTGCTATTCTTCGTGGCAACCTCACAAAACCCACATCTTGCATTCCTGCTAGGTGCTAGGGACACAGGAAACAAGAAGGAATTAAGCCAAGCTCTTGTAAGAGCTTATAAAGAGACAGCAGCACCAGTTTGTGAGCAACTGTTGATAACAGAGGCACTGGGTTAACTGGTTTAGACTTGCCTTTTCCTAAGATCTTTGATCTCCTAGGCGCCTTGTAATAGTCCTGTGGATGGGAGCTCTGGTCCCCACTTCCAGATGGGAAGGCTACTTGCCTCTCATAGTCTTTGTTTATTTGAAGATGGCTGCCATGGCTCCTGAGCCAAACTGATAGTGTCTGATTTCCTGCTGAGGAAAGGCAGACAGGAATTTACTTCTCTTTCATCAGGAAACCCTAGCCTGGGGCTAGCAAGGTGGCTAAGTGAGTTAAGGTCCTTGTCTTCAAGCCTGAGAACCTGAGTTTGGTCCCCTGGTCCTTCCCCCAGGCTGAAAAAGACCAAAAACAAACAAACCCCCACTCTCCCCAAAACAAGACCTGCAGTCCACAAGTTGTCTTTTGACCTCCACACGGATGTATAAGGGTAAGAAACAAAGCAATACCAAAACAACGGCAACAACAAAACTAGACCACAGCCTGGAAAATTGGGCATCCTTAAAGACCCAGGTTAAATGTAGCATCTGGATGAGAACTGTTGTGTCCTCCAGCCAGAGGGAGTAGCATCTCCCTCTCCATCCCTCTTGGTTTGGACTCATGCACTACTCGTGTTAATAAGGACAAGAGCTGGAGCAACTGTACTACAGAGGTCTTCAGTACCTTACGCTCACCAGGTCTCTGTGAACCAGGTGTCATGCTCACTGCTTTACATACATTATTTAATGCTCAAAAGAACCCCAGGAGAGACACTACCTTTATCCTTTATAGATTGTATCAGTTGGGACTTGAGTTGGGCTGACTGCATGTTGAAACCTATCCACAGTGGCTTAGCCAACTGGGAGCTTCCTTTTCTCAAATAACAATGAGTTACAGGTAGATGGGCTTGTGTGGGTCTGGTAGTTCTCCAAAACTGCTCTTACAATGTAGCCCCCTTGTCCTCAGAGGGTGCACTAGATAATAAAATAAGTACCACACAAGTACTGCACTTGGTATTAGCAGAAAGGCCAAATGTAATAAATATATTTATTAAATATATTAGTATATCATTAATATCAAATTAAATTAATTTAATTAATAACTTCAAATTACTATTAAATATATTAACCATAATAAAAATGTTCTCTCCCCCATGCATACGTATGTGTATTTGGTATGTGAGCACTTGTATGTGTGAATATGCATGTGTGTGAGGAGGCTTGAGAGTGTTCCTCAGACAGTCCACACCTCATTCATTGTGGCAGGGTCTTTCAACAGAATCCAGAGTTCATTGATAAGTCATTGGCTAGGCTTATTATGCAGGTGACTCTTTGCCTCTGCAATGCCGGAATTATTGGTGGACTGTCATGCTCAGATTTGAGTTCTTGTCCTCCAGCTAGTGCAGCTGGTACTTTACCCATGGAGCCTCATCTTGAGGCTCCCCATCTTGAAAACATTCTTAAATGCTATCTTCTTCTATACTACTGCATGCTTTGTTTTGTGACTTTTCCTGGGTGATGTGAATAAATGTGTATTCACCCCAGATAGGAGACCAATGATAGAGCAGAGAAACAATTTCACCCAGGTCTAACTTGTGAGCCAGCAAGTTTACAAGTTTATAAGAGCTAGTTACAGCAATGTGGATGAGGAGTTAGCGTCAGTAACTCGGACAACTCAAAAGCATCATCAAAGAAAAACCCCTTCTAGCAAGAGTGATGACTCACAAAACTGTATCCCTGGGGTTCACCGCAGGGTTTATAGGCTGTTCCACTGGTCAGGTTATCTCCAGAGCTCCTAGTGCTTATGTAGCTTTGGAGGAGAGGGTATCGTGAATCCTTTAAGTTTCTGGAACTTCCTGAAATCTAGAAGTTAGTTACTTCTTAATTTTGATCCTCCAGGATGAAATGTTTACATCCAGAGGAGACGGTTACACAATGTATCTATTTCCAGACGAGTAGCTTCAGATTGTAAGAGCCATAGAGAGAGCTGTCCTGTGGCAGTTATGGCTGTGTTTGACATGTTCACTGGCTGTCTGTGAGTCTCCTCCTCCCCCTCCTCCTCTTCCTTCTTACATTTATTTTCATTTTATTCATAAGGTGGTTTTGCCTGCGTCTATGTCCGTGCACCATGTATGAATATTGTCTTCAGAAGTCAGAAAAAGGTGTCGGATCCCCTGAAATTAGAGTTACAGACCGTTGTGAGTTGCCCTGTGGTGGTGAAGATGAACCTCTGCAAGCAGCCAGTGATGCTAACTTCTGAACTGCTCTCTAGTCCCTGCTAGTCTCTCTCTCGCTCTCTGTTCCATAAATGCTTTATGTGTGTTTACAAAGCATGGTCCTGTTGCTCTTTGCTTCAAATCATCCAAACACTTCTGTATTACACTGCTCTACTTCCCAGGGACTCGGGTACTACCCAGGTAGCTATCATTTGAGTGACAAGCAGCTCTGTTGCCAAAATCTTCTTTCTTAAGGATCTGACATCATTTAGATGACAGAATTTCTACAAAGCAGGTAGGGAGGGGATAATTGTCCTAATGATACCAGTTTAGCGAGAAAAGACAATTAAAAAACCCAACTGTTTATGTGCTTAGGTTTGAAAAAAAAAAGTGATTGTTGCTCCATAGGTCGCCCCTGAGACACCGAATTTTCTTTCAAGCTATCATGGTCGGATGGACAGGATCAGGCTCCATCTGTTCACTGTAAGATACTGCCAGTAGGAGACCCCTGACTTAAGTGAGGCTCTAGTTCTGCACATTGAGCTGGTAGGCAGGTGGGCTCCTGCTTTGGTGGTGCAAACAACAATAGAAAGAAATGTCTGGGTTTCCATTCCCAGCCCCATGAGTTCTTGGCCAGTAGCTTACTGGCACTGTATAAATTAAATGACAAATAATTACTGCCTGTTAAGGAGTTACCAAGTTGGGCATTCTGTCAAGTGCTTTCGTTTAATGCTCAGAAAAAACCACGTGACTATTATTATTGTCATCCTACAAAGGAGGGATGAATGTCAGGCTTAGTAAAAATGAGTAATTGGCTTAACATTACTGGGTACGCCCTTGGGTGACTTGTAAAGCTTTGTCCACGTCATCTCAATCTTATGGAGCCATACCCAAGCCACCTTATATAGCAACTTCAATAATACTGATTAACCCTTCTCTTTCCCTGGACCTCTGAAGGCAAGATGGGTTACGGAGGCTCTTCTGGAGTCACCCCCAAGATTTCAGCCAGGCTTCTCACTCTTGCTGTGTCTGCTCAAACTGCCACAGTCAGATTCAGGACAGCCAGGGCTACACAGAGAAACCCTGTCTCAAAAAACAAACAACCCCCCCCACCCCCCAAACCAGAAATACTGGCTAAGCACCAGTCAGCAATGTTTCTGTCAGTACGGAAGGAAAGGACGTAGGCTCATTAAGTTGGACTATGTGCCCTTTCTTGAATGGATTAGTCAAGACTATCTACCCAATAAAAGAGATCATGATCTCTTGTTGCACACAAAACACTTAAAAACCTTAAAACAATAGTGTACTGGCTGGTTTTGTGTGTCAACTTGACACAAGCTGGAGTTATCACAGAGAAAGGAGCCTGCCTTGAGGAAATGCCTCCATGAGATCCAGCTGTAAGGCATTTTCTCAATTAGTGATCAAAGGGGGAGGGCCCCTTGTGGGTGGTGCCATCCCTGGCCTGGTAGACTTGGGTTCTAGAAGAGAGCAGGCTGAGCAAGTCAGGGGTAGCAAGCCAGTAAGTAACATCCCTTCATGGCCTCTGGCCTCTGCATCAGCTCCTGCCTCTAAGTTCGTGCTCTGTGTGAGTTCCTGTTCTGACTTCCTTTGGTGAACAGCGATGTGGAAGTGTAAGCTGAATAAACCCTTTCCTCCCCAACTTGCTTTTTGGTCATGATGATTTGTGCAGGAATACAAATCCTGACTAAGACAGTGATAATGACAGATTTTGGTTTTGATCACGAACATTTATTTGTTCACTCTGACTTACAACATGAATAAAGTCATGATGACTGAGCCAGTGAGATGGCTCAGTGGGTAAAGGTGCTTGCCATGAAATCCTAATGACCTGAATTTGATCCTAGAAACCCACAGGGAAAGAGAAATAACTCATGAAGGTCATCTTCTGACAGAAGCATGTGTGCTGTGGCATGTAGATGCCTACATTCACATGCCTACCTACACACACACCTTCAAGCTCATGCACACGCATTCAGAAATAAGTAAAAATTAAAACTCACAATGGCGATGTGAGTAACTAACACTTGCTTAAACAGGTCATTCTGCTCCTATTGGACAGTCATTCTGACTCTAGGAAACCTCAGAAAACATTGTCAGAGAGTTAGGGTTTATCTTAGCTTGTGATTTCAAGCATGGCTCCAGGGTCTGAGTGAGGCAGGAGAGGCAAAATTAGCACCACAGTAATGTGAGGCAAACTCACCTCCAGGTAGACTGGAAGTGACAGATGGAGGAAGAGGCTGGGGAATAGAGAGACACTTACAGACCTTGCCCCTAGCAGCCCACTTCTCCCATCTGTCCTCACCTTCCAGTTTTTAACCATCCTCCAATCATGAATCAGTCGATGCACTAATCCTCTGCATAGGTCATTGGTCCCAGCAATTAGGTTCTCAGGATCCAAACACTTGCCCTAAGTCTGTCAGCTGTTACCATATGAGCCTCTGGGGGACTTTTTCCATTCAAGTCATAACATGATCAAAGTTCTTAATGCTGATAACCCATTTGATCTTCATAATAATTATTTTAAAAATAGTATTATTATGCTAATTTCAGGTGTTGAAGCTAAGCTGAGGGACAAGAGCTGTTAATTAACTTCCTTCCATAAGATGTCAAGACTTGTAAATGGCTAAGCTATTGAAGCCTACAAACATACAAATACTCAATAGGAAAACCCAGCTCCAAGGCAAGTTGTACAGTCTTTTCCAACTAGCCTGCAAGCCCTTAGATGCCCTCTCTGAAGGTACTCTTAACTACCAGTGCTCCAGCATTACATGGGCAGTAGGTGGTAAGGCCTGGTCTGGCTCTGAAGCAGAGATCTTCATCCCTCCGTTCATTTTTAGGTGCTTAACTCAAGTTCAAAGGCCGAGTCATAGACTGGTTACAAGTAACCTTAGAAATCACCTGACCGGGGGTTTCTCAATCTCTGAACTATTGACCTGGAAGAGTTTTGAATGACCTTCTCAGCCTCTATTCACTAGAGGCCAGCAGCTGCCTCCATTTGTGAAGAACAAAGTTTACCATCTGACAAATATGGAAGTAGGAGATGCTGAAAGGGTCTGAAACTTCCTGGCTGAGAACCACTGATCCAAACGATTATTTCACAGATACTGCAGTTAGGATCCAAAGGAAAAACTAACTTGCTTAAAGTAGCGAGCAAGGGTAAGGCTAGAAGTTAAGTTATTGCACAGCATCCTTTACCATATATATGTCACAGTATGGAACCCCAAGAGGCAGAAGCAGTTTCTATTCTATTTACAATCAGGCAGAGAAAACCTACTGGACAGACAGACCTAACTGCAAGAAACTGATAAGCTCTGAAGGGCTACTCAGGCAGCAAGAAGTAAAAACAAGAGATTGCCATCTTGACTAGCCATGTATTTCTGCTTCAGGACTTGAGTAAATTCAGGTTCATCCATTGGATTAAAACCATGTTTTCTACTGTCAGGGTCAAAATGGTTCATAAATGCATTGTATAAACCGTAAAGCTCTTAAAAACACCAGGCGTTATTATTTATTATTTTTGGTTTTTTTCGAGACAGGGTTTCTCTGTGTAGCCCGGGCTGTCCTGGAACTCACTATGTAGACGAGGCTGTCCTCGAACTCAGAGATACGTCTGTCTCTGCCTCCTAAGTCCTGGGACTAAAGGTGTGCACCACCATGCCTAGCAACATCAGGAATTATTAACATCATTAGAGATGCAATTATTCGATTCATAGCAAAAATTCTCAGAAAAGTTTAAATGGGAGCCTTCATTCCTGGACTTCCCAGTTCTTGGGCTGGAGAGGAAGCAAGGCAGAGACCTTCTTCTCTCAGATCACCCCTCTGCTTCCCCAAATCCTAGGAAGCCAGGAGAGAGAGATCAGGTCACCACTTCGCACTAGTGCATCTAGCCAGAGCCCGGGTACTCAGGCCCTTCAAGCTCCGCCCTCCGGCCACCGCCCTAAAAGAGGCGGAGCCTTCTCTCTCCATGCCTCCCAGAGCATCCCGGAGATTCCCGAGCTTTTCCGATCCCTTCCCGGCCTTCCGCGGGCAGCCCGCGCGGAGGCGGCGGAGACTGCCGAGGGGCGTAGCCACGCCCCCTCACCGCAGCCTCCTCTCGCGCGGGCGGCCCGAGTCCCACACATCCAGGTTCCTCCCTCCTCCGCTCCTTTCTGTCTCCCCGCCTTCCCGGCGCTGCCACAGTGGCGGGACGGAGGATCCCGACCAGTCAGCTCGCTGCGGCCTCGCGCTCCTCCTCCTCCCAAATAAACAGCCCTCCCCAAGCTGGGAGCCCAGGCCGTCCCCTTCCTCGCACAGCCGGCGAGTGGTGAGGGAGCGCGGGACTGAAGGACCAAGGGACGCTCGGAGTGATCGGCGCACGCGCGTGCGAGCGAGCGAGCGAGCGGCCGGCGCGAAGCCGGAGCAGAAGCCGAAGCCGGGGCCGAAGCCGGAGCCATAACCTGAGTCGGAGCGATAGTGAAGCCGAAGCCGAAGCCGAAGCCGGGCTCCGGACCGGCGCGCACGCACACACGCACGCGGGGGGCGGGGCCGGCGCGCGCCCGCCTGTCGCGACTGTCGGCACCGAGGCCCAGGGGGAGGTGGCCTGTCGCGGGTCGCCCGGCTCCCGGTGGCGAAGGGGGCGCGGGCGGATGGCGGAAGGCGGCCAGGCGCAGCAGCAGCCGCCTCAGCTCGGGCCCGGCGCTGCCGCCCGGGGCATGAAGCGGGAGTCGGAGGTGGAATTGCCGGTGCCCGGAGCGGGGGCAGACGGACCCGACCCCGGCCAGAGCAAGCGGCCACGCACAGAGGAGGCGGCCGACGGCGGGATGCAGGTGACCGCGCGGGACGGGCGCCCGGTTACGGAGGGCCGCGGCAGGCTCGGGCCTCGGGGCGCCGGGTGGGCCTGGCTGGAGAGTGGGCTTGGGGCCCGGTGCAGGGGTTGGGCTCGTAAGGGGCCCGGGAGGCAGCGCGAGGGAGTGGGATTTTTCCTTTTGGAGTTGGGGTTGAACAGGATCGGGATGCAGTCCATTTCATAAACCCGTCTTCGGTTTCTTGAGAAGTTGAGGTATCTTGGGTCTATTTGTCCAGAGGAGAGCTGTTGGGCCGAGCCGAAAGCGAGGGAAGCTAGTGGGAAAGCTCCCGAGAAGAAGGGCGCCTTTTGCTTTACTCTGGGCACACACTGGGATGAGGAAAGGGGGAGCGGCATGTGGAGGACAGACTGAAAAGCCAGCCAACTCCTGGAGAGAGAGTCCGAAAGGGGATGTGGCTTAGCTTGTGGGTTCAATCAGTTACTCGAGCAGTCTTGAGAAGTCCGCGGAGTTTGGTAGTGTGATGCTCAGTCTCGATTTTTTGCAGTATGTTATTAAGTCTGGAGAGAGACACCGGACATGTCCCTCCTATGCTTTACCCATTGCATCCTACATTCGTAGGATGCGGAGTAGCTCTTTAGTGTCCTGGGGTAGAAAATAAAATTTACAGGGCTGTCAGGAGACTCAAGGGTAAGCTTTGCTGATGAGGGTAGGAAATGGCAAAGATATTGACACGGGCGGTTACTAAATAGTTTGAAGAAGGTAATGCATCCTTATAGGCTTTAGGATTTATTTGGTCTCTGTTTAGAAAATATTGGCTGCGAAATGGACAGGCTCATAGCAGCAACGGGATGCTTTCTAATTCTTTTAGAACCATAGAATGTTAGAGATGGAAGAGACCAGAGACACCATCATCTTTTCCATCAGTTCTCAGTCTAATGCACGTGGAAGAGTTATGCAGAATGGCTTATGTGCACTTCGGTGCAGAGTCCATACTTTGTATCTTTTGGGTGGGGGGGGTAGAGAAGGATGTGTTTAAGTTTCAGCATGCTCATTTTTCTAGATAGGGAGTTAGAAGTCCAGAGAAAACTAGTGAGTTGCCTAAAGCCACCCAGTTAGCTGTTTCTAATTCCTATTCCTGTGCTCTCTCCATTACACCACTCTTGGAAAATCTCTGCAGTACTGAGAGACTTCCCGTGCGCTGCCTGACTTCCTGTGGCAGAGAAAGAGCTGAGCTTTAGGTTGGCATGTTTGCTGTGTGCCTCTTTCTCCTTTGCAGAATCAACCCTGTTACCTCTGTTGATTTGGGCAAAAGGGACTCCCTGGGTGTTTATTTTTGAATCCTTTTGTTTGCTGGCTTTTATTTCCTTTAGAAGAAGTCTGTCAGGCAGAGGGATTGTTAGGTCAATCTGAGGGCCATAGAAGAATGGGAAACTTAGTGAGTTGGCACAGGATGATAAAGAGGGACCACTGGATAGAGATGCTGGTGAGTGTGTTCACTTGGAGTGTGTACACATCTGTACACCTTTTTTCCCCCTGTGTCAGTCTTAGCTAATAGTGTGTTCTCCTTGCTTTCCCTTTCTTCTGCCTGGGGCCTATTATTTGCTGACTGCCTTCACATTGGCTAAGGATAGTGATACTTGGAAATGGAATAGTGCATAGGGACTTTGGGATGTGCAGAGGAAGGAGAGAATTAGGTCCTTTGGGTGCAGTTGGATAACTTAGAGCTATCCCATGGAGAACTATTTTGTAGGTAGCTTTTACATTTCCCTTTGTACATTCTTAGGATTGTACTTTTTTTGTTGTTGTTTTGTTTTTTGAGACATTGTCTTATTTGTAGCCCAGGTTGATCTGAACTCCCTGTAGTAGCTGAGGAATACCTTGAACTCTTGGATGCCTGATCTCCCTGTTTCTACCTTCCCAGTAGATTTCTGAAATTAAGGGCATGCACCACCATGCCCAGCTCATTACTGTAGGTTTCTTACTCCATGTCACACAGGTATTAATATCATCATTGACTTAGCTCTCTGTTTTCAACTGGCTGTATTATCCTGGGGAAAACTCTTATTTGGAGACCTCTGTTTTCTTATTTAGAAAAGTATTTGTATAAAATAATTCCTAGGTTGCTTTCTTAGAAATGTAAGCCAAGTTCTCTTTCCTAACTGCGAGTGTGACCTGGGCAGGGAGACAAATGAATAAAAAGTTAAGCAAAAAAACCTGTGGGTGTTTAATACTTATTTAAGTAACGTTTATCAAGCAGCTGTGACACTGTTTGGCCACTGTTTTTTGTTTGTTTTTGAGACAGGATCTCTCTGTTTAGTCCTGGCTATCTTGGAGCTTGTTACATAGACCAGGGGTAGCTTTGAACTCTCAGAGCTCTGCCTCTGCTTCTGGTGGTGTTTATGCACTGTTTTAACCCTATGGGATATATAAAGAAACCCTGCTTTTATTGGATATTATTCTATGGAAAGAGACAAATCAGCGGTGTTTTTTGGTAGCACGGGAGAAACTTAAGAAGGGAAAGGGGTAGAGAAGCTTAGAGATGGCTCAGGAAGTTCTCTCGGTAGGTGACCTTTGAAGTGAAGATGTGGGTCTTCTGGAGGGTTTAGGGAAGAGGAACCCAGAGGGTTAAGGCGTTGGGAGACAAGGAGCTTGGTGTGCTCACCCGGAGACCAGGGTAGCTGGGTCAGAATGTGCAGGCATGGGTCTTCTCAGGAGATAACAGCAGCACGTTAGAAGGGCCTGGAGGCTTGACATAGCTAGCTTATCTTCATATAGGCTTTTGACGGACTAGTCTTAAAACGTGTATTTTTTCTCATCTCTGAAGACAGCTGGGGTTTTTTCTGAAGTCATTGCTTGGTCCTTTAAGACTTCCCCGACAGCATAATTGACACTAGTTAGACTCAGCTGTGCCTGCTGGTATATTAGTACTTATGCTTCATCTTTTATTGTCATTAGAGGCTTTATTGTACCTACTTCCTTAGACTGTAAGCTTCCACAAGGAAGAAAGTGCATTTCCTTTATTTATTCTTCATAATACCTTTATAATGAATGTTCGGTGTCTGTTAAATCAAAGTTGAAATTTACCACTTAACAAAAAACTTAGGGATTAAATTAATCATGAGATTCCTGAGTGAAGGGAGCATAACAAAATTACTTAGTACCTTAAGAGTGCAAAGGATTAATTTTTTTTTTTTTAAACAGAATGCAGTAGTTGACTGATTTAATTTCCCAAGATTATTTACTAAATGGAACTACAACCCTAAATTAGGTTCCAAGGCTGAGTCTTGGTTGGGCCACTAAACTTTTGGACATCATTACTTGCAAAGTGGAGTCCTGGGGCTCAGAGAGTCTGGGCTTGTGTTGTAAGCCTTAGGCTCAGAAGGAACCTGGGGGAGCAAGGAAGACTTGGTGCTTTTTAGAGCAGTACACATAAGCCTCATGAGGGGAGGAGAGAAGCAGAGACCTGGACTGTGGGGCTGGGGGGAAGTAGGGGTTGGAAGCTGTAGCTGTTAAGGGTGGAGCTTGGAAATAGTAACTGCACTTGTGGGGAACTAAGTGTATGGGCACCACACCTCACTTCATCCCATCTGAGGCATATGACGTGCAGGGGCTACCAGACACTCCAAGGGAGGGGTGCTTCCTGACAGCCAGCCTTCCCAGTGACTGCAGACAATGCCATTATCAAACATTATCTTCTTAAGTAACTTTCTAGAAATTTGGCTGCTGTATAAGGTAAGAGGAGTCTTAATTATTACTTAGAATTTTCAGCAAAAGCCTTTATGGCAGTGAAAAATGGGTATGTGGTGATTTTGCAGCTTAGTAACTGCTTCTGACCATAATCATGAATCTAGAGTAGCTAAGTGAGTTCAGCAGTGTGATCAAGTATGTACATGTACGTGTGTGTTAGTATGTGTGTAAACATACACATGCTGGAGGGTGAACCTAGGGCCTCATGTTGCTTGGTAATTGCCTTACCACTGAGCTACATCGATAGTCTATGAGAGTTGTGTTATTTGCTTTTGTTTTGTTTCCAGCACTGGAGAGTCAAACCCTTGAGCATGCTGGGCAAGCATTCTACCATTGAGCTATAATACCCAGCCCTATTTTTACTCTAAAATTTGAGATAGTATCTTACTACTTTGCCTGGGCTGGCCTTGAACTTACACTGCCACCCAGACTGGCCTGCTGTCTTGTCAGCCTCATAGATCTTGGCCATCGGGTATAGCTCACTTTTTAGTGACTCTAGTAGTTGGGAGGTCTAAGGGAAGGGATCCCAGGTATCCTGTTGGATTCGGTATCTTATCTTGCCATTTGCTCATTTTGGGGTCGGTTTCCTTCTAGGTAGGTTATTTGGGCCCTCATTTGGGTTTTTGGTTCTGAAGCTGGGCCTTGTGCTATTTTCAGTAAAGTTCTTCAATAATGTACTCTCCTTACTGGTAATTTCATGGGCAGTGTCTCACTTAAGTGGCTTAAACCCGATTTCTAGTAGCCTTAGTTTTCTCAGGCTGCCATAACCAAATGCCATAGACTGGTGGCTAAACAGCGAGCATTTATATCTCATAGCTGTGAAAGTCCAAGAATGTTTGAGACCTGGTGAGGGACTGCTTCTTTGCTTGCAGATAATACCCTCTGGCTGTCTGCTGAGGTGGCCGTTGGGTCAAGGGTGGAGAAGGTGAGAGCTATGTAATCTGTCTATCTCAGCGGCTCCAGCCTTACAACCTCATCAAATCCTCATGCTTTCCAGAGACTCCATCTCCAAATGCTGTCACATCGGGCGCTACAGTGTCCACTGATTTTTGTTTTGTTTTGTTTTTCAGGATAGGGTTTCTCTATGTAGTCCTGGCTGTCCTGGAGCTCACTCTGCCTGCCTGTCTCCAGAGTGCTGGAATTAAAGCCGTGCCACCATTGTCTACCACTTCCACTGAATTTTGGGAGGACATTTTTAGGTGGAGAAAACTGAGGCATAGAAAAAATTCACAGAATTTTTAAAAGAATTTATTTTAATATATGACATATGAACCCATAAGTGTAAACCTGGGGATGTATGTGACTTACAGGTAGAATTAGAATTATTCTTCTGGGCAGATCCGGCTGAGGGAACTGTACCTTAGCTCCCTTCTCTCTTCCTGCCATCTAGTGATTCTTTTCTGTGTCACACTGACATGTGGATGCAACCCTAAGCTAACTAGAGATTGAACTTCCATTTTTTTATAAAGCAGACTAGTGCAGACAGACCTCAAGATTACAGGATGAGGGGAAAGAAAAGCAGAATCCGTCTTTGTGTAAATGTGCACTGTAAAGATGCTAGCTAGTGACGTGCTAGTCTGATAGTCTGATACCGCTCAGGCCTTTAGTGTATGTTGGGCTTTAATTGCGGAAACAATTGTTTAGTAAGTGGATTTGTTTGAATTTTTGTTATGTGTTTTACACAACGTCATAAACTCCTTTATTCTGGGGTACAAGTAGACTTCCTGTAGAGATAGGAAGGGAAGAGCTACAGAGTTGTTGGAAAGGACGTAGTGGCCCCTGGAGCATGAGCAGACAGATGGAGAGAGGCATGCCCAGTGCGCGTGGTGTTTAGGTGGCCCTGTGAGTATTGAGTTGCTTACTCTTTCCCCGCCGCCCCAGCGGGAGCAGGCAGCTTACATGGCTAAGGTTGCATTATCTAATCCATCACAGATGAGCTTTAATAAGCCCATTGGCTGAGGCTGATCTAGTTAGGAGGGTAGTGCAAAGCTGCTTGAGCCAGGATTGGGACAAATCGGATCAGAACTGCCATGTGAATCCTGGACATATTTCTGTAATTTGGGTTGGCAAAAATGGTTTGGGATATCAGTTGAGAGAGGGAGGAAGCAGCAGGGCATTTCCTACCCAAGCATCTTCGGAACCCCGAGGGGAGTGTCTATAGTGTATATTTTACGGAGTATGGCCGAGGCGTTTTGATCATTTGATCCTGAACTTTAAAACGTTTTTAAAAAAGATTTATTTATTTTACTTTATGTGTGTGAATGTTTGTTATGCCTGTTTTCATACCACACGTGTGCCTGTTGGGTCTCCTGGAACTGGGGTTAAATATGGTTGTGAGCCACAATATGGGTGCCAGTCCTCTACAAGAGCAGCCAGTGCTCTTAACCTCTGAGTTGTCGCTTTAGTTCCTGAGCCTGAATGTTTTTGAGTATTAATGTTCAGGAGTGATCTTTTTAGCAGTATTTGGAGGTTCCATTTGTTATCATCTAGTTGGGTCTGACCTTTATGAGTGATCCCTTATCTGAGACTTTAAAGGGTTACTTACCTCTTCTTTGGAGGGCTAGATAGAGCCTGTTATTATCAAACTTGTATAAACGTTTGTTACCTGTATGCTTTAGAGGTGGTGTAGTAAACGCCATTCAGAGTTTCCCCTGTTTGGATTTGAGTCCTGGCTTCTCCGTTTACCAATTCTTGGCAGGGTCCTGAGTTTTTGCACACACATCTTTGACCTGGGAGAATTGATGCTTATGAGCTACTACAATGAGTAACTGAGATTATTTAAAGTGCTTATCAGTGCTAAATGTTGATTCCCAGCTCTCCTTATATCCTGCTTTACAGCACTCAGTAAGTTCCTGCTTACTGCTTGATCAGCATGGAGTGGTTAATGTGCTTCCGATTGATTAAGTGCCAGAATTGGGGACTGTTAGAGATGAGTGCTGTGTTAAACTGGGAAGCCTCATTTGCTCTATATCCAGGGGGAGGAAGAGAATGAACCTGGCTGAGGTCCCCTGTGAGAGGGAGGAGGCTTCATTCTTTGTAACAAGCAAAGGCTGCTGAAATATCTGTGTTCTTGCTGGTGCTGAGGTAGTGTAGCTCGGGTGTAGAGTGTAGGGGAAGCCTTCCTGGGAGGTGAGCGAGCTGAGGTTCCGCCAGAGGACCTGGGATCAGGGCGAATGTGTTTGTTGGACAACTATGTTGCACTAAGTAGATTGATTGCTGTCTTGTTTATTTTGTTACCACTTGGGTCTGTGGAATTGAGCAGGGTTTCCTCTGTTTTCTCAGTGCCTTCAAACCAGCTTTCGACTGTTCATAGGAGCTTAAAATATTGCTGGAACCTGTGCTTGACCCAGGCTTAGGTCCATTCCCCTGTTGGGCCTACCAGTACTTCTGGCCTGACACCTGCCCAGAGTTCTAGCCCCTTCTTTTTCTACAATCTGCCTCCATGTCTATGTTTAGAGACTTGTGGTTTCTGACGACGATGTTCCTCCACTTTGTTTCTGTTCTATTTCAGGAAACTCCTGCCTCTTTCTGTGTTTTTGCTCCTGCTCCTTACCCCTTATTTGTAAGGCCCAGCCTTCAAGACTTGCTTGAGCTGTTGATTGTCCCATCTACCCAGTGTCTATGTTTTTTGTTGTGTTTTCTTGGTATGCATACATGCGAGAGCACGTGTGTGTGTGTGTGTGTGTGTGTGTGTGTGTGTGTTGGCACATGTCTGTATGCACATTGGTTCACATGCAGGTTTGGAATCCTGAATTGATGTCTGTGGTCTCCCATGGTCTCTGTCCATTTCATATACTGAGATAGGTCTTTTGCTGGACCCAGAACTTGCCTTTTCTGCTAGTCTAGTTAGTGAGCTTGCTGGGGTCCAGTTCCCCATCTCTGCCTCTCTCAAGCTCAGTTACAGGCTGGCTGCCACACCCACTGGCATTTCTGTGGGTTCTAGAGATCCGAACTCCAGGCCTCATACTTGGCTGGCAAGCACTTTACCCACTGAACCATCTTCCCAGCCTCTGCTATAGAACTTTCTAGATTAACATTTGATCAATGTCTGCCCATCCTCTCCTGCCTAGACTGGGAAGTCCTTGGGGGTCCATAGGATTTAATATTGTACCTGCCTCAATAGGCCAAGCAACTGTGTTCTTGTAGGAATTAATATTTGTCTTGCTTCTCAGTTGTGGATAACAGATGGCTTTAATTGTTTCCCCAGATTTTCCTTAGGGTCTGGTCCTTGGTCTGCCTTGCAGCTCCTGTGAATGCTGGGTGTTGCATGCTCTCTGTGTGTTACTGGATCTCTCTTTTGGGATCAGGGTTAGAGGTGAGAAAAGGCTTTCTGAGAACAGAAGCTGGGGTGGAATTGAACTGCCAAATGTGTCAGGTGGGCACAGTAACCTGATACTTAGTTTCCTGTGCTCAGATACTAATTGACTGCACGTGTGTATGTGTAAAAGCGCCTTTGTAATAGTAAGTTAAGGAAAACAGGAGCCACACCAGGGAGAAGGGCTTTTGGAACTAACATGTGGGGTTCATTGTAGCAGCCAGTTGGCCTGTCTTTTTACCATGCTGCCCAGAGAGTCTGGAGTGTTGTGGCTGAGCAACATCACCACCATTGCCACTAGAATTACCTGATCAGTTGTGGACCTTAACCTTTCCCTCTACTAGCTAGTTTCATCAGATAACATACGGGGTCAGGAAGGTTAGTAAGCAGAGACATTTTATACAATGTGTGTGTGGTTTTCAGATCACTCATGTTGGGTATGTTTGAAAGTGAGGAAGTTTGGCACAGTTCTTTGAAATCTCAGCTCTGGAGATAGATTCATTGATGAATTTTACAAACATTTTTCTCTCTGGCCCTTGTTCTCCCCTCTGTTTTTACTTGGAGCTACTTGTACCAGTTCCTGTATAACCCTAGCCTGCTTTCCAGCGTCCAGCCTTCCCAGTTAGTGTAGTAGGGCTTCCTAAGGGCTAGAGGGCATGCTCCATGGTACCTGGCTTTTTGGAGTCTGAGTTGATGCATTGAGTTCTAAGAGGAGGAGGGAGAGCAGCCTCAGAATCCCCTTTGACTTGTCTTGTACTGTGTGGCATCTAGAAATTTCAGTTGAGTATCTATGATAAACATCACGAAGTTGCTAATATTCTTGAGTTAAGATAGTGAGTGACTAACTACTTAAAAACTCCTTTTCCAAGGGAGGAAACAGTTTTTTTTTTTTTTTTTTTAAAAAAAGGACCCAAGTATCCAGTAACATTCTTGTATGTGCCTGGTTCCTTGGTTTCTCATTTGTTGAAGTAAAGCACTTTCCTTTGGGTATTAGGTTTTATTCCAGGCATATGATTGTTTTTTGTTGTTCTTGAGATAGAGTCTTTCTCTCTCTCTGGAACTCTCTCTGTAGACCAGACTGGACCCAAACTCTTCTCTACTTCCTGGGAGCTAGGACTAAAGGCTTGTGCTACAATTTGTGGCTCGGCAATATGGCTTTTTTTTTTTTAAAGCTTTATTTATTTTATGTATATGAGTACATTGTAGCTGTCTTCAGACACACCAGAAGAGGGCATTGGATCCTATTACAGATGGTTGTGAGCCACCATGTGGTTGCTGGGAATTGAACTCAGGACCTTTGGAAGAGCAGTCGGTGCTCTTAACCGCTGAGCTATCTCTCCAGCTCCCAATATGGCTTTGTTGTTGTTGTTTGAGACAGGGTTTCTTTGTGTAGCCCTGGCTGTCCTGGAGCTCACTCTATATAGACCAGGTTGGCCTCGAACTCACAGAGATCCTCTGCCTCTGCCTCCCGAATGCTGGGATGAAAGGCATGTATAACCACTGCCTGGCTGGTAATGTGGCTTTTAAAGGAGTCAGTCAGTTTATTTTTCTTTTGGGCTGCATTGATTCCCCCCAACCCCCATCCTAATTGGAAGCACCACGAGCGAAAAACATGATCATTTTGAGGGCTGGGTTGGTGGCGGCTTGCTCTGGAGGTGGTTGTGGCTGTGGGCAGAACAGAGGACAAAACTGGTACTAGCAGAGCTAAAGGAACTACATACAGGGCTGTGGGGACCCACTGTGGCCTCCAGCCACAGCTTAAGTTGAAACACCCAAGGAACAGAGAGGCTCATGGGAAGTTCTTCCAACTGCTTTATTTTGAGAGCCTTTTCCTCTGCATATTGGCAGCAGTTTGGAGGAGGGGACATTAACTGCTGACAGAATGTTTTCCTAAGCAGGCCTATATGGATCTCATTTAGGGATTAGTTTCTGGGGATGAGCTGAGACCAGAGGACTTTGGCTCCATTTCCCAGGAACTTGGTGGGTTTTGTGATGGCCTCCTTCCTTTGCATCAGATGCTAAGGCCCATGGAAAAGCAGCTGCCTTGGTGTGTGGGGCTAGTCGCAGAGCTCACCACCTTCTGGGCCTTTTACACTCATGCTTTCAACCTTAAGCTTGCTTCCGTTTTCTCTCTGTTTTCTTTGTGCAGTTCAGCATGCTCTGTAGAAACTCTTCAGAGGGTTGGAAATAATCTTGGGATTGTAGGTCTTCGCTTAGCTTCTCCTTTTCCAGCTTCTCATCTCCTGTGCAGAAGCACTTTTAGGGGTGAGGGTAGGGCCCTTACCCCAGTAGGCTGGATGTGTAGCTTTGACAGTCTTTACCTGCTACAGCTTGATTTCTATGGGATGGGATGGTAGGATCGTGTAGATTGAAAGCAGTCTGGCAAAATTGTGGTGGTTCTCAGCATCACACAACTTAACTCATTGGCTTGTACCGTAGAAACGAACAGGAACACTGACACTGTCAGTGGTGGGCAGAATGGGCTTGACCAAGACACTGTTGGAACCTCAGGAGAGCTCCACAATGGCTGCTTCTCATACGGGGAGCTTTGGCAGAGCTTGTTGGGAATTAGTAATCCTTCTCTTGAAATTGCTACCAGGTTTTGTACTGTACACCTCTCCAGGAGAGAGGTAGAGAAGCGGCTGGGTACCAGAATGGGGTGGAGTGCTAGGCAGGTTTCAGATGTCCTGTGTTTGCTGTCCTCATGGGCTTTACTGCGTGCTTTATATGGTGTACTGAAGCCATAGGCTGAATCACATCTCCTAATAAGCCAGTTTAATAGTAGTGAAGATTGGGAGGTAGGTATTGCTGGACATGTTCAGGTTTTGCATCGGGCTTTAAGGCATTTTTTGGGGGGTGGTGGGTACAAGGTCTCTTGTGGCCCAGAACCAGATGTGTAGCCAAGGGTGAGCTTGAATTCTGGATCTTCCTGCCTCCTGAGTGCTGGGATAATAAGCACCCACCACTATGTTCCATTTAGGCAGTGCTGGGTATTGAATCGAGGGTTTGTGCTTGCTAGGCAAACATTATACCACTGAGCTACATCCTGTGCCCTAGATATTAACATTTTCACCACCCCTGCCCCATGTTACCCACTGCTTATTGTAAACATCTTTTGGCTTTTTGCTTGTGCATCGGTTTGTAGCTGCCTCCTGTAATACTAGGTAGGTCTGTTTGCTGTAGCAGTTTGGCCTTGTGCTGGCTGTTTTACAGTGTTAGAGACCAGTTGGTTTACTTGGCACACCTGTCTTCAGGCTTTAAGTTTTAAGGTGTTACTTACTGTGTATGGCAGCAGTCATTCAGAAAGATGCTTATCAGGGACCACTAATGACTTTTGTCAGCTGGCTAAAAATGCTGTGATGATAGATGGCCCTCTGTCTGGGCCCCGCTAACTTTATGTCACTCTAGGTTCAGTTTTAAAGCCTATTTCAAGAATTCCTTTGATATTCTTGGGTTTAGTGGTGGGCTCATTTACTTCTTTTGGATTTTAGCTGTAGTGTTAGTTTTAGATAGTTTATAAAAACTTAGCTTGATTTTAACAATATCTTTCTAGAGTCTGAACAAACCTAAACCACTCGTATCGTCTAACATTGTTTTAAGCAAAGCAAATTGTTTAATTTGGAGTATCCTAAACTGTATTTTGTTGATCTTTGTGAAACATAATAAATATCATTCTGAAAAAAGAAGAGTCGAATCCCTTGTGAGTTGGAGTTAAAACAAAAAGTTAAAACAGTTACGCTGCATTTCCAAGCAGATGTTGTGACTTGAAGTCTTTGGTTTGGTTTTTCCAAGTCAGGGTTTCTCTGTGTAGCCCTGTGGGTCCTGGAACTTCTTCTGTAGACCTAGCTGGTCTTGAACTCAGAGATCTACCTTCCTCTGCCTCTCAAGTGACTGTGAAGTCTTACATAGCACTTCCAAACTAGCTTAACTGAGTCTGGATTTGTGCCTAGGTTTTCTACTTCTAAGTTAATTCTTCATATTTAATGAAATGCCTCCCTCTCATGGTCAGTCCCATCTGCTAAGGACTGTGAGGCCAGGTCACACACCTCAAAATGCATGTGAGTGCACTGTAGTTATCACTTGTTCTGCATTTTCTTTTACTCTACCAGAGTGTAAATGCTTTTATGTGACAGTGAAAGTGTTCACTAATGGTTTGAGGAGTGTTATGCTCACAGATGCTTTTCTCAGTCTCTGGTTACAAAACTAGACTGGGTCTCACACAGTCCTTAGCTGGTGACTGAGCTTCTCCCCTCTGCCATGTGCTTGCAGTTCCCAATGCCAGGGAATAGTCATAACTCAGTAAATGTTTATTGAAAACGGGTTAAACTGTGTATATCTCTACACATCTCTCAATGATCACATCTCTGAATCTGAAGCATGCTGCCTAAAGAAGCCTGTAATGGTCACGAAGCTGATGTGGTGTTTGTAAAAGCTTCCCCAAAGGCCTCAGCCAGTTCCTACAACAGTTCTAAAAGTGGGACTGGGGAGGAGCGTTTAGCTGAGACTCTTCCCCCCAATCTAGAGGCTCTTTATCAAGGCCTTTTAAATTTGTTTTTCTTAGGAATTACTGGTATGACATGAAAATGGAGCACATAGGTACTTCATTGTCCTTGAATGACCCACACACTGGTACCAAAAGCATTCCTCTCTCTTGCTTCAGATTCCCAAATGCTGGGATTAAGGGTGTGTCCACTAAGCCTGGCTCTCAAACATTTCCAGTGATGTTGCTTTCTTTAGTATTTGAAGCCAGCACTGAACTCCAGTGTCTTAAGTTCTTTGGATATAGCCAGTGTATGTCCAAGTGCCAAACATATCAGGGCTTTGTGTGTTTATCTTGGTTTCCTGTGGTTTAGGTTTATGGGATGCTACATGAGATCATTGGTTGTGGTATGTATGATGGGCTGGGTTGTTTTGTTTCATTTTGTTGTTGTTGTTGTTTTGTCTCAGAATTATCTCATTTCTAACTTTATTGTTGATTAAAGATTAACATATCAATCAGTAGATTGATCATGGAAGACAAAGTAAAAATCATCAAGGCTAAAGGCATCTAGAAGAAGGTAGAGCTTTCTTTCCCAGCCCTTGCCTTTAGTTAGGGGGAATGGTTGATATACTTACTTAATAATTAACTTTAGGGCAAGTCCCATTATGTAGCCTTGGATGGCCTGGAATTCACTATGTAGTCCAGGCTGGCCTAGAGCTCAGAGATCTGTCTGCCTCTGACCACTGGGTGATGAGGCTAAGGTGGATGCCTACATACCGGTTTTACATTTATTTTAAAACCTAAAGTATATTCCACGGTTAATATTCAGAATACACAGAGATTAAGGAATAGAAAGTCTGCCTTCTGCCCTTTCCATTCTCTCCTGGGCTAACTGTGTGATGGTGCTTGTGGGTTCTGCACCACAGAGACCATCCCTCTGTATTTCTCTACCTCTTTAACAATGCTTCTGTCTGCTGCTTTTCTCTATTTGGGCATCCTCTCCTGTCAGTTTGTCCCCCTCCCCCTTCTTTTCATTAGCTTTCTAGAATTAAGATTATTTTGTTTTGGTCCTCGGTCCTGGGCCTCATTTGGTACACTGCCATGTTCTTCACGGAAGCAGAAACATACGGCCAGAGACCTACCCTGCGTCTTTGTTCTTTGACATGAATACGATATAAATCCTTGACTGGTGATACCCACAGAGTTGCTGGAGTAGAAGACAAGTGCCATCAGCTTTCTGCTTCCCAGCCTGCTTCTTCAGGTTGTCTGTCTGTACTAGTGGGGCAAGCTGTGGGTCAGATAGCCTGTTTGTCATTGAGCTAGTTACTCTTGTCCTCAGGATCTGCCTTGAGTCACTGCACATGCTATTTGACTGCAGTGATTTTTATTTCGTATGACATCTCTTGTAGATTAGACATCTCCCGTGTGCCCAGGTTTATTATGACTGCCATGCGGTGAACAAAAATCTGTTGTTGACTTGTGAGAAAAGGAGGGCTTAATTGGTAGTAGGTGTTTTTACCTCAGCAGTCATTATTAAGTACCTCAGCAGCCATTAGCTACGTATAACCCATGTTTGTGGAAAGCCCCAGGTTGATGTTCTTTCCTAGAATATGGGCTCTGTAACTGAGGCATGCTGGGAAGTAAGAAAATACGATTCAATACATAGGAAATATTTTTATTTTCTGGATGGTAGAGGATTAGATTTCAAACTTAGGCTTGATTCTAGCTCAGTTACCTTTACAGACTAATGCATTTAAAGATGTGAAAGAACTGATTTTATACTTTGTTTAGAAACAAGGCTTCTCTGTGTGGTCCTGGAACTCACTATGTAGACCAGGCTAGCCGTAACGCACAGATTCACCTGCTTCTGCCTCCTGAGTGTTAGCATTAAAAGCATAAACTACTGCACTTTACTCTGTTTTTAGAGTTGGCTTCTGTAGTAGACTTTGTTCCCATGAGGAAGAATGCATAGAGAGAGGGTCAGCATCACAAACATCTTGGAAACAAAAATGAGGCCAGTGGAGGTATACCTCCTGTCTAGATGGATGTCTAGCTCTTTTAGCCCAGGCTTGTCACAGTCATTGTGACCCTCAAGGCTCAATGGGTGAACAGGTTCGCTCTGTCTTAATGTCCTGAGTCTTTTGCCTGAACAGTGAATGAAAGCAGACAGGGCACCAGATGCTCTGTTGTTTCGCCTATTGCTCTTTCCTTCACACCCAGTATAAGGTTTCCAGGCGTTTGTGCAACCTGATAGCGGAAAGCGCCTGCTGTAGCAGTCTAGAGATGAGTTGGCTGGAGGCTCAGGTTACTCTGGATTTTGATAAGAGCCATCGATCTAGGTTGGTGACTACTGGGGGTGGGGAATAAGCTGCCAGTGTTGTCTCCACTGGGAAAGGCGAGGTGGGCCTCTGCAGGACCTGTAGAATGTCCCCCAGTTAGGAAGGTCTAGTCAGTATCTCTAGGGAAGCCGCACACATTGCTGTCTCTATCTTACCTTCCAGAGAACGTGGCTTAGGAAATGATGGCATCCATGAGTAGACTACCAGGAAGGAATGGCCAGACCTGAGGGACAGGACTATTATTTTAAAACCGTTTACCTCTTAATCTAAACCCAGTGCAGAATTTATTTGAATCATGAAGTGCTGGGCATAGTAGCTTGAATTTTCAGTGGGGCAGGAATGTGTGCATAGACTCCTGATGGAGGTGATACTTTGGTGACACCATGTATTTCTGCATCTGAACAATATTACATTGTATTAAAATCCTAAGGCTAGAGGACCCATGCTGGTCTGAGATCGCCTAGGATCAAATGCTAATTACTTACCTCAGTGTCTTATGGGCAGGTTACTTCTAGTTTTAGTTTTTCATTTGTAAACCTGGCCCACAGGTGATTGGGTTAAATGAGTAATAGGCGACTGTAGCTGCAGCAAGCACTATGTTGTTACTAGGAAGCTGTGACGCATAAAGCCAGGGTACGTACGGGTGACCATGGCAAGCATAGCTGCCGGGTGCAGAGCTGAGTTTCTGTGTTACTGACAGACTATCCAGGAACAAGAGAGTGGAGCCTTAGTATGGGGTGGAGTGGGTAGGGTGCCAAGGTTTTCAAGGCTGTGTGGAGTCTTGGTGGATGAACTTTGTGTCCTGTGATTTTTTTCAGAGCAGGAACCACACTGTTTTGTGAAGTCTCATGGAAGCCTTTGAAGGACAGACTTATGTTCTTTTTCTGTATACAACCTCTTTTTGCCCTAGAATTTTAGAGTTTAAATAAAACAATTTAAAACATTATTTAGGTTGTAGAGATGGGTCAGCAGATAACACTAGCTGTTCTTCTAGAGGACTGGGGCTCAATCCCTACCATCTACATGGTGGCTCACCACTTCATGGTGTCTCTGTCTTCAGTCCTAGAGGATCTGACACCCTTCTTCTGGCCTCTATGGGCAGTGTACACGTGTAGTCCACAGACGTATGAGCAGGTGAAATACCGATACACATGAAATACAAATTAAAAAGGAAAAAAACCTATTTAGTGTAAATACACATGACATACATGTAGATGTCGGAGAATGTAATCATTCAGTTCATTCATGTGTCCCAGGGATTGAACTCTGGTTGTCAGACTTGGTGGCCAGTATTCTTACCCACTGAGCCATTTCACTGGCCCTAAGTTTGTCTTTAGAGACTTTCATATATTATGCAGTGCACACCGACTACTCTCATCCCCACCTTTCCCCCACAGATCTTTCTCACGGTCATGTCTGTACATGTGACCATGGGTTTGGAGCTACCCTTGGATCTGGATACAGCAAAGGATACACAACTGAAGACAGTGATTTCGTCCCCTCCCAGAATCTGTTAATAGGCAGTAGTTCAGAGGAAAAGGGTAGGGCTAGTAAGCTCCTTCCCTTTCCTTGATTAATTATTGATGGGGCCTGACTTTGGTAATTACATTTGTTGTGAGTGAATGATTGTAATGGTCCTATCAGTTCTAGAGAATGATATTTTGCAGCCCTTCACCCTGTCTTTGTTTCTTACATATGTCCCACCCCCTCTTCCATAGTGTTCCCTGAGCCTTAGAGGGGGTGGTATGAATGTCTTGTTCAGTGTTGTTATGTGCATCTTGGGTAGCCATGAGTCTCTGCATTCACCACCAGTAATTATAAGGAGAGGCTTCTGGATTAAGGCTGGAGCAGCCGTTGCCTGTGAGTATAAGAACAAATATTTAGAGGGCAGTTTGCTGTCATGTCAGTTTAGTTAAATGTCTACAATAAGTTCCTCACCTGAGCCTCCACCCTTCTCAGATATAGGTTGTTAGCTGGGCTTGCTGCAGATACTGTCATGTTCCTTTCCTTCCTTCCTATGGAATGGACTTCAAACCTAGGCAGAGCGCAGACAGTCGGTTACCCCCCCACCATAGTCAAGCTGCTATTGCACATGGGGGGTGTGTGCACATATCTTGCCTGGTAGGCCTGCCTTTTGGTTCATATAATGATACCCTTTCTCCTCCAGGGCTATGTCCTTCTTCACACCTTCTGGTGGTTTGAGTGCTAGGCATCAGGAAGTTCCAGCTCTCTTCAGCCTGCTTACATCTTATCTTCTAGTTCTGGTTGCCCCATACATTTTCATACAACTCTGAGTTTTATGTATATGAAATTTGTATATGATGAAAACATTTACTGGTAATAAATCATAAAGGTTTCTTTTACAGTGGTTAAGAGTTTCAGGGGATCTGTCTCTGTATTCTGAGACAGACACTGCAGATACCAGGTGTGCACAGACTGCGTACACAAAACACTTATACATATAGAATGAAATGAATAATCAAAAAAATGTTGTTCATTTTAAAAGATTTTTTTGGTATACATTTTACAGTCTATTAAAGATGAAAACATCCCAACAAGGTAAATGCGTTTATTTTTATATAAAATCAAACATTGGCTGGCTCTTGAACCTTCCCGTATAGATCATTGCCACTGTTTTTCAGAGGTTGTACATATTTTTATTTTGTAATTATCAGTGTTGAGGACACTACTTCACATAACATACAGTGCTGAAGTGGCTGAAGGATGTTTAGGGCCGTTTCAGAAATTGTTGAAAAATCAGTCTTAATCCTAAGACAAAATTCATTGAACTTTTGTTGTTGTTGTTTGAGACAGGGTCTTACTATGTAGCTCTGCCTGTCCTGGAACTCAGAGACCCTCCTGCCTCTGTCTCTTGAATGCTGGGATTAAAGGTGTGTACCACTAATCACTATTGAATGATTTTTAAAAATTAAATGTCAGCAGCTCAAATATATCAATTTAAAAAAAAATAAAACGTTCCAACAATACAATCCAGAGATGTATTAATTTGCTATATGCTGAAGAATGATGATAGGGAACTTTTAAATCTCCATGATTAAACTGTTTCATTTCTATGAGAGCAGTAAAAACACTATCATTCATAACATAAAACAGCTTCTGTCTGAACTGAGGTATTTCCGGCAGGGTCTGTTGACAGGCGTGTACATGTGCGTCTCTACTCAGAGCCAAGCCTGCGGTGACGTGGGTGAATGCCGTACACACTTTATGTGTATTACATGTTGCATTTTGAGTTCATCTTTTTGTTATCATTTTTAAACACCTGCTGTTGCTGGCAGCATTTCTTCATGACCATGGCCTCCACACTCACGTACGCAGCACCACAAGTTAGGAGACCACCATTTGAGAGGTTCACATTTAAGGTAGGAGGACATTGACTATCTCAGATAGGTGGTGTCATAAGTTACTTTTCTGTTGCAGTGACAACACAACCAAAGCAAGTTATAAACCTTGTTTTTTTTTTTTAAGACAAGGTTTCTCTGTGTAGCCCTGGCTGTCCTGGAACTCGCTCTGTAGACCAGGCTGGCCTCGAACTCAGAAATCTGCCTGCCTTTGCCTCCTGAGTGCTGGGATTAAAAGCGTGCGTGTGCCACCACTGCCTGGCCAATGCAAGTTATAAAAGACAGGGTTTAACTGGGCTTATGGTTTTAGAGGGTTAAAGTTCATGATGGTAGAACAAAGACATAGTTGCAGGAACAACTGAGAGCTTACATCTGGATCCTTAAGCAGGAGACAGAGAACACCTGGGAATGGCAATAGTCTTTTGAAACCTTAAAGCCTGCAGCCAGAGACACACCTATTCCAATAAGGCCACACCTTCTACCTTCTAATCCTTCCCAAATAGTTCCACTCACTGCAGGCTAAGTATTCAAACTTAGGAGTTGATGGTGGACCATTCTTAATCAAATCTTTACTCGTGAGACTCTTTCCTGTTTTGTAAAATCCCTAAAAAGAGCCATTTAAAATTAAAAATTTATGAATGCTTCTTTTTCCTCTAAAAGAAAAAATTGCCAATGTTTTAAGTACTTTTTTAATTCTTTGCTGTATTGAGTATATCTCTTAGCCTAATTGTACACCTTTAATTCCAGCAGTAGGAGACAGGGGTTGGATCTCTGAGGTGAGTTCAAGGAGGGTGTAAAGTCTTTCATAAAGGCCTATTTGGAGGGCTGGCTCAATGGTTTAGAGTGCTCCTTCTGCTCTTGAAGAGGACATAGGTTTAATTCCCAACACTCACATGGCATTGCACACCACCCGTAACTCCAGTTCTAAGGACCAAGAGGGAAAGTGGACAGTTTGAAAACTTACAACTTAATTCTGGACTTTTCTGTTTCATATTTTTAGATTGTTTAACCAAATAACTGAAACCATGAAGTAAAGCAGTATACGAAGGGGACTGATGCGCATGCATTGGCTAGGTGTGACACTTAGTGCTGAGTATTTATGGAGCATACATGAAGTTTATCTCAGCACTGCAACAAAGAAAATTTATTAAAATTCTATAGGACTAATTACAGGGTTTCAGATCTGTAAACCTGTACATGCTACAGAAATCAGCGAAGTGATATGTGATGCGTTGGAGCAGAGGCATGCTGGTTCTGCCAGGACAGTCAAAAATGGCACTCGTAGTGTTTGGTGTCATACAGTCAATTTAATTTTGATTAATAAAAGTTTTGTGAGACGATGGAGTATTTGTACTGCTTATTTTGCATATTTATGGTCTGTATGCCTTTATGCATATTTCTGCATATATTGTTAATGTCATTTATTGTTGAAGTGCTTATGTAGAGGGATGGACAAAGGCAGAGAGGATTAAAATAGAAAATAATGTTAGAAAATTGAATGTGCATACAAGTGAGTCATTTAACCGAACAGTTATAAAAGGCCAAGTGCAGATCAAGAAGTGGGTGGAGAAGAAACCAGGTAAGTCAGAACCAATGCATAAGCCTCTGCAGGAATCTGCACTTTCGTTGGTTGGTTTTCTTGTTGGCATTTGTGAGCAGATGGACTTGGGAGCAGCCTTTTGTTTCCAAAGCTGAGTTGATGGTAGATAGAGGAGCTTCTGCAACCCAACAAGAGAGAGAGAACACAGTGCCTACAGGAGTCGGGTGGAGAGTTCTCACGAGTGTTACTGAGCATTGACAGGGAGAGGAAGGAGCAGTCCATTCCAGGCAGAAGCAATGGCATGTTTATGGACAGGGACTGCAAGGGTGGGGTCGGGGCTGAGTGAGCTTGGGTTTTTTTCACAATGTCCTAGGCATCCTCAAGACTTACCCTGAGCATATTGTGACAATGTTCACAAAGTTTTTTTTTGTTTTGTTTTTTGAGATAGGGTTTCTCTGTATAGCCCTGGCTGTCCTGGAACTCACTCTGTAGACCAGGCTGGCCTCGAACTCAGAAATCTGCCTGCCTCTGCCTCTCAAGTACTGGGACTAAAGGCGTGTGCCACCACTGTCCGGCGCATGTGGTTGTCTTATCCTATCCCTTAAGGAGTGTGTTCTGGGGCTGGAGAGATGGCTCAGTGGTTAAGAACACTGGCTGCTTCAAAGGTCCTGAGTTCAATTCCCAGCAACCACATGGTGGCTCACAACCATCTGTAATGGGATCCAATGTCCTCTTCTGGTGTGTCTGAAGACAGCTAAAGTATACTTACTCATATAAATAAAATAAATAAATCTTAAAAAAAAATTTAAAAAAAGCAAAGGAGAATGTCTGTAGTGGGGCTGGTGGAGTGGTGCTATTTGTAGCTTATTAATTCAAAGCTAGGGCTGGCCGTGGAGCTCAGTAGTAAGGCACTTGCCTAGCACTTCCAAGGCCCTGGATTTCGCCCCCTGCACTGCATCTGGTGATAATGGTGGTGGTTCTTGTGTAGCCTCCAGCAGACTCACCCATTTTTATTTTTCTCGGCTGTCATTGTCATAGAAGAAACTTTCCCTCAGTTTATAATCACACTTTGCTGTGTAGAAACAGCTTGCTCCCATGCGGGTCTAAGTTTTGCACTTCATAACCCTAGATGCTGCAGCTGGGTTTACCCTAAGAAGACTTGAGATGCTCCCGAGAGCTGAGTGCTTCATCCATGTAGCACCTAGTAGGTGCAGCTAGGCGAGTGGCGTGTCTGTGAGCCCTGGGCAATAATACATCTCGGTGACTGTCTGCTCCTTTTAGGGAAAGCTGTTCCTTTGGAGCTGAATGTTCCATGCTTTGAATCCACTCAGAGACAGACTATTCTGGAAAACAAACCTTGAGCTGAACCTGGTCAAAGCCTCTGAGTTATGAGAGAGAGATTGAAATCAACTTTTCCAGCTAAAAATAATTTTGCTTACATGTTACCAAAAATGGCTCACTAGAACTGCTTTAAGACACTTGTCTAAGCTTTTAAGTGAAGAAAAATTTTAGAACACGTTTTAAGAAGGATTTGGCTCTAACTTGCTAATTTTCTTGCCTGACTGTTTACTCACATAATTACCTCAGGAGACAAAAGGTAGTAAAGAAGTGTCTGTCTTGGATTCAATAGGGGTCAAATGACAACTTTTTGGTTTTTTTTGGTTTTTGAAATGAGCACTCAGGTAATCCAGGCTGGCCTAGATTTTATTTTATTTTAATTAATTAACTAATTTATTGCCTTGTGAATGTGAGGTTGGGGGAAGGGAGAAGAGTAGATGCTGAGTGCTTTTGCCAGGTGGGAGAGAGGCCCTAGAAGTGGCTGCTCCCCATCCTGAGCAGTGGTGGACAAACATATAAGCCCACACTTGGGAGGTAGAAAGCAGATGGATCGTTATGAGCACAGGGTTATATAGCGAGACCCCATCTTAGAAAAGTAAGAGCAGTGTTTGTGTGGGCAGCATATAACACTGAAATGGAAACTGCAGAGAGGGCCAGCATGGCCTCCTCGTGAGTAACTCGCAAATTTGTGAGCCTTCCCATATATTTTAAAATTGTATTTATGTTTATGGTGTTTTGCTTGCTTTGTACTACTTGTATGCCTGGTGTCTGTGGAGGCCAGGAGAGGGTGAAGGTTCCCCTGGGACTGGACTTGTAGTCAGATATGAGCCACTGTGTGGTGCTGGATGGTCAGTGAGCATCTCTAGGCTCTGTGTTGAGCATTTTATGACATGAAGGCGAGGGGCGGGGCAGGGAGGCTCCAAAGCAATCAGGGAGCTCTAGATGTGAGGGGAGCGGAGGATCTTCTAAAACATATGGTGTTTGAAATGTCATAATTATATCTGACCCTTTGAATGCTAATTAAAAAATTAAAACAGAAGCAGCAGCAACAAGGAAAAACCTCAAACAGAACAAGACAACCGAGTGGCTGCTCCTCTTGTGTAGTAAGGGTACATGAAGGGCTTCTGGTTTAAGGTCAGGCTGCCTGGAGAGCTTAAAAAAATCTCCTTTCCAAAGCTTTTACAGTATGTATAAATAATTTGTATATATATATGTGAATGGTGTGTGTGTGTGGATACACATGCCATGGTGTGCCCTGTGCTAGTTACTAGAACTTTGTGCAGTTGTCTTTCTTTCCGCCATTGATTCTAGGGATCAAACTGAGATCAAGCTTACATGGCCAGCTCCCTTATCTGCTGGGCCATCTTGCCAGCCTCAGGTATCTAAAATTTGTCAGACAGACTTAAAATCCATGAGTGTAGTCTAGTGCCATCACTCAGGACCAAGCATTGGTCAGCTGATGAAGCAGGTAGGCTTGGATAGACTAAAAGGGCTAGAGCAGAGGACAGGAAGGAACTTGTGCTCTGAGGGTCTGAGGGTGACTGTGAAGGCGACCACTGGAAATAAGAACTTGGAGTCTAGAGTCCATCAGTTTGAGTTTTGAATGAACAAGACTGAGCATTGAAATCACTGGGCAAATTGTAAGTGGAATGCTTCATAAGTTGGAGACTGAAGAGGTGAAGATGATGGAAGGGCTGAAAATCGCTTTGTTCTTGGCTGGAGGTGGTCATTGGACTTGTAGTTGTAGAGATGCCTGCACCTAGTGGATATAGTGCAGAGGCGCTGCATGGCGTCGTAACTAGTCCAGGCCCAGGCCTGCCGTGGAGGACTGACCTGTAGTTTGGAGGCTGAAGCTGTGCTTACTTACAGAACAGTTGTTGAGTCTAGACAGTAATTTATAAAATAAGGTTTTCTCTTTTTCCTGTCTTCTTTGTAAACCTTGCCATATCATCTGGGGACAGTTGTGGAGCTCCAGTTACAGCTGGGCACTGTGCTCTTCACACACAGGACAGTAATTAACTAGATATTATCACTTTCTTGCAGTTTCTCTTTTACTTTCATTTTTATTTTATTTTATTTATTTACTTTTTTTTTTTGTTTGTTTTTTGAGTTTTTTGAGACAGGGTTTCTCTGTGTAGCCCTGGCTGTCCTGGAACTCACTCTGTAGACCAGGCTGGCCTCGAACTCAGAAATCTACCTGCCTCTGTCTCCCGAGTGCTGGGATTAAAGGCATGCGCCACCACTGCTCGGCTTTTACTTTCATTTTTAAAAATTTACTTTAAACATTAAAAAAAAAAAAAAAATGACTCTTGCTTTGTAGTCCAGGCTGGTATTGGATTTGTGATCCTCTTGGCTCAGCCTCCTGAGTGCTGGGATTACAGGCACCCCCCCCCCACACACACCTGGCCTTTAGAGTTTGTTTATAATTTAAAATTAACATGTAAATTTGTTCTTACAAATATTACACATACACGCACACACATGCACACTCACATGCGCCCGCGTGTGCAAAGCCAGTGGCCAGTGACCGCCTCCTTCTGTTAGAGGTGCTCAGTGTCAGCAGCTGGCCTTGTTTAGCTGGATGTGTGGCAGTTGCCTTCTACACTTTCTTTTTTTTCCATTCTTCGTTTGTTTGTTTGTTTGAGACAGGGTTTTTCTGTGTATCCCTGGCCATCCTGGAACTCGCCTATAGACTGGGCTGGTGGCATCCTCCTGTTTCTACCTCCTGAGTGCTGGGATTAAAGATGTGTGCTATCACCACCTGACTTCTTTCCCATTCTTATTTGCCATGCTAAGAAGTTTAATGTTGAAGAGCCCCCTCTAGGAAGGTAGGGGCCAGGAGCTAGCCTTTTCTTTGTCCCTCTCTAGTTATAATGGAACACACTTGTCACTTAGTAAACATTTCTTGTATAGTGAATAAGATAAACTAATAGAGCTGTCAGTGAGGAGTGAAAAATATCAGATCCCAGTAGAGGTCTTGAGGCCCTGCTGGCAGGAGGTGTGTGCTGGGGTATGTAGGGGGCCCTGGTGGCCACAGCCAAAGGTACAGAAGATTCAGGAGATGAAGGAGTCTTTCTCTGTTTTCTTTCCTTTTTGACATAGTTTCACTAAGTAGGCCAGGCTATCCCAGAACTCCTGGTAATCCTCCTGCTGTAGGAGCTCTGGGATTATAGGCCTGAGCCAGGGAGCCCAAGGAATGTGGGAGCTTTTTAGGACTGAAAGAGTCCAGAAAGGTTTTCTGGCGCGCTGATATGATGGATGTCAGTGACTCTCTTGCGCTGGAGAACTGTAAACACGTGTAGATGTGTACCTTCCCTGGAGACAGTTTCACTAAGTAGCCCAGGCTGGTCTGGAACTCCTAGTAATCTTCTTGCTGTATTCTCCCAAATTCTGGGATTATAGGCATGAGCCAGAGAGCTTTTTAGGTAATGAAAACACTTTGTTCACCTTTATTCAGACATTGCCCCAACTCCTGCCTCTTTCCTTCTCGTCTCCCGTCCTTCTCTTTTCTTTCTTCTGATGTTTAAGGTTAAGTATAAGGCAAAGGTTACCAGAAGCACCATGAATGCTGAAGTCAGAGCGTCAAAGTCTTCCTCTTATTATACATAGCATTTATTTAAAGCCAGGTCTTTGAAGTCCTTGTGTGCATGTCTTGGGGTTGATTTATTGTTTCCAGCTCTACAGATCCGTTTATAGGCAGGCATTTTACTACTTTCCTTGGAGCTATAGATTTTACATATCTTCCTTTTAGATACTGTAAAATTAATAATGTATTTATGTATGTTTGGTGTTTCACATGTGCCTTCATGAAAAATAGCCTTTGTCTTGTGAGTGCCTGGCCTCTGTGAGGCTCTGAGCACGGATGATACCTGCTCACTGTTCTGCTGAGCACAGAGGAACTGTAGGCTTCACAATACTGAAGGCAAATTCCTCCCACGGATGTCTTAACCTTTTGATCATTGTGACATAATGTTGTTATTTACAGAGTTCACACTTGAGAACTGTGCAGTTGACTTATAAAAAAAGACAAAATTTCATGCACTAGTATGTTTATGAGTTTGGGCTGTATCTTCAGCTATCTTTGCATGTAGGCCTTGGGTTGGACAGGCCTCAAGTATTGATTTTTTTGTATTAGGTCTTTTTAAAAGGTCAGCTTGGGGTCTGTAGAATGCCTCAGTGACTTAGATCTCTGCCTAGTCTTGCAGAAGACCTGAGTTTGGTTTCCAGCACCCATGTGCTGGCTCATAGACAGCGCTAACTCCAGTCCTGGGAGCTCTAGTGCCTCTCTGATCTCTGTGGGCACTAGCCTCTAGAATACACACCCAATAAAGTAAATAAGGAAAAAAATCAACTCCTTTAAAGAAGGTTCGTTTGTACTTTGCCCTTAGATTCTAACTATGACTACCTTGTTATCTTGGCTGAAAAATTTAAAAAGTTGTAGGAAAGATATGCACACTTGAGTTGTGTACTCTGACCTCTCAGCTAATGGTCACAAACTCTCCTTAACCCTTCCAACCCTGCAGGCCCCTCTGGCCTGGGCCGCTCTCATTTGTTGGCTTTCTCAAGTTGCCCTTGAAAACATGACTAGATATATTAAAATGATTTTTTTTTTTTTTTTGGTTACTGCAGCATTGATTCTTCCAACCTAATTGGAGGAATTTTCTGTCGTCATCAGAAATGAATAAGGAAGGAGGCAGAGTGGAAGTTCTCAGGCTGTGGCTCCTTAGCTGTTACTGGTCTTTTGATTGTCATGTAAGGTGGAGAGACCTCCCCTTCCCTACCACAGCTTCCATGATTGATCAGAAGCTTTCTCCTCTACCACTGGAGTGTGACTCATTTTTATCCGTTCCTCATTTTGTGTAGTTTCGACTCAGTCTCTCCATCTCAGCTCTGCACTCGTGTGAACTCTAACCCAGTCAGAGGTGTTAATGGAGGCTCTGCTGTGTATAAGGTCGTATGGGAAAGGGTTAAGGTTCCCTGAGGGCTCAGGGTTTAGTCGGTGACAGTACAGAAACTCATCCTTCATTTAACTATCAGTTGAAGTTGGGGGTGTATGATGTAGGGTCCTAAATTGCTGTTTTGTTGATGAGAAAGATATGATTATATGGCACGAGATTGAGTTGGAGTTTAATAAATGGTTTTAGCTTTGCTGATACTTACTGGGAAATGGAGAAACAAAAGAAGCGGGAAAGATGTAGAATGTTACCTAATGCAATTGAAAGAATTCTTGTGACTTTTTTGTTTTGTTTTTTGAGACAGGATCTTCTTATGACAACCAGGTTGGCCTCAGACTCACTAGGTAGGCGAAGATGACTTTGTACTGCTGACCCTCTACCTCTTAGGTGTCGGGATTATAGGCATGCAGCATTGGCATGTCAGGATAGCCTTTAGAGTCTTCCGTGACGCTGTCAGTAATTGTGTCCTACCTAACTTCATCTTGCCCTGGAAACAGCCCCTTTGTCTGGATTGCCTCTTCTCTACTTGCCATCCGTTGCTTGCAGGATCTCCTTGACTCTGTTACTGCAAAATGTCTCATAAAATAACGCCATAGTAAATAACATTTGTGGAAGAAACAAAAATCTGTAGAGAAAGTAGGAAAATGGGGAGGAAGGAACATGCAGAGTGTTTGGAACCTTGTGTCCTGCTTAGGGATAGTGTTACCAATGGCAGGTGGGGGGAAGGGGCTTGCTTTCCCCTGGCTTTTTATTTATTTATTTATTTGGTTGTTTGTTTTTTGAGATAGCCTTGGCTAGCCTGGAACTAGCTATGTAGATGAAACTGATCTCGAACTTACAGACATCTGCTTGCTTCTCCTTTTTGGGTTAAAGTATGTGCCACTCTGTCTGGCTTCGTTGGCTTTTAGTCATGTCTCTATGCCTCGTTTGAAGACAGCCTTCCTTCCGTTCTCATAATGGTTTGGCTGCTGTCTTGGGTTTGGCCTGCATCTATCATGTGACTGTAGTGGCTGAAGAATGTCAGGCTGACCACCCAAGAAGTGTGTGGGTCAAATTCATCTGAGTTGTAAGCCAGTGGTTTTGAAGGATGGCCATCTGGGTATAGAGAGAGCCAGTGGAAGTGACTACTCATTAGTTCTTAGGTCTCACATACTGGTGCCCACCAAGTCACTATGAGTTTGCATGATGCCAGGAAAAGTCTGTTCTCTTCTTGTCAGTCACTGTGAAGTTCTCTTTGGAGCACTGCTGTTCATTTTGGTACTGTAGCAGGACCTGTGCTCAGCAACCTTTTCCTTCTAGAATTGACATCTGGAAATGATGTGTGACCAGTTTTTGGCCACAGTAGAAAGTTGATAAATAATACTGAGGTTGGTTGGCTTGGATTTGTCAAAACAAAACAAAACACCCTCCAAAACGACTTCTGCATCTTTTTTAATCAACAGAGTGTTTGTAAGATTTTTGTCACTCGACGTCCAAGAGAAGAGCTCTAGAGCTAACTCTCTGGGTTTCTGTAGCCTTATAGTTTTTGGTGGGTGTCTTCTCTTCAGGATCTTTTCCTCCCCCTGCCCTTTTTTTTTTTGGTGAAAGATGTATGTGTGTTCACGTGTGCTGCTGTAGGTTAAGTGTGTGCCACATATGCACGTGGTCAGTGCCTTGCGCATCAGTCCTCACTGTCCACTTTGTTTGAGATAGAGCCTCTTTGGTGATTTTTTTTTTCTTTGCCAGTGCTAAAGCCAGGCTAGCTGGTCCACACGCTTCCGGGGCATGCTCCTGTTTCTAGCCTCCTGTCTTGCCAATGTAAGTGCTAGGATTACATTCTTGTACTACCACGCCTGCTCTGTGTGGGTTCTGGGAACTGTTCAGTTAGGTCCCTACACTTGTGTAGCAAGCCCTTTACCCACCGAACCATTTCTCCAGTTGGACATTGTTTTTTTTTTTCCAAAGTTTTAAGTCAGAGGTGTTTGGCTTTAGCAGATACTATTAAAACATTCTTTTCTTACTTGGTGGGTTCTGGTCTGCTATGTATTGTGGGAGATCCATGGTGGCAGTGCTGTCTCTCACATACTGGCTAGTGCTTTCATGGGGTCTTTGGTTGTGAATCTATAATCCTTCATTAGGAAAAGAATCATAAAAAGGAAGAAGAAACATTGTTTGGAAGAAGGAAAAATCAGAAGCAGCTTTTCTGAAGCCAAATGGGATCATGTGTGACACACTGAATTCACCTTCCTCCTGCTCTATC
>JADRCH010000202.1:1666728-1723170 GCA_019843965.1 Rhynchomys soricoides | reverse complement strand
GCAGCTGTTTCCAGCTGGCTTCTGCCTTTTTGCCCAGGCCCCTTGGGATGGCTGCAGTGACTAACACAGCTGGGCTTTTTTCTGTCATGGTCTGAATGTAGAACTGGTGGAGGAGGAGGCAAAGGATGAATTGGGTACACTGGAGTGGATTTTTTAGTGGGGATCATTGTCTCTTAAAGGACTCCAGGTTGTTGGTCTTTCTTTAAATTAAGGATCTAAGAGGTAGCATTCATTGGTAGGAGGGGTGGCAAAGGAGCCAATTGGAGAAACCCAGATGTGCCTGCTTTGCTTTTTCCTGTCCTGTGTCTGTCTGTCTGTCTGTCTGATCTATCTTTGAATCTTTTTTATATGTGTGGATATTTTGCCTGCATGTGTATTTGTGGACCGTGTGTGCAGTACCTGGGAAGGCTGCAGAAGATGCGACATACATACCTCCTAGGATAGTAGCTATAAATGGCTGTGAGCCGTTGGGTGTGTGCTGGGAATTGAGCTCAGGTGGTCTGGAGGAGTAGCCAGTGGTCTTAACTCCAGGCCCCACTTTTATTTGAGACAGAGTCTCTCTGCATAGTCCTGGCTGTCTTGGAACACTATGTAAACTAGATGTAGACCAGACTAGCCTCGAAGCTCACAGAGATCCACTGGATGCCTCTGCCTCCCAAGTGTGAGCCACTATGCCTGGCTTCCTCCGCTTTTCACCCCTCCATTTACTTCCCTGGGTGATGGCTGAGGGAAGCACCAGTTAATAAAACTCAGGCAGTGCTTTCTAGGTCCTTGGTTTGAGTACTTGTAGGAAGAAGCACCCCCCCCCCCCCCAAGGGGTTCTTCCTTTTCCTGGCAGTAGATAGGTAAGCACTGTCTTCTCCAGCTTAGGAACCTGTATAATGAGGTAGCTGAGTCAAGAGAAGAGGAGTCCTTTGGGTGTTTGGTATTTCATGTATTATGCTACTTTCTGCAGGGGAAACAAGCTGCAGGGAAGACACCATGCTGGAGCCACCAGTCGCATCTCACTGACAAGCACCTCAAATGGCTGGTTTGCACTGCAAATTTATTAAACATAGGCTTTGAAGAGCTACTACAGCAATTATGCGAAATATTTCATTATACTTTAAAAATACCATGTTTTTATATCAGTGTGAAATTCCAACATTTTAGATATAGTAGGGTATTAATAAAATATATTATCAAATTAATCTCACCTCTTTTTGCCTTTTAAATGTGGTTGCTAGAAAAGTCAGCTTGCGTAGATGTCTCACTTCTGGCTCCCATAGTATTTGAAGGCCCTGCCTTTGATAGAAGACACTGTAGTACAGGCAGTGGCCCCAAGATCCAGAACCTTTCTTACTGGTTTGGATTCCTGACTGTAGTGTCAATGTGATATCAGCTGTCTGTTGGTGCACAGCAAATGGCACCCATACTGACTGACTTCAAACAAGTTTCTTCCACTCACAAATTTGGTAGCAGCACGAGTCTCTCTTGAGGTTCAGGCCTTCAGTTGGCTAGACCTCAGTCACCTGAAGGCTTGTCTGCAACAGTGTATTTGTTTCTGTTTATGCTCTGTGCTGTTAGTAGTAAGTCTAGCTCCTCCTGGTGGGAGGAGGATGGGGCACCACTTCTTGAATGGACCTAGTAGCAGAGTGTTTGTGATGTGATTTAAAGCCTGCCTGGACTTCACTGGGTGCTGATTGTGGTCAGTGCAGTTGCTGAAGCCCACTCCACCCTCACCTGGCAGGTTAGCAAGATTACTTGGAACAATTGTTTATTTTGACCTCTCAAATTCCGACCTATAATAAAAACAGATCTTTAGTTGGAAGGGCAAAGGTGAATTTAGCTCCACCGTCACGTATGCACATGTGTGGTATCTTCCCAGGGCCTCAGCTGAGGCTCAGGAGTACAGAAATGCTGCTGGGGCTTTGCACAGGAACTGTGTTTAAAGTGCATGTGAGTTATCTGTTTGTGTGTCACATTCTGTAAATGAGATTCACGGTCTTTGAAAATACAGCAGGATATCCTACTTTCTATGTTATAACTGGAGAGATGAGGTGTGTTCATTTCCATGTGAAGCTGAGTTAAGGTAGGTGCAGAATATAGAAACAGGTAAGGCAGAGATGCAGCTGTAGTTGTATTCCAAGGTGGGTCATGTGTGCTTCCTCTCCTAGCAGCTGTTTATTTTGCAGTCAGCCCCAAACTTCTGAAGCTTACACCGAGGCAAGAGCTAAAGGTTAAGTGGCTTAGGAAATGCAGTCTTGAGAATAAATAGATTGTTGTCTGCGTGGGTCAGAAAAAGCTTTAGTACAAGGTCAGCAGGAGTATGGGGGTGAGGGTGGGGAGCAGCGGGGAAGTGGTTGGGTTAGGAGAGGCCCCGGATTCAGTAGAACCAAGTGTTCAGTTCAGACCAGTTGGTTTTATGTTTTTCTATTGTACCTTGCTTTAACCAGGAATTATCTAAAGAATTTCTAGTGGACTGTGTAAGTTTGCTGTGTTCAATGAGAGTTAAGAAGCTGTTAACCTTGGGGTCCTCTGTGTCCTTGATATTTTGGTTCCTGTTTTGCTACTAAGATTGAGTTTTGGGTGCCCACTTTCTTCTTTTCAATTTAGAGATGGTCTCACCTAGCCCATGCTGGCTTCCAGCATTCTGTGAAGTGAATGTGGTCTTCAACTGCTGACCTTGTTGCTACCTACTAAGTGCAGAGATCACAGGCATGACCGATGTGATGCTGGGGTTTACACGGGGGCCTGGTGTGTGTCAGGCAGGCAGGCAGGCACTCTGCCAGCTGAGTTGCATCTCTAGCCCTTTGGTCGTTATCTGGCCACTCTCTTCAGACTTTATTTTCTTGTGCTAATGCCCTAGATTTATTTGTTCTTCCTGGTAGCTGTGTTCTGAATTGTGTAGGCAAGGGGTAATGTGCGTAAGAACATGGATAGCTGCAGCCATTCATGCAGTCCAGTGAGTGTCAGCAGTGCTCTGTGGTGAAGTCTGAAGTTGCTGGAGTAGTGCGCATGGTCTACAGAGCGAGCTCCAGGACAGCCAGTGCTACACAGAGAAACCCTGTCTCAAAAAATAACAAACAAACAAACAAACACTCTTGGCAGGCAGGCAAGTTCCTTGACTTCCTCAGGCTCAGTGCCTTCTTCCTCCTTCCAATGCCTCTTAGGTATATGACAAGTACAGCTGGTGGTACAGTGGATCTCTACATATTGTTAGCTTGGCAACACTGACTCATTTACTTTATTATTCATTAAAGGCACCAAAGCTCTTGAGTCATGAAGTAATAAAGCCTTGTTTACCAGATATTTACTGGTTCCTCGTTGCTGCAGGAGGTGTTAGAAGCCTAAGTGTTATTAGGCCATTAGTGACTCCATTTAGAGAGTTGTCTTGTCTGATCTGGCCAAATAAAAGGGGGGGGGGACCACACAGAACAATCCTTTAGGACCTTGCAGTGGCCCACGGGCATAGCTCTATGGGCTCCTGCCAGCTTACAGAAGACCTGGCCCAGGTTCCCTTCTCAGGCCTTTTCTAATCTTTGGTGGCTCTGTCCACTCTCTTGTAGTGGGAGTCTCTTCCCTGGCTCAGTCCTGTTCCTCTTTAACTAAGCCCTGTTTCTTTCAGGGGATCCTGTCCTTGCAGTGGGTGCTCCCATTAAGGGAGGTGAGGATCTGCCCTCCCTGGCCCCCTTCCTTTTCCACTAAACATCTCTGAGCCCTCTACCCTGGGGCAGAGTCCCAGGTGTCTGACACTCTGATGTCACTTGTTTGTCTTACCAACTCCTTCCCCATTTAAAACACAAACAACTTGTAGCTCTTGAACTTGGGCCATTTAGGAGTCTCCAGTGCCTCTGGGAAGGTTTAACACGGACTGTAGTCTCCCCTCACACCTGTTTTAAGGCCTGTCTTGTCAGACTGGAGCTACTTCATCTCTGAAGAGGTTACAGAGTCCTTTCATTAAGTCTGCCTAGTCTTGGCTTTAGATACTACAGCCAGCAACCATTGTGCCTCCAGTGTCCCTGAGGAACACCTGCTTTGTTCCCCTCTCCAGCGTGTTCACAGTGCCAGTCTTTGCTCACACAGCTCTTTGGTCAGACCCTTGCAAACGCAGCCCACATCGTATATCCACCTGCCTTCTGCCCTCATGGTTTCCAGCCTTTCCTAGACCAGGACTCCTGCTGTTTTGACCCCTTTCACCCGGATCTTAGGTTTTGAATTCTTGTCCTTGGAACTTTACATCACAGCCCACAACTTTGTCCTGTCCTCTTCCTTTGTGCCCCATTGCTCCTGCAGTAAATGCTCCTGGGTCTCCTAGATTTTGACCTGTCTTTCTTGTCTTTCTGTTTCATGCACAGAATGGATGAAATCTAGCACCTTTTGTCTCCCGACTGTTGTCACTTCCAGCTCCTCTCGAGCTTCTCCCTTCTATAGCCACCCCCTTCACCTTCTTGCAGTAGCTCTTGGCCCATTTGAACTTGATACACTCTTTGTTGTTGTTGTTTAATTTTGAGACAGGGTTTCTCTGTGTAGCCCTTGCTGTCCTGGAACTCGCTCTGTAGACCAGGCTGGCCACCACCATGTGGCTTCTATAGCCTGTTTTTTTTTTTTTTTCTTTTTTAAACCTCAGCTACTACTGTTTTCCTCCAGTATCACTGTTTATCTAATTCTAGTGAATGTCCCTTTCTGCCTACCATCTTGTCCTCACGGTACCTCGGTTCCACTGGCTGCTCTGGCACTGTCCTTTGAAATGTTTGCTCCGTCTCTGCTTGCCATTGCTCCTTCTCAGTTCTCTCAGGAAAAGGTCTGTGCCAGGCCTTTCCCTCTGCATTATTATGTATGTTCTGCTTCGGCAAACATATCTATGTATAGCTTTATTTATCTGTATGACAACAATTTCCAAGGGTTTTTTTTTTTTCTTTCTTTTTTTTGGTGGCTTGCCTGTGTCCTATGTACTAATATCTGTACTTCATTACTTTGTAGCCACTGCAGATCTAACATTGTAGATCTAGATGCTCCTCATCTGTTCTCAGTGGCAAAACCCTACCAGCATGTAACTCAGCGACCAGTGCCACAATTTGCTCAGTTTGCAGCCACTGCTTGTAGCTTCCTAATGGATGCTTTTATTCTGTCATTGCACTGGAGTGCTGTTGAGTGACTCTTCTGAAAAATAGCTGTGATCACTCCCCAGCCCTTATTGTTTCAGTGGTGACTGTGATGATCTACCTCCTCTGACCTGCACACGGAATGCTTTAAACACTCTCTGTAAGGGTTCTTCTGCCTTCCATGGCTGATTCTGATTTCCGAGACTGCAGTTTGTGGAGCAGTTTTCATTGGGTCTTCTCAGCAGTGGCCAAGGAAGCTGGGAGCTCTCTTGATTGGTGCCATCACACCTTGTACCTACTGTCTAGCATCTGTTGCCCTGGGTGTCAGCTTTCCATTAAGGGGGCAATTATCCAAGATAATCAGCTATCAAAGGAGAAAAGGTTTTAGGCATTTCAATTCATGACCCTTGGCCATACTGCTTTGGGTATGTGGTAGCCAGAACATTGTGCTGAGAGTGTGTGGTATAGGAGGCCTGTTCACTCATGGCGTGGGAAGATGAAGAGAGAAAAGCAGGCCAAGGTCCTTCTTTCCCTGTCAAGCGCACTCATTCCCAGTGACCTTCCACTAGGGCCGGTTCTATCACCTTTCAGTAGTGCTTCTTACTGGGACCAAGCTCTGGACATGTGACTTGGGGACATTTAAGATCTAAGCTGGAGCAGACTATGCTATAAAATGCTTGTTTATTTTAATATAGTCCACATTGAGTTCCTCAGGGTAGGGAGGTCCCCTGCTTGGTCCCTAGTATCCAGCACAGCACCTGGTGAACAGTAAGCTCTGTATCTACTTAAATGACTAATGGTTGGATAGACAAGATTTCCTTTTGTGTAGGACACATCCATTCCAGATTTTTGGGGTAAGTGATATGTCGTGTTTGGTTCCTATGCTGGAGATAATCAGTTCAGAGTCAAAGGCCTAAAGCTGCCTATTAATGCTAGCCTCTGACAAAGCACCTTGTTTCTGACAATGACTAGTTCGCTTTAAGATTGTTTTTGACCAACATTCCTCAAAATGGGAGGGCTTGCTAGCGTTGTATGAGGAGCTTAAGACAGGTACTGCTGGGCTGGGTGTGGTGGGTGAAGTCTCTGACTTCAGGGCCAACCTGGTCTACACATTGAGTTCCAGGCCAGCCAGAGATACATTTGAGGCTATCCTGGGCTACATGAGATCCTTTCTTTAAAAAACAAAAACCAAACTTTTGTCCCAGTGTCAGCAGATGAATGACAGCATCAATTTTATTTTGTTTTAGGAAGGTTGTCACCCATTTTCCAGTGTATTAGAAGTCATCACCGGTGGTTTTGTTTTTGTTTTTGTTTTTGTTTTTTCCCCTAAAAGAAAGAGGAGGCAAGGCTGCCTTACCTCATTTCTAGGTGCAGCAGCCATTAAGCATCTGGAAGTTTGGGACTCTTTTCTGTGTGTGACTCTTGGGAGTTTGCTTTATAGATCTTGGATGTTGATCTGTAACACTTTGATCAAGTTTCCATCTTTTGTCTTCTCTAAAGGGCTCTGTGGGTTGAGTTGCTGCTGTTGTGTTACACACACTGTATAATGGACTGGCAGATTCATTCCCTAGAGGCTGGCTGGATGTAAATAGGATGATTTGTTATCAGAAGAAGGAGGTTTTATTTAATTACTTTTCCATTTTAATGCTCTTTCTTCTTTGCTTTTAGGGCTGAAATATTTCCCAGTCAGTCTTTGAATTTTGAGAAGTTCTTTATGGCCATTGATAACTTTGGGGAATCAGATTTATCTTCACAATGGTTTCTAAAAGGGTGAGCTCACACTAAGAAGTACATGTATTTGTGGCATTAATTGCTTGACAAGATACATTTCTTGCCTCTTGGCTGCTGCAGTAGTTAGGATCTGCTCTTTGCTATAGAACTTTGTTCCTTTAGAGTGTCAGGATTTGGAGTACATCCAGATTCATTCTTCATCCTTGATTGATGCAGCAGTGTGACATTATTGTTGTGGCATTCAGAAGCCAAAATGTGCTTGGTATGTTGTTTACAAGTAGCATTTCACATTTGCAAGATGGAAAGAGTTGTCTGCGTCAATCAGTATTACAGCTTTGAGAAGCTGAAGCACTTGAACCATTTTGAATAGTCTCCTGTTGTCATTAACAAACAAAATTGAAAGTTAAGATGCCAAAGTGATCGCAGACATGTGAAAATGGACTGCTCAACAGTTTTCTGCTGTACATCATTTATATAGTAGGTTTTTATTTTTGAAAATTTTACATGACACCCCACCCACCAAACTAAGAGCTAACGATGATTGATGACTCACTAATGCTCCAGCTGTAACTGGATGTGTTTTCTTAACAGGCCTGGGGTTTGGGATAACAGTGGTTGGGGTGCCCATAAGCCAGAGGTGGGCATTGCCAGCTTGCAGATAGATGTTAGTGCTAGAACCTTGTTTGTGCCTTGTGATAGTGGAAAATTACCCTTTCCACTGAAAGGAGGAGTGCCTATGGCCCTTTGGCTGATAATTCTTTTGTGGTTTGGCTGTTTGGTTGTTTTGTTTTTTGAGATGGTATTACTATTTTGCCCTGGTTGGACTTGAACTCAGATCCGATTGCCTCTCTCTGCCACAGGTGTGCTAGGTTTGAAGACAGACGCCTCCTGAAGGCATTCTTAGAAGGTGGATATGAAAAAAGCACACATACTCTCTTTTTCAAACCACAGGATGGGATACTTCTCACGTTCAGGTTGGTCATTTAGGATGGGTTAGCACTCAGAACACTAAACTTCTCCACTGCCACAGCAGCCACAGTTGGCTGTCTTTAGACAACAGGTCTGTGGCTTTTAGCTGAGGGAGCTCGCACAAGCCATGGGGCTCAGCTTGTCATGACAGGACTTGGTTAAGTGAATCAGGAGTCTGAATTATTCATTCTTCTCCATCCCGCTGTTCAGATCACATTCCTGCTGTGCCTTTGGGGCATTTTGCCAGCTTTAAGTGTAATTGATTTCTCCATTGTCCTGTGTGGTACGTGTGTCTGTGTGCATGGGTTGTGCCTGTTCAAGCACCTGATTATCTAGGGTAGATAGATGCATGTTGAGTTAGAGTTTCTTTTCTGGTGACACCTTTGCTGCCTATGATTTTCCTGGGGTCTCACTGGACATGGGAGAGGGGATTGTTCTTTTTTGCTCTATAGTCCTCTTACCCAATTGTTGATTTTTGTTGAAAACCTGTGTAGAGCTTGGACTCTTAGTACTAGAAAGAATTTAGGGATGATGTGGGCTAGAGGGGCAAGCGAGCTGTATAGCAGTAGATTGAGACTGTGTTTGACTAACCACGTTTGTTTGTTTTTGTTTTTGCTTTTAGGATAGGTCTCATGTAGTTCATGATTATTTTGAACTCACTGTGTAGCTCCCAAGGATGACTTTGAAATTCGCATCTTCCTGCCTCCATTTCCTGAGTGTCGGCATTGCTACCAGGCCACGTTACGTGGTGCTGTGGGTTAAGCCCGGGACCACACATCGCATGCTAGAGGAACACTATCAACTTAGCCGGATCCGCAGTCTCAGCTAATGTTTTGAAGACATTGGATTTGTCATTAAAACACTGGGGAAAGCTCATGTGAAACCCTGATTGTGTATGTGTGTGTGTCTGTCTGTCTGTCTGTGCCAAACATACACACCTCACATGGAATATAGCAAGGAAACTTAAGGTAGGGTCTCATGTAGGCCAGGCTGGTCTTGAATTCAATATGCATCTGAGGCTGGCCCTGAAACCCCTGGTACTCTTGTCTTCATTCCCTGAATGCTGAGATTAAAGGTGTGTGCCTGTATGTCTGGTAAAATTGCATTTCTTGTCTTCTCTACCCAGAGTGTTTCCCGTTCTTATGCAGGACAGTCTACAGCTGTGTAGACAGCAACCTTTAACTTTGGTTTTGTGAAGTCCCTAAGTGTTCACTTCATGGTACCTCTGTGTGAAACCTGCCCAGTTTGTTTGGTCTGGAGGAAGGTTTGCCTAACCCATAGGTGACAGGAACAACTCTGCTTCATCTTGGCTTTAAGCTGGGGTTGTGATTACTGCTACCAATTAGGAGTTTTTACTTTCTCTTCCATATTTTAAATTTTAATTTATTAAAAAGTAGTTATTATGAACCAGGCCTGGTGGTACACTCCTTGAGTCTCATCACTTGTGAGACAGAGACATTAAGATCTGTGAACTCGAGGCCAACCTGAGTTCCTGGTCTCGGTCAGTCTCTGTCTCTCTCTGTCTCTGTCTCTGACTTTATTCGTTCTTCAGTTGAGGACATCCAGGTGGTTTCCAGATTCTGGCTTTTACGAGTAAAGCTGCTATGGACATAGTTGAGCAAGTGTCTTTGTGGGGTGGTAGAGCATCTTCTGGGTATATGCTCAGGAGTGGTATAGCTGGGTCTTGAAGTAGAACTATTCCGTTTTCTGAGAAAACACCAAATTGATTTGCAAAGTGGTTGTACAAGTTAAGTTTGTACTCTTCATCAGCAATGGAGGAGTGTTCCCCTTGCTCCACAGCCTTGATAGCATGTGCTGTCACTTGATCTTAGCTGTTCTGACCTGCGTAAGATGGAATCTCAGAGTTGTTTTGATTTGCATTTTTCTGATGACTAAAGACTTTGAACATTTTTTAAAGTGCTTCTCGGCCATTTGAGATTCCTTCGTTGAGAATTCTCTATTTAGCTCTGTACCCCATTTTTTAAAAATAGTTGCATTTTTTAAAATATTCATTTATTTTATTTATATGAGTACACTGTGACTGTCTTCAGACACACCAGAAGAGGGCATCAGATCTCATTACAGATGGTTGTGAGCCACCATGTGGTTGCTGGGAATTGAACTCAGGACCTTTGGAGGAGCAGTCAGTGCTCTTAACCGCTGAGCCATCTCTCCAGCCTTGTACCAGTTTTTAATTGGGTTATTTGTGTTGTTGGTGACTAACTTCTTGAGTTCTTTTTAAATTTTGGATATTAGCCCTCTGTCAGATGTAGGGTTGGTGAAGATCCTTTCCCAATCTGTAGGCTGCCGTTTTGTCCTTTGCCTTTCAGAAGCTTTTCAGTTTCATGAGGTCCCATTTATCAATTGTTGATCTTAGAGACTGAGCCTCTAGTGTCTGTTCAGGAAGTTGTCTCCTGTACCAGTGAGTTCAAGACTAGTCTCCTCTTTCTGTTCTATTAGATTTACTGCATATGGTTTTATGTTGAGGTCTTTGATCCACTTGAACTTGAGTTTTGTGCAGGTGATAGATATAGATCTATTTGCAATCTTTTGCATGTAGACATCCAGTTAGACCAGCACCATTTGTTGAAGGTGCTTTCTTTTTTCCATTGTATGGTTTTGGCTTCTTTATCAAAAATCAAGTGTTCATAAGTATGGGTTTATTTCTGGGTTTTGATTCAATTCTGTTGATCAACGTGTCTGTTTCTATACCAGTATGGGGTGCAGTTTTAAACTTCGGTTCATACCTTCCATGTAGTAGATCCTCAGTGGTTATTACACTTAAAGGTAGTGTTTGAAGGGTTTTTGAAAGATGAATAGTTTCCCCTGGGGACAAGGTAAAACTATTCCAGACAGGAGTTAGTGTGCACAGAACACATGAAAATGCATGGCATATATTGTGCCTTGTTGGGGTTGGGTTTGTACATGTACCACAGGAAGCTATTTTTGATGCAGAAAGACCATCTGGGTTTTTGGTTAAAAAAAGAAAAAGAAAAACTAAATGTTTTAGTAAAAAAAGCCTCCATTGCAGCCCTTTCTCCTTCTGTGTTCTTTTGGTTTGGTAGAATGTGCTGGCTGTTTGTTATTGCTGAGCTTTGGGACTCTACAGACAGACTTGCCTGAGTGCAGTAAGCCAGCACGTCCAGTGGGCCTTCTGTCTGGAGCTCCCCTGCCTTAGTGCAGCACAGTCTAGTAGTGTACAGGTGCAGAACAACTGGTGATGTTGAGAATCTAACAACCAAATGATGGCATGTGAGATGTCATCACACATCTCACATGTGGATGGTTTCCGCCTCTGCTGCCTGTGCATCAGAACCTCCTTAGGACCTTTTAAACTTCAGGCCTTAGGCTGGCTGTACCTCACCAGACCAGTGAAACCAGGATGGTTTGGATGGTGCTTAGGAATATGCATTTTCAAAACTTGGCTGGGTTTTATGGTGCCATTAGCTTATGAAGCCACAAATGGGAAGGGTCAGGCTTCAGGATTTTAAGTTACTATGAGGAGGAATTCCAGAAAGGCTAGTTATTAAGAGAAGATTGGTTAATTTAAGAGAACTATTAGAAGGAACTCTGAATGGACAAAGAGGGATGTTTTAATTTAAATTTAAAATTTCAATGCTATTTTTTAAGAATTTCATAAGGACTGTATTTACCTCACCCCCTTCCTCTCCACTGATTCATTCCAAGCCATCCCAAACCCCCTCCCCCCCCCCCCAGTTCATGGGAGAGGGGGTATTTTTTAAAACTAGCTTAAAAATACTTAGTTTTCAGAACAGTTAGAAGAAAGACAGGCTGGAAACTCGAGGCTGGGGTCAGAGATGAGAAGTGTGCCTGGAGAGTGAAGCAGGATGTTGTGGGCCTTGGTTGTAGCTTCCCCATGAGTGGCTTTTGCTCATCTGGCTCAGTGCATATCGGGCTGAGCACTGCTGGGGCAAATCAGATACAGCTTTGTAGTTTCTGACTTGACAGTGTAACTGCTATTTGTAGGCTTTGACTCCTGTGAACTGTTCCCTGGCTGTTGTTCGGGGTTGGGGGAGGCTATTTCTGAGGTTGCTTTTAGCTCTGATGCCCTGTTACATAAAAATTGGTAAAGGTAGTGCATCCCCAAAATAATTGCTGTGTTTTTGTTAGGAGGGAGGGAGAAACATCTTAAACAAAAGTGTTACTGAGGATGCAAACAGAGGCAGCCTCAGGACCTTGTGATTGCTCTGCTTGCTATACTCTATACTGTTGAGTTTGATTTTGAGCAGTGTAAGCAGTAGGGAAGGTTGTCCAGGAAGGCTTGGAATTTAGAGCTGGCAGTGGTAGGGAAAGCTCTTTGCAGGTAGCACCTGCAGGCCAGGTCCTGTTGGTGAGGGCGAGGGGATCCCTTGAAAAGCTGCTGGGACCGGAGCTGGATGGGAGGGCTGTCATTTTGTAGGCTGCACACTTCTGTTTTGTGCTTGAGACTATAACACTTAATATGAGCAGTGTTTTTTTTTTTTAAGTGATGATCTTAACTTTATCTTTTATTCTAAAGTTCCCTGTTAAAGACCGTTAAGAGCAGATTTTCCTATATAAATATGCTCAACACAATGATTTTTTCAGTATAGACTCAAGTTAGCATGGTTTCTCTGCAGATAGTCTGTACCCTAGCATCTCAGATTACTGCCAGCCATTTTCTTTCCCACACCCCACTTCCCTGTTTACTCAGTACTTTTTTGTATCGAGCTAGCACAGTTTTATTTTGTACTGCTGCCCTTAGCACCATCTGTAGGTGCTTGTGAGGATCTTGGGGTGCTGGGGCGGGGGGAAGAGCCCTGTCCTCAGTAGGCCTATTATAGTGGCGATGCCAGTAGTGGTCACAGTGTAGTGAAAACTAAATGTCTGGGGAAGTGGAGAAGGGGTTTCTAAGGCATCCAGGGGTGGGGTGGATGTCAAAAGGGGGCTGGGAGGTGGGAAGTGGCAGCTCATTCGGTTGGAGACTTAGGACATTTGCCTTTTGGTCTTTTGTGTTCAGAAATACAGTGGCTTTCTTTGCTTCTTGTTCCTGGCAGCAGATTGTCTATTCCTTTGAACTTATGTGGGCTGGGAAAGAATGGAATGGAATTGGCCCACCTGCATGGAGGGCGAGGGTAGCATTAGGGATGTGGGTGTTTAAAAGCTCTTGGCATGCTTGGCTCTAAGTACGATGGCTATTTGTGTTGCCATTATTGTAGCTGTTATGCCTGCATTCCCTTCGGTGTGCTTCTCTATAGGGATAATTGTAGGGCCCTAACTTATATCTCTTCCTGCTGCCAGATAGAATGGATGCTGAAGTGTTATGTGCTGCAGAATATACAGTGAACTCTGTGTGGGCTGTCTGCTGCTGCTCCCTTAATCTTCTGGGGCCCCTGGAACATAAGAGAAAAATGTTGCATTTTTACAGCTCACATTGTTGAAAACATAAAAACAGATATATTAGATTTTACTGACAGATCTGCCTCCAAATGGAGCCAAATTAACTTTGGTGAATGTTTGAGATTTAAAAGTGTTAAATACGAAGGAATTGAATATTTAGGGGAGTGATTTGTTCGTGGAATCCAAGCAGCCTGTCAGTTCTGAGAATAGCTCTAAGGGAGATAGAGCAGGAGGATGGCTATTCCGCCAGGCTGTTGCTGTCTCTCTCTCTCTCTCTCTGTCTCTCTCTCTCTGTGTATGTATGTGTGTAGGTGGGTACATACATGTGTCTATGTGTACATGTGTGTGGAGGATCGAGGTCAGCCTTGTATTGTCTTTCAGGGGCTGTCCGCATTGACTTCTTTAGTCATAGGTTCTCTCATTGGTCTGGAGTTCCCCAACTAGGCTAGGCTGACTGGCCAGTAAGCCCAGGATCCACCTGCCACAGTACAAGTATGGAGGCCAGATGATAAATTGTAGGGATTGGTTCCCTCCTACTAAATGAATATTGAGGATCAAACTCAGGTCCCTTAGGCTTGGTGGCAGGTCTCTCACCCACTGAGCTATCTCATTGGCCCATGTTCTTGATATTTTTGAAGAATCTAGATTTGAGTTCCTCAGCTTCTTCCTGAGGATGGTTAGTTTATTTTGTCAGGAATAGGGAAAAGATGGTTCTGTGTTCGTCTTGCTGCCTTTGATCCTTGTCTCTGTGTCCCCCCCAACCAGTAATAGCATTAGGATTACCTAGTAAAGTTGATAACTGCCAGGTGTTTCCACGTAAGGCCACTATTTCTTCGTGTGTGTGTGTGTGTGTGTGTGTGTGTGTGTAAAGGTATTTTGAGATTACACATTATCATGTTCTACAACAGACTGTTACCCGAGGGCCTTAGTTTTTTTTGTGTTGTGATGTTTACAGTGCTGGGGATTGAACTGGGGCTTGAGTATGCTAGAGTGTTGTGTCACTGAGCTACATCCTCAGCCTGTTCCTGCCCTTCTGTGATGAAATGACCCTGTTCTCTTAGTCTGTGTTTATCAGTGCTCTTCTGTTATAAGCAGGACTGTTCTTGTTGGTTTCTCTGTGTATCTTTTTCAGTGGGTTATAATGCAATTATAGGATTCTGCTATTCAACCTGTCTTGCATTTGGCCGGTGAGACTATCTTAAGCTTCTTTGCCCTTTGACTTGTCTCTGTCACTCACGAGATAGTTCCTGGCTTTCTGTTGTAAGATCTTTCCACGTTGTCTTGTTTTATTCTTGTTCAAGCCCTGCAATGAGCCCTTTCCAAGGAGGCCCTGCTCTTTCATATGAAGGACGGTAGTGGGAAGCCAAGGTGTGGGGGGTGGTAGTTAGAGGCTGAGGTCTGGTGGCAGGTGTGCACTTGGCCAGGTTGATCATTGCCTCAAGGCTCTCAGCAGAGAAAATGCAGCGAATACTCCATACATGTGTATCTTAGTTAGGGTTTATTCCTGTGAAGAGACACCATGACTAAAGCAACTCTTACAAAGGAAGACATTTAATTGAGGCTGGTTGCAGTTTCAGAGGTTCAGTCCATTATCATAGCAGGAAGCATGACAGCCTGCAGGCAGACATTATGCTGGGGGGAGCTGAGAGTTCTACATCTTGATCTGAAGGCAGCCAGGAGACTGATTCCACCCTGGGCCGAACTTAAGCATAGGAGACCTCAAACCTACCCCCACAGTGACACTTCCTTTAACTAGGCCACACCTACTCCAACAAGGCCGCACCTCCTAATAGTGCCTTTCCTATTCACACTACCATATTCCGTTCTCATAGGAATGGCCCCCACAGGCTTGCAGCCGTAACATAATGCAAAATGCACTTAGTCCAACTTCAAAAGTCCCCAGAGCCTATCACAGTCTCAACAATGTTTAAAAGTCCAAAGTTTGAAGTCTCTTCTGAGATTCATGCAATCACTTAACTGAAATCACTTACAAAATCAAAAACCAGGATCACATATTTCCAACACCACAGCTATATGCACTACCATTCTAAAACATCATAGTGAGGGAATACTGGACCAAAGTGAGACCAAAAACCAGCTGGGCAAACTCCAAACTCTGCATCTCCATGTCTGATGCCCACCTCCTTTCTGTTTTGTTGACTACAACACAATTCTTTCTCTCAGGCTGGTTCTACTCCCTGTTAGCAGCTTTCTTTGCCAGGTGTCCTATGGCTCTGGCATCTCTATAACCTCTTGGGGTCTCCAAGGCAATCCATACTTCACCTTCACAGCTTTTAGGACACAGCTTCTGCTGCTGCTGTTCTTACTGTCCATCCCACAGTACTAGCATCTCTAAAATGATGCCACGACTGGGCTGTACTTTCGCCAATAGCCTCTCATGGGCTCTCTTTATGGTGCCAAGCCTTAACTCCTTTACATGACTGATTCAATCCTAGGCCTTCAACTGACACTGAGGCTGCACCTTCACCAATGGTCACCCCTGGCCTCTCACAGTGCCCAGCCTCAGCTGCTCTCTGTGACTCTTCATGCCTTTAAAACCAGTTCACTTGGGTGACTGTTACACATTACCAAGTCCAGCTGTCGGCATGATGTTTATCTCTAGAATACAGCTTCTTTGTACTCTCAGATAACACTTCCCAGAAGATTTCACCTCAGTGATGATGATCTTTTCTTAATCACTGCTTATTTCTTAGCTCCAGCTAACCAGCATCAGTTGTCCCAGTAACCCCTTCTATTCTTGACTCTAAAGCCAGAGGCACATGGCAAAAGTTGCTGCTTGCTGGGACTGGAGCATGGCCCCTTTGTTCTATTACATCTTCACCAACTTTCTGTTTCTGATGATTTCCTTTACTGCCTAAGCTTGGCTATCCTGGAATTTGCTCTGTATAGATTAACTTTGACCTCAGAGATCTCCATGCGTCTGTCTCCTGAGTGCAGGGATTAAAGGTGTGTACTATACCTGGACCTAAGCTTTTCTTTACCTGGAACTTGCTTTGTACCAGGTGGCCTTGAACTCAGAGATCTGCTTGCTTCTGTTTCCTGGGATTAAAGGCATGTACCACCATGCCTAGACCTAAGCTTTTTTAAAAATTTCTCTTCATTGTAAGCATGCCACAGTGCCTTAAGATCTGAATTAAAGGCATGTTGTCTTATTGCCTCAAGATCCAAAGCACAGGTGTGGCCTTCATTTCTTAATTGTTTATTCCAGATATAGTCAAATATAGAGAATAGCCATAATAATTCATCCCATGTCAACTTGACAGACGATCATATCACCTTATGTCCAAATGAAAACAATAACCTGGTCATAATAATGCCTAACATGATATAACTGTCCCTCACATGACCACATACACATATTAAATTTAGAATAGGTGGCAATGTCCCTTTTCCAACATCCTTTTCATGTGATGGAAGCTTAGCTGGATGGGATTTGACCCTAAGGTCCCCATTCTTTTAATCCGCTATCTCCTAGAACACAGGACTCAGCTCCCTTCCACTTCCTGGCGCCCTTTAATACTTGAACCATATGTCTTGTATCTTTCCTTGTTACGCTCGCTCTGCTTGATTGAAGCACGCTTTATAAGAGTGAACCACAGGCCAGAGTCTATGCTCTTTATAAGAGTGAACCACAGGCCAGAGTCTATGCTCTTTATAAGAGTGAACCACAGGCCAAAGTCTATGCTCTTTTTTTGTGTGTGATTTCCTTCCTCAGTGCAATTCTAAATCTCTTCATTGTAGACTTGGGCAGACTCTTCAGACAAGGGCAAAAAGCAGCCACAATTTTCACCAAAATATCATAAGAACAATTTCTAGGCAATATACTAAAATCCTTCTCCTCTGAAACCACTTGAGCCAGGCCCCCAGAGTTCAAATCACCCTCCGCAACAGTGTCTTCCATATTCCTACGAGGATGGCCCATTAAACTCTTCTTAAAGCATTCCACTGCTTTCCAGATCCAAAGTCTCAAAATTCACATTCTCCCAAACAAAAGCATGGTCAGGCCTATCATGGCAATACTCTACTCCTACTACCAACTTCTCTCTTAGGGTTTTATTGTTGTAAAGAGACACCATGACCAAGGCAACTCTATAAAAAAATTAATTGAGGTTGGCTGCAGTTTCAGAGATTCTGTCCATTATCATCATGGCAGGAAGCATGGCAGCTCGCCAGCAGACATGGTGCTGGAGAAGGAGCTGAGAGTTCTAAGTCTTGATCTGAAGGCAGCCAGGAGACTCTGATTTCACACTGGGTGAGGCTTAAGCATAGGAGGCCTCAAACCTGCCCCCACAGTGACACTTGCTCCAATAAGACCACATCATTCCAACAAGGCCATACCTCCTAATAGTGCCATTCCCTGTGAGCCAAGTATTCGAACACATGAGTCTATGGGGGCCACACCTATTCAAACCACCACAATGTATATCTTTATATCTTTGTGTTCTATGCAGGACCAGTGTTAGAAACCATGCATTTTATATTATAAAACCATGAGTTTATATAAATCTATTTAATACCTGCGCTATTCCTCTCAGTTTTATAAATATCTTCCCCAGCAGACAGGAACTTGGCTCCCTTAGCCTTAGTTTAGTTAGTTATTTGCTCAGCGGAACACATTGAGTGTGGAACACTAGTCATAGTAACGATCCCTTCTACCCCTGAAACCTGGTGTCATGCCTAGAGTCCTCAGTCATGGACTGTCAGCCATTAACTTTGTCACTAGTTCCCTAAGTCTCACTGTTATCATATCTTGGCTGTGGGTCTGCTAGGGTGGGCATTCCTCAACTGGCCATTTCACCTGTGTCCTTAGTTGCTTTACTACCCAATGAAGGAAGGGAAAGTGTGCTTTCTTACAAGTTTCTTGAGCAAGAAAGGAAATAATATATATGTGTATATATATATATATATATATATACACATATATGTATATATAAATAAACATAAATATATATATATATAATTTATTAGGTGTATTTTACATGCAGTGAAATTCATCCTTTAAGATTTTATTTTTATGAAATTTGACAAACTTAGTCATATAGCCATTGTCACCATCAAAGTACATCCAGTGTTCCTTTGGACTCCTTTAAAGCTGGTCTCTTTCTGTTCCCAACTGCTGGCCTTTCCATGAATGCTACACATATGCATAGCCTTTTGATCTGGCTTCAGGTGTAGTTCTTTTGGAATTAGTCCACTGGGTTTTGTGTACTAATTAGTAGTTTATTCTTTATTGTCGTGATTATTTATATGCACACTACAGTTTGTGTATTCTCTTTTTGATGAGCATTGAATTGTCTCCAGGTTCTGACATTTGGGACTAAAGCTGCAATAAAGATTTGTGTGTGGACTCTTTCGTTTACCTGTGTCTTCTGGGTAAATGAATAGAGGAGGGATTGGTGGGCCATGTAAATGCATGTTTACCTTTAAGTGGCTGTTCTATTTGGATTTCCATCAGCTAGGAAAATATGGCTTCTTTCTACTACCCAGTATTTCTGATTAAGAAACCAGACCCATTCTAGGAGGTGTGCAGTGGTTCAGATTTGTGATTTTAATTTGTACCAGTGATGGTGAGTGTTTTACATTGTATCTTTGTCCTCTGAACCTCTTTGATAGATCTTGTAAATCTTTTGCCTTTTCTTTTCCCCTTGCTGACTGGGGATGGAACACAGTTTCATGGGTGCTATACCACTAAAGCTACAATTCTGGCCCTTAATTTTATTTTATTTTTTTAATTTAAAAATATTTATTTATATATTTTATGTAGATGGGTGTTTTGTTTGCATATATGTCTGCACACCAGCAGAGGGCATTGGATCCCATAAGACTGGCTATAGATGTTTTTGTAAGCCATCATGGGGCTGCTGGCAATTGAACTCAGGACCTCAAGAAGAGCAGCCAGTGCTTTTAGCTGTTGAGCCACCTTTCTAGCCCTGGTTTTTGTTGTCTTTCTGAATTTGTTTAGAAAATCCTTCATCTTTGTTACCAGTTATGGGCTTTCCCACAGGCTTGCGTATTTGGACACGTGATCTGAAGCTGGCAGTGCTGTTTGGGATGTTAAGGAGCTTTGAGGAAGTGTGGAGTTAGGTCACCTTTGAAAATATGACCCAGTTGTGCTTCCAGTCCTTCCCATTTTACATACTGTCTGTCACAGTACTATGTGACTAGTAGCCTTGCTTTCTATCCCCTCCAGACTGTCACTTGAATCACTGTGCCTTTTCTGTAAGGAAAGACTGGAGGGATGTAATCCCTAGAATCTGCAGACAAAGTAGCCCTTCCTTAAGGGGGGCCTGCCATGTACTTTGTCACCTTGAGAAACAAGTGCCCCTTTGGTGTAGATTGTGTGTGCATTGGCAACATTTTCTCCCAGTTTGTTACTAGTTTTAACTAAAAATTTACCCATCACCCCCACATGTTCACAAGGTTTCTCTGTGTAGCCCTGGCTGCCCTGGAACTTGCTCTGTAAACCAAGCTAGCCTGGAACTCACTGAGATCCATCTTCCTCTGCCTCCCGAGTGCTGGGATTAAAGGCATGTGCCACCACTGCCCGGCAAAAATGTATCTTTTTAAATTTTTCTTTTCTGTACATAGAAGTGTTGGATTGGATTCTTTGGGGCTTTCCATACAGCCTGTATGCTGTGATTCCATGAGGGAAATGAATACTTGCTGGAGAATTTTGTGTAGAGGTGGAGATCTTAGGGGATCCAGAAGAACTGCTTCTCCTCAGTGTCTAGGATAGGAGAGGAAAGTGACGACCAGAGAGTGTTAGATGGTAGGGTTTAGTATGCTAAATGCAGCTGTGGGAAGAAGGGCTCTCAAATTGTTCAAACAGAAGGGTGAAGAGCAGGGTTGGATAAAGCATTGAGCCTACATCAGCTCTATGGCGAGTTGTAGAGAATCTTAACAGCCTCTTCATTTGGTAGCCAAGACTTGGCCTTAGGAGGGGATGGAGCTTTTTGAAGATCAGGCGAGTCATGGACTGGCTAAGTTAGGACAGTGCTGTCAAGATTCTCCTCATCCTATGAAGCAGGGTAGGTAAGGAAATCTAGAACATTAAATACACAGTTCTGTTGCTCTAAAAATATCCTTGAGTTGACTTAGCATTTAGTATAGTAGTAGTAATACAGGCACAGTGGTGGAGTTAGTGACTAAGCTGGGAATATTTTGACTAGAAATGAAATTGTGATACATCTTGGGTCAAACAGAAACTGTAAGAGATCAAATGAGAATACATGTTGGCAAGCAAGGAAATTTGTTTTTCCTGAGAACAAAAGGAGAAAGATGCAGAGATTGTATGTCTGGATTGTGCTAATTATAATTAGCTGTGAAAACACAAACTCCCAAGGTGAGGGTTTGTTGGAGTCCAGCTTGCCTTTGGATTACAGAGAGTACTGGAGGAAGTACCTGAGGAACCTGACAGTGGTTGGTGCTCTGTAGCCTGATTCAGGCAAGGCGCTGGGCTCCTTGCCTCTGCGTCTTCCTAATCCTTCATAACCATGAGGAGTGTTTTGTGACGTTAGAGTTCTATTTATGAGTGCCGGAACCGGGATTCAGGGAAACTAGATGATGGCCAGGTCATATGACCAGGAAGTGGTTGAGCTGAGCTTCACCCTGAGGCCTGAGAGGTATCCTAGCATGCCTTCTCTGCTGTGCCGGTGTTAATTAAGGATATTTGTAGGCTGGTGTTATTTCACTCACTGTTGTTATTGGTTCATACAAGATGGGTTCAGAAATTGAGAGCACTTAGAAACTCAGCAGTTTGACAGTAATTTCGTGAGTGTATAATCCAATAAGACTGTGTTGTACGTCTTTGTATTTTTTCTGTTAAAATTTAATTTCACTCGCCTAGTAATACATCTTAGTGCATTTTAAGCAAGCAAACAAATAAAAATGCTATTCACTGATGGTTAGGGACCTGAAACGAAAAGGTTGCTTTTTATAATTGCTCTAGAAGCCCTACTGGCCTTGCTGTCACCCCGTTGCAGACACCTGCTTCAGCAGGGTTTTACACTGACACTAGATTGGTGGGGCTCTGAGTGGCTGGGGAGTGAGATCAGAGAACAGGGGAGGCAGTGAGGATGGGGGAAGAATGTGCAGCAGAGCTTAGCCCTCAGCAGTGGCAGTAAGGTGAAGGATGCCCTGCCTTCTGTGGTCCGTAATGTCCAGCTCCCTGTCTTTCTGTAGACTTGTTTTTTATTACACTCAGTGGCAATTGCTGGCAGTGATGCAGAAGGGACCAAATATAGGAGAAGAAAGTCATAGAAATGAAGTTAATTAAGATGGAAGTTCAGAAGACTCACACACACGCACACACACACACACACACACACACACACGCACACACACGCGCACACATACACATACCCTAAAAGTGTTTCCCTTTAAGGAAAAAGCTGCAACTTTTTGGCAGAGCCAAGAGTTTTGATTGGCCCCTTTTCCTGCTGTTCGCCAGAAGAATCCTGACCAGTCCAGGGTTTTTTGTTTTTTTTTTTTTGAGTTGGTTTGGGAGACAGCAGCCAAGTCTCTGGATTTAATTTGAAGTATATAATGTTTCAGGGAGGGTTGGACCCGGTAGACGCGCCCCCTACTGTTCAGCTTTCCACTGTGCACCAGGGAGTTCGCCTGCTATTTTTGGAACACCCTTTTCGCTTCTTAGCTCAGTGCCTCATGGGTCCTTTCTGAATTTCTGAGGTTGTGCCAGTATGGGGATGAAGAAGGTTTGTAGCCAGTCTTTGCTACTTTGTGGGTTCTCTTTTGCTTTCCGCCTTTTATCTGCCCTCCCCCCCCCCACCTCGTTTCACCCCCTATCACTAGGTAGGAGAGATATAAGGATGCAAGGGAGGGGGCGGAGAGAAAGAGATCCTTGAATGTAAGTTCTTTCTTTTTGTTTCTTCTTTGAACACAACTACTAACAAATGGCAAACAGCCTCACCTCTTGGGGCCCTAGCATTTATATACCCTCTGAAAAGTTCCAGAATTCCTCACATCATACAATCGCAGAAACTATCTGTAGCTGTCCAAAACCATGCCTCAGCTAGAGCACAAGGCAAATCATAGTCAGCTGTTGGGGACAGTCCAAAGCAGCCCCATATCCCACACCTGGGATTAAAATGAAAACATATTCTTACATTATTTCTGTGTTTTTAAAGAAACTAAAATTTCATAATTCTCACTATAGATGTTAACTGACTGAGATGTTTTTAGGGACCTCTATGCAGTGACTGTGGAAGAATTACTCATCCCTCCTGTTACTCAGGACATGAGCCTAAGGAGTGTGCTCTGGGACTGTACAGATTGGCTTTCTCTTTTTAGATGCTCTAGGAGCTAGATCAGTTTCTGTTGTGAGGACAACATCTTGCACATTGACTAGAGATGAGGACAGGTGTTGTAGGTGTAGATGGACCTCTTGCCAAAACATTAACATTTGATCTGTGGCAATCTCTGCCATCTTAGTGTGTCTGAAGGCAAAGCTGCCAGCAAATGGCAATTTAATCCCCAAAGTTCAGTTGCTGTTTTATCTCAAGCCCTAGAACTCAGCCTGAGGTTGGGAGCTGACTCCTGGTTGCTTAGGCGTGACTGGTGCCCTTGGAGCCACAGTTTCAGTGAACTACTAAGTCTCGCCTGATGTGGCTTAACTTAGGTCTGCCCTGCTATGTGGAGAGAGACTGCCTGTTTAGCATTCATTGGCTCCGTGGGAAGGTTAGACAGTTTACAGTGCCAGCTTGTACATTTCGTGGTGAAAGATTTCAGATTTGTTAAACCCTCATAACAGAATGTAGATTTAAAAAAAAAAAAAACCACTTTGAAAAATACCCCTTAAAGAAGGCTTTGGGGAGCATGAGTCCCAGGACTCCAATAAGTATTTATCATTGTACACAGCACAGATGTCTCATGGTACTCAAGCACTCCTTTCCCTCATACATAGGTCCCAGAATCCCTTGTTTAAATGCACAGTGGTTGATGTTAACCTGGGTATCTTCTGTAACTCCTCAGTGGTCTCTAGATCACTTAGGATTTCTAGTACATTGTCATGCTGTATAAATAGTGGCCACAATGTGTTGTTTAGGGACTAATGACAGAAGATCTATAATCTTCATAGTAGATGGTTTGTTTGTTTGTTTGGTTTTCCTCAAATATTTCCAGTTAATGCAGGTGACTGTGGAAGACGAACTTTACTAGTTAACGGTGTGGACTAAAAAATTGCCCTCCAGCCCCTGTGCCTGTAGACTCCTGGGGTGTAAGGTTGTTTCTTAGTCTGCTTTCTTCTGAGTCTGGTCTTGGTCTATTCAACCCTTAAGTGATTCAGTTACATAAGAGGCTTTTAAACTGTGAACAAAGGATGGAGTTCCTTCTGCAGCTTACTTGTAAATTTAGCTCTTCTGGTCTTGGTGCTGTACTTCTCTGATAGTTGCTGGGTCCAGGGAGTTGTAGACACCTCCTCTTCCTTTCACACTTCCCACCTGCTTTGTTTGCTGGTCTCTAAAGAACATGAGGAGACCTGCACAGCTTTACTAACAGACAGGCAGCGTCTATTCTCCCACAATACACTGAACTCTCTATAGTCTGGAGGGAGGGAATAAAAACTGCCTTGAAGTGATGGGTCCCACCTATGTTTCTGTTTTATTAAGTATGTGGAATTGGAGGGGTTTTGGTGGGTGCTGAGAGAGCCTGCTGTGCACATTTTAAAGGGTTAAAAGATGGAGGTGGGAACATTAAGTATCAGCTAATGAATGACTTCTAAATGTCAAGACTCAGATTTCCTGAGCTGAGTTTCAGGCTTTCTCCACTCTACCAGGATTCCCGTTTTTTAATAGAAAACATCAATAAAAATGGACCTACTGAAGAAACAAGTGTTAACTCAGAATTGTTAGTGGGAAAAATAATTTTCCTTTTGAATGCTAGGACACCTGTGCCAGTTTCTTTTTTCTTTTTTGTACTTTTTGCACAATTTAGAAGCCAAACGTTTCACAAAAGATATGCTTGGTTTCCAACTTTTTAAAAAAGTGGAGCAATATTTGGATTTCTGAATATAGCATTTAGAAGTGATAATTGTTAAAAGGGGATTTTGTTTGCATGCATGCTAAAATTTTTTTGGGGTTCCTGGGCCCAGAGAGGATGGTAGCCACTAATCATATGGGGTTCCTGATTGTGGCTTCCAGGAAAAGATGGAGAAACTGGCTCTCGAGTTATTTCTCCTTTGTTTCTCCCCTCCCCTCCCGTCTCCTCTCCTCCCTTTTCTTCCCTTTTCCTTCCCCCCCTTCCATCCTCTCCTCCCCTCCCCTTTCCTCTTTCCCCCTGTCCCTCTCCTCCTTCCCTCCCCTCCCTTCCCCTCCCCTCTTCTCAGAGAAGGCCAGCTACAAGCCTCTGGTTCTAACTGATTCCAGATGGGCTTGCTAAAGTACAAAGGTTTTCCGTGTGTTTGGGCCAGGGCTGACCAGGAGACCCCTTAGCACTTCCTGAGCAGCTCTGCAATTGTATTCACCTAATAAGAAACAGCCTTAACTGCTTGGACGCAGAGCAGCCATGTTGGTGTCCTTTCTTTGTGCCCTGTTCTCTGAACCACCCTATCCTCTTGCCTGGCTTCTTCACTAACCTCTTCTGCATTGTTTTCAGGGGACATTAAAATACTCACACACGCACACACACATTTTTCATGGATGAAAGCAGAGAAGAAAAAGTGGTCAAATAACGGCAGATTTTGACTATTAGAAAAAGCCTTTTTAAAAATAAATAAATAAATAAAAATAAGATCTTTTAAAGAAAAGGAAAATCCTTTTTTTGTTTTGTTTTTTTTCCCTTTCTGGTCCTGAGGGGAGTTGGTCCGGCATGTAAATGAGACTGGGAAAACCAAGGCAATCGTTATTTTTAATTTAAAAAAAAAAAAAAAAATCCTGGCACGTTTCCTGAATAGTTCAGAATACCTTGTGTGATGGTTTATTCACACTGTACAGAGTATGGTAAGCTGTGTCTTTGCTGAAGGGTGAGCATGACCTTGAACTCTTGAGGATGGTGTTCTGTATTCAGACCCTGTGCAGCATTGTTGCCAAGGGAGGGTGCCTGCTGCACTATGACACTGGCTTGAATTTGGCTGTCCTCCCAGCCACTGCAGTGTATTTCAGGCCTCTGCACAGTTTAAAAGAGGATTCTGTGCTGCTCTGCTGCAGGCTCTGAATTATTATTTGGGGCCTTCTAGATGACATCAAGAATTTATTTTATGTATATACTTAACTTTTATTTTGTTTCAGTGCCTAGTGACTGAGGGTATGCTGGTATCAGCTCTTAGTTTTCTGGATCTAGCTGATGATTGCAGAAACTCTGCCATCCCTGCGGTTTATCTGGGCCTTTACAGTTGTATTCCAGTCTAGTCAGAGGATAACTGATGGGAGCTGTCTCTCTGTGCATTGTGTGGGTTCTGGTGGTTGAACTCGGGTCACCAGACTTGACGACAAGTGCCTGTACTCATGGAGCCATCTGTGTGGCCTTCCCTTCGGTGGGTTCTTGAGCCAGACATGAAGTGTATTGTCTGAAGAATTCTTACGCTGTTTCTGAGGAGTGAAGTTGAATATCTGGACTGTTTGGTGTTCGTGATAGGTCAGAGTACTTGAAGTGGGACAGTGTAAGACAGGTCATGTGGTCACCTTTGTTAGGACTTTGCTTCTGAAGGAGATTACCCATAATTAAACACCCACTACTTGTAACGATCTCAGTTGACCAGTAGGATCTTCTTTTCTTTATAATTGTTAGCTGTGAAGAAAAAGAAGGCAACCAAGGCGAGCGCCTTTGGAATGGCTGTCATTTGTCCAGTACCAGGCTCCTACTATCTCTCTCTCATTAGAACTGCCAGGTATGAACCTTATTTCCCCTTTCACAGAGAAAACTGCATTCACCGTTGCCGCAGAGCTAATGTGGATCAGAGAGATAGGCTTAACTCTCGTACTCTATGTCCAAAGGTGTATTCGTTCTCCTACTAAATCTTTCTCAGAAACTTGTCCAAAAGGATGTAGTGACTTACAAGACATAAAAACAATCTTAAGCTTATTTTCTCATTTTCGTCATCTTTTCTTGTTAGGTTTACTTCCTGCCTCAGATATATAAAATGTTAATATTGGAGAAAGAGGCAAGCTATTTAGCTATTCATTGTTTATAGAGAGACTTGGGTCTCCAAAAGATGCCATTTTTTTGTAGTTGAAAAATGTTCAGCCCAGTTAGAGTGACACATCTTTGTATAGAAAGTGACTTTGAAGTCACAAGAGAGCAGAAGTTCTGACCTTGACAGACACTAGTCACTGCCAAGGTGTTGTGCGGGGAGAGTATATGAGGGGCTTTGGGTACCATTCTAGGAGCTGCACTGGCCAAATACTCTACAGTGCTTCGCTGTGAGAAGTACCTGGTGTACAGCTCCAAACTCAGACTCTACCCTGAAAGTTTACTGATTTGCCTGAGCAGAGACAGCATTGAGAATGTGCAGCTAGGTCAGCTGGGATACAGCAGTTAGTCATGAAACAGTCAGGATCAGTGGAGTGGGCAGGCTAACTCCAAAGTCTCCTTTCTCTTGTGCTTGCAGGGACTTTTAATGATTTACATAGTGTAATGTCTTCTGTCTTAACCTGATTGAACTTCAGGGAGACAGACACTGGGTCTGCTTCTCAGGCATGGTTCATGGTGCTTGTTAATTGGGTTCTGGTCAAGCCTTTGTCTATTACTTGGGGTCAGGGAACTGACTTTGCAAGTTTTATTGAGCTGGGTCTTGGGGTACAGACTTGCAATCCCCAGCTATGTGGAAGACTAAGGAGGAAAATTGAAAGTTCGAGGCTAGCCTGGGCAGGTTAGAACCTGTTTTAAAAATAAATTAAAAGGCTGGAGATATAGCCCAGTGAGCTGAGTCCTCACAAGTGAGGCTGTAGGTCCAAACCTACTCACTTTAGAAAGGGAGGGTAGGAGGGGATCTGACAGTTGTTACTCTCCTGAACACTCAAGCTCACCAGTGGGCTCTTGCTGGGTCAGAAGATGAACTTACAGCTTAGAAGCCAGGCAGCAAGCCTCTGAAATTAGCAGATTTGTTCTTCCCCTTGTTGTGCATGTTTTAGAAGAGCATAATTCTATTTAGAGTCATTATAAAATGGGGGAGAAAGAGGACTTAGTAACTGTTTGCTCTAAACCTCTGCTCACCTAACAAGACTGGTTTAAACACTGTTCTGTTGTTCAGCCCCTCTGCTTTCCATCTTGAATTGATCTGTAAATTTTTGTTTTATGAAAAGGGTTTTATGTGTATTTTAATACACATGCCCAAGAGATTGTGTGTTTGTGGGTGTATAATCTCTAGTTTATCAGTCCTCTTTCTTAAGACCATCACTGGAAAAAAATAATTTTCCCCCCAAGACCAAGAAGAAAGAGATAAGCAATTACGGGCAAGAGAAGTAGATGGCACTTGGGAAGAGGAGTAGATTGCTGGGTATGCAGCAGCATGTGTGCACACACATGGTTTCCCGTCTCCGCTCTTTGGCTAGAATGACCTAGTTATTTTGTTTTGTTTTGTTTTTTACATCGTGGAAAACATTGCATAATTTGTGGAGCCTGTTACTTTAGGTGGCTGGCTTGGAAAACACCGGACTCATAACTTCCCCCTTCAAGAACTTTCTTACACATTTAAGAGTCAGATGATGTGAATTTTAAACATGTGAATTGAAGAGGCAGTTGCAGTAATAAACGAGGGGCGTTCCCCTCATGTTCTTTGTTGAAGTAGAAATTGCTCAGAGCTGAGGAAGATGGAGGATTATTAATTATTTTGGGCTCTGATGTCAGAATCCTGCTCAACACAACTAATGTTTGAGACATGCTGTCAGCTTGTTTTTGTTCCTGTAATGAAGCATTTAAGATTAGAAATGGATAAAGTTCTGAAGGCTAGAAGCCCGAGCTGCATAGTACTCCTGTGGAGAGGCCCTGTAGCAACACCGATGACACCTCCGGTCCTGAGTCCAGAAGCTTGTTTGAACTGTTTGACCTACATGGTAGAAGACATTTCATTTGTGTATTTTATATATACATACCTGATATATAATATGCCCAGGAATCTTTTATTTATTTATTTTTATGTGTTCCTCTCTCATATATTACATCCTGACCAGTTTTCCCTCCCTTCTTTCCTCCCAGTCTGTCCTTCCCTCCATCCTCTCCTTCTCTTCTCTTGAGAAAAGGGCAGGCCTCCCATGGCTATCAACCAATCATGGCATATCAAGTTGCAGTAAATCTAAGCACCCCCACTCATAGTAAGGCCGGACAAGGAAACCCAGTAGGAGGAAAGGGTCCCAAAAGCAGATGAGAGAGTCAGGAACAGCCCCTGCTCCCACTGTTCGGAGTGTCACAAGAAGACCAAGCTACACAACTGTAACATATGTGCAGAGGGCCTAGGTCAGTCCCATGCAGGTTCCTCGGTTGGCAGTTCAGTCTCTGTGAGCCCCTGTGAGCTCAGGTGAGCTGATTCTGTGGGTTTTCTTGTGTCCTTGACCTCCTGGCTTTTACAATCATTCTTCCCCTTCTTCCACAGAATTTCTGAGCTCTGCCTAATGTTTGGCTGCGGGTCTCTGCATCTGCTTTCATCAACTGCTGGGTGAAGCCTCTCTGATAAGTATTGGGCTAGGCACTAATCTATGAGTATAGCAGAATATCATTAGGAATCAGTTCATTGCTTTTTTTTTTTTTTTTTTTAAAAAACTGTTTGGTTCTATCCTAGGTCTCTGGGCTGTCCAGCCTCTGGATCCTAGTCTTCCAGGCAGTGTCAGAAGTGGGCTCCCTCACGTGGCATGGATCTCAAGCTGGACCATTGATTGGCTATTCCCACAATTTCTGTGCCACCTTTACCCCAACACATCTTGTAAGCAGGACAAATTGTACCTTGAAGGTTTTATGGCTCAGCAGCTGGCATCTTGTCTAGTTACAGGAGATGGCCAGTTCAGGCTCTGTATCCCCCATTGCTAGGAGTCTTAGCTAGGGTTACCCTTGTAGATTTCTGGGAGTTTCCATTGTACTAGGTTTCTAGTTCATCCCCCAAGATGCCCCCTCAATTCCAGTTGTCTCTCAGTACCCTCTTCCTCCATCCTCCCTCTACCTGATCCCTCCTGTCCCCATCCCCACCCCAACCCCGAGCACTTGCAAAGTTTATTCTATTTCCTCTTCGTCCAGGGAGATACATGTGCCCCCATTGAGCGAGCCCTTCTTGTTACTTAGCTTCTCTGTGTCTGTGGATTGTAACATGGTTGTCCTTTACAGCTAATATCCACTTATGGGTGAGTACATACCATGTTTGTCTTTCTGGGTCTGGGTTACCTCACTCAGGATGTTTTCTTTTTTCTTTTTCCTAGTTTCATCCATTTGCTTGCACGTTTCATGATGCTATCATTTTTCTTAATAGCTGAGTAGTATTCCATTGTGTAAATGTACATTTTCTTTATTCATTCTTTGGTTCAGGGACATCTAGGTTTATTTCCAGTCTCTGTCTATTACAAATAAAGCTCCAAATGCCTGGGAATCTTATTAAATGATGAATTTAAAATGTCACTCTATTAATGTTTCTAGAAGAAAGCAGACAGTTACTGTCTTAGTTAGGGGTTCTACTGTGGTATTAAAACACCATAATCCACAGACAACTTAGGGAAAGGGTTTATTTCAGCTTACAACTGTCAGGCCATACTTTATTGCTGAGGTAAGTCAGGGTAGAGGCTTAAACTGGGCAGGAAGCTAGAGGCAGGAGCTGATGCAGAGGCCATGGAGGAACTTTGTCAGCACACCTTGGACCACTGGCCCAGGAGTGGTCACCACCCACATCAGCCATCAGTCAGAAAAAAGAAAGTACCACAGGCTTGCTCTCAGGTCAATCTGTGTGTGTGTGGGGGGGGGTGTGGGGGGCTATTTTCTCTGTTGAGGGTCCTTCTTTCCAGATGACTTTAATTTGTATTAATTTGGCTTAACCAGCCAGGAGAGCTACCATTTCAGATTACTCTTTATTTGAACAGGACTATTCGGAAGACACAGGATAATCTGAATACATTAATTTTAGGAAGAGCTACTTGTAATAGTAATTCTTGGTGGGTTTTCTACATCCCCCTTGTTCAAAAATAACTGCTGGGTGTTTTTACACAGCTCTAGTCCATTTTAACTCCTGAACAAAGACCCAGAGACCTGGTGTTTTTATTAACAAGCTGCAAGCCTAAGCTGGGCATGTTCTGAGCTATTCTAACCCTCTAAGGATACCTATGTCCCAGCCACATGGTCCTTTCTCACAAATCTGAGTCTTGTCCTGGCTTGCTCTGGTCCATGTGTGTCCTCATGGAGACTCCCTTGGTGACCTGCTCATGGTGACTCCTTATGGCCTCTCCACACCTTCTCCTCGTGCTCCTTCTCTTTACTCTCTCTGGGCCCTCTGACTCAGGTCAGAAGACTTGCCCTATTCTCTTCTGCCCAGCTAATTGGCTGATCGGATTTTTATTAACCAATCAGAGGTGATGGAAAACAATTTTTGCATAGCATTGAGACTGGAGATGATTGACCATGCCATCGCCTGGGCCGCAAACAGATGTCTGGGCATAGAAGTCAGCACCTGAATACACAGTGCACGAGCCCACCTCCCAACAGGTACTCATTAAGAGACAGGGTTAAGAAAGTAAAAAAGCAGACCACAGTGAAGGAGAAAGTATTTGCTACACATAAGGTTTGGCTGCAACTCAGTATATGAGAGGGATGCTATAAAACATTTTTAGAAAACAACCTAGTAGCAAAGTGGAAAACATACACGAATAGGTACAGAGGTGATATTCAGCTGTTCAAAAGTGGCTACATGGCTACTCTCCAACGTAAAGCAGATGGCCACAGGGAAGCTCTCTTACCCTGCCTCCTGCATGACCGAATGAAGACGGCAGACATTCAGCTCCCTGTCCCCTCACGCAGGGCTGGGGGAAATGTTAAGTAGCATAGCTTTGGACTAGTAGTTTGGACTGGTAGTTGGTGGCACCTCCCAAAGCTTCCCGCTACTCAGGACAGCAGTAGAGGCATGCGGTGTGCACATATGATCACAGGTGAGTGTATAAGTATGTGCACGGCAGCCCTTTTTGGAGACAGCTTGTGACATTGAGTCATAGTTAGCAAATTGGCTGGATTTGGAATCTCTTAGAGACACATCTCGTGGTATTTCTTGTCCCTTGAGGAAGGAGACCCACCCTGGATGTGGCCAGCACCAACCCATGCTGGCGGTCGAGACTGAATTTATAAAGGCAAAATGAGAAAGCCAGCTGAGCATTAGTATTCATCTCTCTGCTACCTGAGAACAGTGCCCTGCCACCGTGCTCCCTTGTCTAAAGTGATGGACTGTGCTTTTAAACTGAGCCACAATAACCCCCTTCTTTAAGTTTCTTCTTGTTAGGTATTTGATCATAACCACAAGAAAAGAAGCTTGTACATAGGCCAAGCTGGAAATAATAGGGATGTTTTTCCACCATTCCAAAGTGCTTTCCAGTACATTATGCTATGTTTGTAAAATAGGGTATTTAACATGTGTAAGTGTTATTGAGTACACTGCTTCACAGAGAAAGCCAGTACAGAAGGGAATATGGCATGTGATATACAAGATATTTGATTAGTAAAGAGTTTACATAATTCATCTTTTGGTTGCTGCAGCTGATGATAGCTGGTCCCTCAGATAAGCTATATGTTGCCTGTCCAGCTGGTAGGATGTGTGTGCGCACATTTATGTGTTAGAGTGTTGTGTGGGAATGAAGGGGCTTTTTAAATTATAATTTCCTTGTCAAATATTCAGCGTGCTACTAATCTTTTTAAAGAGGCATAAGAAAAGAGATGTGATAAAATTAACTCCTGTTTCTATGAGAGCAGTAAGAAAATGTTCACTGTCATCACCAGACACTGAATTTGGACTTGTTCTCTGGATGGAACACTCTTCATGAGTGTTCTTAGCTACCAGGGCTTTATTTTGACCTTTACTTTCACCGTAGCAACTTTAAAAAATAAGAACTATCCATATGATATTAATATTTTGATCTATTACCTTTTGGAGGTCTAGCAGAAAAAGACTTCTAGGCAAACCCAGTCTGCTATGGAGGGTCTTGAGAGAGATTGCCTGTGCTTTCTATTAATAAGTCATTTCTCTCAACTTTCAACCTGGGCTTTACAATGCGCCCGAAAGTTCTCCATGTCTGCTGTGCTGCTTTGCTCCCCTCCTTCCTTTTTAGCTCTTTGTTCTCTGTCCTTAGAATACCTTATCTTCTTCTTTCCCTAAATGAATCCTGTGGGTGCATGCTTCATGCACCCTCTGGTGCTTGGCACGTCAGGCATTGGTGTGTTTATTTGCTTAAAGCTTTTTTTTTTTTGAGGCTGTTTACTTGCTTGTGGTGTTTAATGAATATTGGAAGTCAGTATCTGTTTTCTAAAGGATAAAGGCTGATTATATGATGTAATTGGAAGATGCATGCTTTGAATTTGTTTCCAGAGGATATACTAGATTACATTACTTTTTGGTAAAAACAAGTATATGTGTTTATCATTAGTTGTGTATGGCAGTAGGAAAGAGTGATGCCAACTGGATCCTTTGAGTCAGACATATGACCTTGGCCACTTTAGCATAGTCCTCTAATCACCTGGTTTAATTTTAGTGGACTCCCTGCAGAAATGCTCTGATTGTGTATGTAGAATGAGGAAACTATACATTTAATGTGGCCCCTGACTGCATTAGGGTTTTTGGTTTAAAGCTGAGGGTGAGGCGCTGGGGCATAGCTCAGTCATGGTGAGCTGCTCATATTTGGCATGTGTTAGGCCCTGGGTTCCATTTCAAGCACCAAAACCACATTTACAACTGCTCCCCACCAGACAGAACAAACAAATGACACCATGTAGGCATTATGATGACATTGCCACTAGGTCAGTGTAGGCGTTAAGACTCTGATACATTTTTTTTTTAAATCTCATATAAGAAAATTAAATTTCAGAATGTTATCTGAAGTTTTGTCATTTCACTTCAGAATGTAATTTCTCAAGCTAATCTTAATTTTAAAAGATCTGAGTGGAATCATTACCATTTGTTCAGAAGTTTAGAATAATAGGACTAGAATAATAATTTAATAAGTATTACATGCCCACTTACAGTTAACCATGGTTATTAATACATCAAAAGCTTAACATTGACTTTGATATCAAACAATATATATTTTATTGATATAATTGATTTAGTCGGTATAAGAGAACATAGACACAAAATGACATTTTAGGCATTTCTTTACAACCATGACTGTGTGAGAATGGGAGTAGAAAAACTTTACAGGCTCTGGAGTTCAGACAGACCTGAGGTACATACTAGCACATTGACATCTTGGATTTTGCTTTTCGTTTGCAGAGTGGAGGTAAGAATATATACAACTCACTGTTTTGTTTCTTATTTTAAACACCTTTATAGTAAAGGGTTCAGTGACTGATATGATGGGCGTCTCAGAGGCTGCTTCCCACATATAATAAGGTGACCATCTGTGAGTGTTAAGAGTTGTGTTCATCACAGCCTATGGAGCCACCTCAGCAGCAGTGTGTGTGAGAGTGAGTGAGAGCATCTGCCTCCATGAGGCAAGCTAATCATATGTGCCCTCACTGCTGGGCTGAGAGTCTGGGTGGTTGATTAGTGCATATTGCACCAATCAGTGTCTTTCACTGTGCTTTTGAAGCATATTCTGGATGCTTCTTGTATTAGTTCGGGAATACTATCTTTTGCTGTGCAGAATTATGCTATTTTTATGGTTTTTTTTCTTTTCTTTTTTTTTTTAAACTCCTGGAAAACAGGTGCCTTGGTGTTGTTTCTGCCCTGCTCCAGACCCACAGCCTTGGTGTTGTTTCTGCCCTGCTCCAGACCCACAGCCTTGGTGTTGTTTCTGCCCTGCTCCAGACCCACAAATTTCCTGGCGGCGCCTTACTTTTACCTACCCCCCTTTCCGACGGGTGGCCTTCTGATTGGTACCTCTCCAGTTTAGTTACAGCTTATGCTTTGTGTTTCGGAGTCATATAGGGTACAGTAACTACTGAATCAGTCAGCTTGGTTCTGAGAAAGAATTTCTTCCTAGATGGGAAGTGGACAGCTGGGTTGAAGCAAAGCCTTGGTCCATATTTACCTGTTGGAAATATGGGAGGAGAGTGGGCACCACTTTAGAATTTGGATGAAGGAAGGAAGAGGATCAGCCCGAGATGAGCATTAGGCACAGACCGGCTCACTCTGACATTGGTAGGCGTTTCCAGAAAGTGGAGCGCTTTGCAGGGTTTGAGAGATTATATATTGTATTTTATGCATGTCTGTGATTGTGAAGTGGTTTTCTGTAAGAGCATGGTCTTCTGTGGCAGTTTTGGACATTATCTCTGCAGGAACTTTGCTAATCATCCTGCCAACTGTACTCATTGCTCTGCCTCAGGGACCCACTACTTCTTACTCCTTCTGTCAGCAGTCCTGAGAGCATCCCTATGTGATGACAGCTGTGGGAACCTGCTCCAGTTTCCATAGTAGGTCAGGCCATGAGATGAATACTTGAATGCAGAGTTTGCAGTGAGTGGGCTTTCTGCCTCATTGCTCTATTCCTTCCTCCCGTGATGGAGAAAGTTCTGTCAGAGGGCAGATACTGCGCTGCCTATAGGCATGGCTTTTCTCTCCTTGGATTAGGGTGGAAGGAGGTAGCAGAGGCTGATGTTTCCACATGCATTGCCCCAAGCGTGTTTTGCATGTTTTTGTTGTTCTGTATTTTCCTCTCCTGATGGGAGGAGGTGAGTGGGGAATGTTCTTTGGACCAGCCCTGTTTCTGTGGCAGGCGATCTGGTTGATTTTAAGACATATTGCTGCTTGTGTTTGAGTTAGGGGCCAGAGAAGAAGAAACAAACACTTTGGGGTGTGGTTTAGGAGCGGGTAGAATGTAGGAAGGAGTATATTTCTATGTTTTCTTAGTCATAAGACACAGAATCGCAAGTAGCTAAATTTAGCACAGGTTCCTGTTGAAAGCATCAGTTTTGCGGGCGGGCAGTGGGGGCAGAACGGAAAACCTTTTTGTGTATCCTGCTCCATGAAGCCAATAGGGAAGCAGGAGGAGGTGAGGTTGCCATGGAGATGGTAGCTGTGTGCAAGGGGAGAGCAGCAGGGTTTAGAATTCCAGGAAGGAAGAGAGAGTGATGTCATCAGATTCCATGGACCAGCCCAGGAACCCCTGCGAGGTTGGTGGGGCGTTGGGTGTGTGTGGGGTGGGGGTGGAGTGGGAGTTTGAAGAGGGGAACAGTGGCCTCAGTAAGGTGTGAGGAGTCCAGTTCAAGCGGAGAGGTTGGTTGTGTGGAATCATGCTGATCTGCATTAATGCCTGATTTTGAGGAAAATTCTGTAAATCATTTCTGAATTAGCAGACTATTTTCTTTGTTGAAAAAAGGACATATTTCTTCCACAAAGGAGCTCATCAGATATAAAAATGTCGTATCTTTTTATAGCTAAATCTCTATGGTATTTGTATATGCCTTTATCCCTTGTATGTGAGGGTATTTTAGATGTGTAGTTAGTTACCATTGTACAGTTCCTTTTATGGTGCTGCATGCAAGTAAATGATTCATTAAAGCCTGATTATGACACTTATTTTTCTATGGATGAGGGTAAATAAATTCTGAATTAAAAATTATGAATCCAAGCATTGCTTTCAACAGAGAGGAAAACTATGCTTCAAGACAGTTGTGAGCACTTGCATGGTTATGTTGCTAGTCAAGGACAGATGTATTTGTCTGCATGTGATTAAAGGGTGGTTTTTAAAAGGAAAAAACGTAACTGAGTCTGAGCCTCTGGGTGAAGACTGTCCTTCAGTCACCTAGGCTCTAGCCATAGGAACATTGCGCAAGACATAAAGAACTCTGGTTTGAGTCAGCTTCAGAGACCAGTGAGGAGAAAAACATTTTCCATATCTAACTCCAGATTTTCCTCCTCCCTCAAAAAACATCGTCAGACTTGGCTCTTCATGATCTCATTGTGTTAAAATCAAATCCATGCTTAAAATGAGCTTTTATCCCAGTTAAAGCTATTTCACGTACATGTTCGTTCTGAAGGCAGTTTGTCTTCTGAATAAGAAGTGCTGTATGCTGCAGTTCAGCGGTGATGTTCGGAATGATGGTAGTAGGTGAGAATCAGAGCATTAGCTTTTTCTGGGTGACATCTCTGAGGTGACCCACTTGGGTTCATTTGTTCAAATGTGCCACTGGCCATTGCAGGGTCTGGTGGTGTGTATGAGAGCTGGGAGATGCTGGGAACAGATTGGCTCAAGTCTGAACTGGGCTCTGATCATCTGCTCTAGCTGACCTTGGACGAGTGGCTGTTTCTTGCTGCACTGTTTCCCTCATATATAAATAAGCTGTGATGTAAGAGCCAGCCTCCAAGTGCAGCTGAAGGATTAAGCAAGCCGATATAGAAAGCACCTCCACACTTTTCTCTGTGCTTGATGACTGATCATTAATAATAATAATGCATATTTCTTAAGCCGGTATGATAGGACACTCTTAGAATTGAAGCGGAGGGGAAGCTTAAGGCAGGAAAGTTATGAGTTCAAGGACAGTTTGGGTTACATTCAGAGATCTCATATCATAAAACAAACTGGGTCAGTGAGATGGCTCAGCTGTCAAGCCTGATGATCTGAGTTTGATCCCTGTAACCTACATGGTGGAAGGAGCAGACTGACTTCCAGAAACTGTCCTCTGACCTCCACATGTATGCTGTGGCATGCCCCTCCTCTCACCAAATAAATAAATAAATAAATAAATAAATAAATAAATGTTGCTTGAAAAATATTAAAACCAAATAAGAACTGAAAAGCTATCTTGGCAGGTGGAGCGTTTGCTGTGCCTGTGAGTGCTGAGATTTGGATCCTCAGCACCATGGACAAGCAGCTGTGTCTGCCTGTGTTCCCAGTGTGGGAGACAAGATCCCCACAGCAAGTTGGCCACAGTTTGTGAACTGTGGATTCATTGAGAGACCCTGCTTCAGAAAACGTGTAGAGATTGAGGAAAACAATGCCATCAGTTTCAGTTTTCCACATGCGCTAGCCAGCTTGTATCTACTACATACGTGCATTTACACACGGGAAACTCATACATATACACCAAACTAAATTGTATTTCTTGAAGAACTCTGAGGAAGAAGTTACCTGGGATAGTATAGCCTGGTGGTCCCAGTTTGGTATTAGAATCAATCTGGGACCATTTCTACATAACAGGGGGCCTATTAGCAAGGGACCCAGGACCCAATAGTTTTTAAATGCTTGCCCAATTATCACATAGTATTGAGAACCACCGAGAATAATTTATTTAGGACCAGGTACCTAAGCTTTCACCAAGGAGATATAATAGTTGCAGGTGTTACTCAGATCAGATCTGATTTCCAGAGCCTGACCTGTCTTTACATTAAAGCGTAAAGAGTTACCATTGGGAATGACTGGGCAATTACTTATAGGTTTTCTCTCCTGCCAGAAGAGAATCAGTTTCCTAAACCTGTGTCCAGAACTTCCTGTTCTTGCCTGTATGTAGAGAACAAGGCTTTTCTGCACCAAGGCCGTATTTAACATTTACAGTTGTGGCTGTGAGTCAACCATAAGTAGTGGTTTGTCGGCTCAGTTAACCGTTCTGAGTTTCACTGTCCTCATTTGATAATAGTGGACATGATACAGAATTATGACCTAACATACATGAATTGTATAGCACCTTATGCTGTATGTAAGTTACAGCCTTTCCCTTTCATCTCTTCTTCAGTCTTTTATTGGCAGATGTGTGCAGGAGTCCTGTCTCTCAGAAGGGCCCCTTCTTTTTTTGTTGTTGTTGTTTTTTCGAAACAGGGTTTCTCTGTATAGCCCTGGCTGTCCTGGCTGGTTACTCTGTAGACCAGGCTGGCCTCGAACTCAGAAATCCACCTGTCTCTGCCTCCCGAGTGCTGGGATTAAAGGAGTGCGCCACCACTGCCCAGCTGAAGGGCCCCTTCTTGAGTCTCAATATAATCTCATCTCTTTAGGTTCCTTGCCACTTTAACCTGCCCCTTTGCTATCTCAAGTCTTTTAATTGGACAATCAGAAAACTGTACAAATAGATTTTCCCTACAAAATACCTTCCATCAAATGTTTGTTCTTCTCAAGAAGGGCTATACGAGGAGGAGCTACAGGAGCTGAACAGTTGAATGGATACAGGGTTCAAATGCTTGAAGCAGAGAGCTGACCGAGACAGCTCGATGAATTCCCCATAGTTGATCACAAGTTTAAGAAAAAGAAATTTGTTTGCTTGTTTGTTGTTAGATCTTGAAAGAAAAAGTATTGTCTGTCAGGGAAGGTACCGATCATGAAGATGTTTATCTATTGTGTTTTGGATGTGCTGACCCCTGCAAATTCCCTAAACTGGGGAAACTTGACTGTAACTTGTGAATGAGAAAATTGTGTACGCACACTTCACCCCCGCTTGCCCAAATCAAATTCTTAGGTAGTTTTGTTTGAGGTTTCCTTGATTGGTCCCATGTAAGAATTAGTGTGCTGGGCTGGAAAGATGGCTCAGCAGTTAAGAGTACTCTCAGAGAGGAGCTGGGTTTAATTCTCAGCATCTATTTGGCGGCATACAGTTTCCCATCCTCAATTCCAGTTCTAGGGGATCCAGCTGCTGCTGCTTCTAGCTTCCATGGGCACCTGGCATGTCTATGTAGTACATTTACATATATTCAAGCAAAACACTCATATACAAAATAAGATTTAGCATGGCAATTATCAGCTGATCATTGAGTCATCTGCAGTGAGTACTGCCTTTTTCCTGAACTGGGAGTCCACACAATGAGGGGAAGTTCAGGGAATTGCTCTAGGGACCCCAGGAGAGAGAGCAGGGAGTTGGCATTGGAAGAGAGTGACACAGGCGTGGGAAATAAGAAAGGCCATTTGTACTTAGTCATGCAGATCTTAGGGCAGGAGAGGAAGGGTGGTGGGATTGTGAGCACAAAGGTGCCAGTGGCTGAGCTTTTCTCTGAAAAGTAGGGTGACCTGCAGGTGCTTCTCTACATCATGCTGATTCTTAACATCTGTGTACAGTGCAGGAATAATTATATACATGTTACAGATCAGAAAACAGATGCCTAGAAGGATTGCTGTAAGTCATCATGCCAGTAAGCAGTCGAGGTGACATGTTGAATAGCAGTGTGAGTCAAGAGACAGCTATTAAAAACTAGATTGAAACAGTTAGTGTGGACCAAAAACCCTACTGTTTTGTCTGTATTGACTTTTGGGTAAAACTGTTAATTTAAATATAGTATAATATTCAACACGTTAGCCTATCTCATAGAGACTTTATGAGTATTACAGAATGATCATTTTGGATATTTCATTTGCACTCAGAAACTAAGAGGTATCTTTGTTTCTTCGAGACAGGGTTTCTCAGTGTAATCAGCCCTGTCTATCCTGGACTTGCTTTGTAGAGCAGGTTGGCCTTGAACTCACAGAGATCCAACTGCCTCTGCCTACTGAGTGCTGGGATTAAAGATGTGTGCTCCCAGGCCTGGCTTGAGGTATCTTTTTTTTAAAGTGCCGAAGCCTGTGAAGCTTTGGGCTCAGTAAAATACCAGTCTGAATTGAGTATCACAACACACACTAATTTGTTGGTGGTTATCAGTTGGCATATTTAGTCATGATAAGTATTGTAATCATGTCTGCTATTCCATTCAATTCCAGATGCAGATGATTATCAATTATTGCACAAAACAAATTTCATCTTCTTAGAGAGTTCAAAGTTTCAGATTAAAAAAAAAAAAAAAAAAAACAAAACCCACATCTGTAGTTAGAAAACTTGGGTTCCAGACCACTTTGTTATTGACTGCCCTGTGAGCCCTTGGGCTTGTCATTTAACCTCAGCCAGTCTGAACTTGGATTTCTATTATCAGCCAAAGGGAACATGGTTGTTCATCAGTGTCTGCAGTGATTGGTTTCAGGAGGCACTTAGACACTCAGATCGGCTCACATATCTAATATAATATTTTTTTTTTTTTTTTAGTGTCACACATGCACATATACCTGTATACGTTAAATAATCTCTATTAATTTACAAACATAGTATTAGTGCTATGCAAATATTATCCTGTGTTACTTATGGAGCATTGACAAGAAAGATGTATGTCTGTGTTCAGTACAGACAGTTCTCCCTCCTGCTTCCTGGGTGTTTTCCATCTATGGTCAGATGAATCCACAGATGCTGAAGTTAAGGATATGGGGGTTGGGGAAATAGCTTAATGTTACCTGACCACTAGGACTGTTTCCAGTAAGATGCTTCACAGCAGCGAGTCCTCCCTCTTCTCAGTTCTGTAACCACAGGAAAGGCATCTTGAAACCTGTTTTGGCTTTCCTATATGTGTCGTGTGAGTCTGGTGCAGGTAAGGAGGGCACACACCAGAAATCTCAACCTGTACTCAGACCTGTCCGCATTTGTATGTGTGGAATGTTGTATACGGCTGAAACATTGTTTCTCATTATCACTGTTCTTTAGCAGGGCTGCCCCATTAAGGAGCAGGGCCTATGAGATCATTTTGTATATAGTACCTTGATTCTTGAAACAAGCAGATGGTGATCTCATTTATTAAAAGGTGAAAAATTTGAGGCTAAGCAAAAACTGTCTTCATGATCACAGGTAGTTGTGATGCAGCAATTCTTCCCTCCCCCCGTAACTCTCTTGTATCAGTTATGACATCAGACTAAGGTGTGATCATATTAGGCCACAGACAAACCAGCAGTAAAGGAATATAATGACTGTTAAATTAGATTCCATGTGCATGTGTACATATCCATGTGAGTATGTGCAAACATATATTCCAGTTGTGTCCATGAATGTGCGTGTTCCTGTGTGTGTGTGCAAACATGTAGGTCGAGGTCAGAGGTTGCCGGTAGATGTTGTTTTGATCACTTTCCATCTTGTTTTGTAAGGTAAGATCTTGCTGAACTTAGACCTCACTGATTTGGCCTTCGGGCTGGCCAGTGAGGTTACAGATGTGTGCAACTCTCAGCTTTTCTGTGGGTGGCAGAGATCAGAATTCAGGTCCTCATGCTTTGCATGAGGCACTTTACCAACCAAGCCATGTCCTTAGCCCCCAAGTGAATTATACTCTTCACTGCCGCACACTGAAATAACAGAGAACGGCATAACAGTTAATTCTATGCCCTTACTGTTCATCTTTTTAGTCTTTGTAGATAATTCTTGTGGTAGAAAACACTTGTGGTACATACTGAGTTGAATGTTGCAGTGAAAGGGCTTTTATGATTATTTGAGTTATCAGATGAACTAACTTCTTTTCCATGGGATGCCATGTGTAGTTGAAAGAACAAGCCACAGACCTTGATTACTGAGACTTGGGAGTATGTGGCAGAGATTTTATTAAAAGTGAATGACGTTTGTCTGTCATTTGAGGGAAAACAGTGGCAATTTTTGTTGCCAATGATAAATTTTGAGGTTTCAAGGAAACATTAAAAATTTGGAAAGCTTACCCAGAGGTGTGCTTTTTTGATCTCTTAGGCACTCCTCAACCAATCACGGTTGATAATCAGGGTTAATTTATTCTTTCCTCTTCTGCTTTCAGCTACATTCACCTGTTTTTGTCTGCCTTTGTTTCCCTCTATTGCATGGCTTATATTAACTGTTCACATTGTCCTTCTCCCTTAGTTGTCAAAGTTCCTTAAGACAAGAATCCCAATGGCAGTTTGTTGTTTGCCTTTTTTGTTTGTTTGTTGAGATAGTTTTGTGTAGCTTAGGCTAGCCTTGAACTTGTCATTCTCCTGCCTTCACATCCTGAGAGCTGAGATGTATGCATCACCACACACAACTTGTGTTTGCATTCTTAGTATAGGACTACACACATTTTAAAAAAAGAAAGGAAGAAAAAAAGAAAAAAGAAAAAGTCTTGGGTTGGAGAGATGGCTCAGAGGTTAAGAGCACTGACTGTTCTTCAAGAGGTCCTGAGTTCAATTCCCAGCAACCACATGGTGGCTCACAACCATCTATAATGAGATCTGGTGACCTCTTCTGGTGTGCAGGCATACATGCATACAGATCATTGTATATATAAAATCTTTTTTTAAAAGTCTTATAGGAAATACTTGTTCAAGAGGCCGCTAAACTGGTTAGATCAGGCTTAGAATGTTGGGAACTTAATCATGTAAGATAAAGAGGGCTATCAGTGTTGAAGTGATAGGGTGCTTCGGTTGTGGGTGGTCTGAGAAAGCCACAGGAACATGCCAGGACTTGTAGAATCCCACCCGTATCATGTACTTAGGATAGGCCTTTTGTCTGTTACGTGCTACAGTCCCTGTGGTTATCCTGAGTGTCAGTAATGTCAGGCTTCTTTAGTTTTATCATACTAAGGGATGTATTGCTTTTAAAACCATTTACTTTTATTTATTTTTTAAAGACTTTGTTTATTGTTTTATGTATGTGGGTGTTTTGCCCACGTGTAAGTCTGTTCACTATGCACAGGCAGTGCCTGTGGAGGCCAGAAGAGGTTCTTGGGTCCCTTGTAGCTAGAGTAACCGACAGTTGTGAGCTGCTATGTGGGCACTGGGAATCAAAGCTATATTCTCTGGATAAGCAACCAGTATTCCTATCTGATGAGCCATCTCTCCAGCCCCAAGATTAACTTCTTAAAATGAAAAATTCGGTGGCATATAGTACGTTGTCAGGGCCTCCATATTATTTCAGCATTTTTCATGACCTCAGTAGAGATCTGACCCTTTATTTCCCGTTAGCAGCCACCAGCCCATTTTCTGTTTCTAAGGTTTTGACTGGTCTCCATACTTCATGTCCTTGTGTGTCTGGCTTCCCCCAGCGGTGCAGTGTACTGATAAGTTGCTACATGGCACACACGGGTCAGCTTTGCAAACATCTTTCAATGGGCAAATAGCAATTCTTTGTTTATGTAAGTCACTCTTTACCTGCATGTACTGATGTGCGGGTTACAGTTGACAATGGAGCTGAGGAGCACTGCATCTACACTTTGTTTGAGTTCCTGGTCTATGTTTAATTTATGTGCCTGGGAGTGAAATGGCTAGGCCATATGGCAGCTCTTCATTTAACTTCCCAAGGAACTGGCAAGTTGTCTTCCATAACAGCTGATCTTTTACATCCCCACCAGGAATGCTCAAGGGTTTAAAAATTTATTATTAATGAAAAACACACTAAGATGGGGAAGGTAGAAAACAGTGTGTGTGTGTGTGTGTGTGTGTGTGTGTGTGTGTGTTCGTTCTTTTGAGTTTATTAGAGCTCTGTATTTCAGAGTTTTGTCTGATGGACTTATTAAATATTTATTTACCATCACTTCAGCACTAAGAATGAAATTTAGCTCAGGGAAATATATCTAATCCACTTAAGTAGTGCACAGACTAAGAAGTGAAGACCAGAGAAGTGAAGGAAAGGGAATTTAAATAGCCTGTGAAGTTTCTTGAGGGCAGAGGACCTATTTCTCTGTCTACTCAGAGTTTAACAAAGTGAGTAGCATGCCAGGGGCTTGTTCTGGGGCCTCCCGGAACAAGGGTTACAGCACTGACTGCAGTAATGCTGTAGCTTTGTAAGACAAGATGTATTGAGTGACACCAGCTGAAGGAGAAGATGGGGGAAGCCCTGTGTCTAGGAAAGACCAGGTTCTGTTTTTCAGTGGAGTTGTCTAGCACAGAATTTGTCACAGTGAGTTGTGACAGCACAGTCTGCCAGAGAAGCTCAGCTGGATGGGGGTTGGAGGGGTTGTTCACATAGGGGGTATCCTGTCCCCAAATATCAGACTCTCAGTAGGAAAGCAAGCATCAACTGATAGGAGCTACTATGACTGGTTCTGAGAAGAACCCTGTCCAGATCTAAGTTCCTAGACTCTAAGCTCACTCAAAGGGTAGTAGTAGGACTTGCTATGTCCCTCTGTGCATAGATATGTTTCTAGGCTCTGTGAAGAAACATAAATAACAGAAGATAACCGGCAAAACTTGGAGCATTATATGGACCTGGATTTGTAATAGTGTAAGGAAATTACATGGTTTCTCTGAGTCTGTTTCCTTACTGTAGAATGACACATCACAGGATTTTAGTGAGGTAATATGTTAAGACATTAAACACATTTATTTTGTACTAGTAAGTAACTTTTAATATCTCACTTTATTTCACTTGTATCAGTCTGGGCCTTTTCAGGAGAAGAGAGACTGCTAGAATTTGGATAAGAAATTTGATAAATGCAGTGCAGGATTGGCTTATGGTAATTCAGATAAAATCTAAACGATGGAACACGTTGAAGTAGATGTAATAAACTAATATGATTGATATGTGATAAAACATAATTAGTGTAACTTTTAAAATTAAATTTATTTATTCATTTTACAACCCGATATTAGCCCTTCCTCTCCTCCCAGTACACCCTCATGTAAGTCCTTCCCCCATTCCCACTAGAAGGGGAAGCCCCCCTCTGGGTGTCAACTCCCAACCCCACTCCCCTATTCTACCCTCCACCCCTGCACATCAAGTTGCTTCTGGACTAGAAAGATCCTCTCCCACTGAGGCCGGACAAGGTAGTGTAACTTTTATAACAGCATCTGTTCATTAAGTAGGACACCTAAAGAGCTGGCTCCTTCAGTGGCTCCCGTTAGAGAGGCATAGCTATAATTCTAGATGGCAGAGGATGAAGTCTCAGACCAAATTGTCAGAAGTTCACCTTCTAGGATGCCGGAGAATTCAAGGGAAGTTTACTCTTCTGCTGTGTACTGGCCTGCAAAGTGCTGCTGGGGAATCTTCCAGCCGTGGGCTGTTGTGTAGGAGCTGGATGGGAGGGAAACTGCTTTTCCTAGAAAGGAGGGTTTGGAAGCAGGGACTTTTCCTCCTAAGGTGTCTCTGCTGTGCCTCTACTGACAGTTTCACTTCATGAATGCTAGCAAAGCAGAAATAAAGGGCCCAGAAGAAGAGGCAGTTTGAAGATAGAAATCTGTGCAGATATATAGAATGGGAATGTAATTTCATATTCTTAGAACTGAAGAAGATGGTAATAGATGGAGATTCAAGGGACCTTTAAAAAAAATGCTAAGAAGTTGGATCCTTACATGGTGTACAAAGCTCTGCTCAGGGTGGAGGCAAGACCTAGACACAAGGAGGTGAAATCTTAGAACGATCAGAGAAAATCTAGGGTGAGTCTTTATGTCCCCAGGTTTAGCTATGGATTCTTGGGCATATCACCAAAAGCACAGAATACAGAAGAAAGAGACCAATATTTGACCTTATGAAAATTATAATTTTTAGGTGGGTGTGACATCTCATACCTGTCATGTCAGTACTTGGGAAGCTGAAGCAGAATTGCTCAGAGTTTTAGGTCAGCCAGGGCTACATAGCAAGGTGCTATCCCCAAAAGCAATGCCAAAAATCCAGAGAAGATTTAAACACTTTTATGCATCAAAGACACTAATAACAGAATGAAAGGCAACTCATTAATAGAAAAAAATTTGCAAATCATGTATCTACTAAGTGATTGATATTTTAAACACAAGGCTAACAACTGAACTGAATAGCAAAATAATCTTCCACAGCTCAATTGAGCAAAATATTTTAATAGACTGTCAAGATAGTTCTATAAACATATTAATGACCAGTAAGGACAGAAAAGATGCTCAGTTCACTAATCAGAAAAGGTTAAAGCTATCATTAGAAGCTACTTCATACTCACAGAATAACTGTCATTAAAGAAAAAAGTAGGACAAGATAAGCAAGAGTTTGTGAGGATGGGGAAGAGGTTGAAATCCTTGTGTATCATTGCTGATAGAAAACGTAAGACGGATGGTACAACTGCCCTGGAAATGGGGGCTGTCGTACAGGTTCTGAGGTTCAGTCCGTTATCATCAAGGCAGGAACATGGCAGCATCCAGACAGGTATGGTGCAGGAGCTGAGAGTTCTATATCTCCTTCTGAAGGCTGCTAGCAGAATACTGGCTTCCAGGTAGTTAGGATGAGGGTATGAAATCCCACATCCACAGTGACACACCTACTCCAACAGGGCCACACCTAATAGTACCACTCCCTGGGCCAGGCATATACCAAAGATCACACCCAGCAAGGTCACAGTGTAGGGGAGTGTAACAGCTGTCATCCACTAAGCAGACCAGGAGGGGCAGTGAATTATGCCTTGCATAGCAAGAACACTTAGTTTACCAGTTAGCAATTAAACCTTAAACTGGAAGCAGGCTGGACCTACTAGATCTGTACTCCATAGGAACCTTCATCCGATCACTAAGTACTTTGAACCCTGTGATTTGGAAGCAGAGTAATAACTCACGGTTGCTTAGGTATTCGTTGCTGTGATTCAATCTGCACGGACTAGCAGGACTAGCATGTGCAACTTAGACTCATGTTCAGTACCTGTGGCATTTACTTCCTTCTTGGTTTAAACTAGAACCAATGCTTGAAAAAGAGCAACTTGTAATGAGCAAAGGTAATGAAGTATCAGGAGGAATTGCCCCAGTCCGTGTGCTGTAAATAATTTCTCCTTCCATTCTTCTAAATGCATGCAATAAATTCATTTCAAACAGATTAAATCATGGGCAGCCAGAGTTTGTGGCACTGCCCAAGTTGTGCTGGTGGAAAACAGATCAGTTCCTACTTTATTTGCTTCCTTCTCCCGAGGCACAAGTTTTGTTTTATTCATAGTGTCCTTCCTCTTCTATTTTGTGAAATTGGTTTGGTTTTGTTAGATACAAAAGTAAGCAGTGATGCTGAACTGGGTTTATTTGTGCCTCTCCTGGGTTTCTCCACCACATGTATTGGTGACAAGACGAGGCAGTAAAGAAACTGCTGACATGAACACTTTATTATTAGGGAAGGGTTAATTGGGGGGGGGGGGGTAGCTGCGTCCAGGGAAAACGGGAATGAACGAACATCCAAAGGCTTCTGCAAAAGTTCAGAGCAGAGAGTAAGAGGGAATCAGACTGGACAAGGCCAGGGCTAGGGAAGTGGGTGAGCAGAAGAGTGGAGACGAGGAAGTAGAGAATGGAGCATAGGAAGAGAACGAGAGAGTGAGTGCAGGAACAGTAGAGATTGTGAGGAAGGTGATTGGCTCTGGGGAGGGCAGGAAGCCTGAGTCTGCTTTTGATGTTAAATACGTTCTGTGACTAGGGACTGAGGGGGCCTGGAGGGTGGAATGGGCTTTCGGATACAGACACAGGTTTATGTCAGTGGAGCCAATTCTCCCTTCTGTAAGAAGTAAGGGAGGGAAATGACTTCTTTTGGCAGATGGAAATCAGTTTCATAAGTTCCTAAGTAATACTGGCTTTTATGTATAGACCAGTGTGTGCTCATTTCTGGATGTTGGACTGCCTGAGACCTAACAGAGGGATAGCTTTTGAACTTTTTAAATTGATTGGCTTATTTCATTTGTATATCTTGCCGGCCCCTATTATTTTAAAGTAAGAGACAGGGTGAGGTGCTCCTGCACTATTAATTTCACCTCTTTTTGTATAAAGCCTGAGCGGTGTGTCTGTTACCAGTACCCAATTTCAAGCAGTTTCATCACCCCAAAAGAACCTGCTGCTGGTTTCTGCTTGTTTTCACCCTGTCTTTGAAACCACTCAGCTATTTTTTGTCACCTTGGACTTGTCAGGGTTGGACAGTTCCTATAAATGGATCAATGAAGTTTCTGGCCATTTTCTCTCTGGTCTTTTTCGATTGCTGTGAAGGCTTCAGGATTTCTCCACATTTAGTGTCCTCTGTCTAATGGTTCTGTTGTTAACTGCTGTATTCTCTGGCCCTGTGAAACTAGGCTGCTCTCAGCACGCTGGCCCATCTGAGTAGATGTGTGTTTTGTTTCCTTGCTGTATTCCCTGTTGTGGAATTTCTGGGCCATGAGGTAGCAGTGCGTTTAACTTTATTTTATGTTATTGTTCATTGTGTGTGCATACATGTGTGAATATGTACGTGTGAGCGCAGGGGCCCACAGGTGCTACAGGCATCAAATGCCTCAAAGCTGGAGTCCCAGGCACTTACGAGCCATCTGACTTGTGTGTTGGGAATGAAACTCAGATCTTCTGCAAGAGCAGTCTGTTCCTTCCCACAGAGCCATCTCACCATCAGTCCAGCCTGTATTTAACCTCTTGGTCACACCCAGCTGTTTCTAAGGCAAGGGTACTATTTTCCATCCCACCATTGGTGTGCAGAATTTTCATTTCTTTTTCTGTCCTCAACACTTGGTCCTGTCAGACTTTTGATTATCACTACCCCATTGTGTGTTGTCTCTGTGGTTGGGTTATGCCAGTCGCTTAATGACACTCCTTGCAGGCACTTGTCTTACCTGCCATCTTCCGAATCTTTTGGAGAACTTACTGTTCAGACTCTTACTTCATTTTAAAGGCCCCCCACCCCCGCCCATTGCTGAGTTGCAAGAGTGCTTTATGTACTTTGGATACTTTTCCCTTATCAAATGTGATTTCCAGAGTGGAAATGGAGAACATTGTGTAGTTACCTTTGTTCCTGGAGGATGCCAAAGGACAAAAGTTGTACATTTTGATGGTGTTTAATTGACCTCCTTTCTTGTCTCCCATGCTTCTGGTGTCCTAGTGAAGAAACTTCTGTTTGCCCAGAGGTCCTGGAGGTTCCTTCACAAGTTTTATAGTTTTAGATCAATCTAGCTGGACTATACATACATACATACACACACACACATATATATATGTATATATATAGTATACGGCACGGGCCTTTAACTCCTTTTACATGTGGATACCCAATTGTTTAATCAGCATTTCTTAAAAAGACTGTTCTTTCTGCCCCTGGCTTTCATGGCATCCTTTAAAAACATTATTTGGTTATAATTGTGAGGTTTTTACACACACACACACACACACACACACACACACACACACTTCTTAGCTATACTTTATTGACCCACATGTCTAGTCTTTGCCCCATTCCCTCTTGGAATTCAGAGGTTTTTATTTAAGTAAATGTAAAAGGGCTGGATGCAAGGCCCTGGGTTACTTCCCAGCAGCACACACACATAAAGAAATGGACGTGGGGGAAGGATGATTCATCTTAAGCAGAAGCAGACGTGCCTGTCCTTAGACCAGTGTCACACTCACTTGACTGTTAAAGCTTTGTAGTGAACTTGGAAATCTTATTTTTCAGCTTTTTTCTTCAAGATTTTTGTTTTTGACATCCACAAACTTTTAAGGCAGTTATCTCTAATACTGACTAGAGTTTTTTTGTTTTCTCTTTTTGAGACTATAAATATTTAAGTGTCCAAAAGAACTATAGGTACAGAAAATAACTTAGAATTGCTAGCTTATGTAAGACCAGTTCCATTTATTTGCTTAAATATGTGTTAGTCATTGTGCTAGATCTTGGGAGGGACTGGGGTATGATGGACAAGACACAGTGGTCCTGTATAAGCTTAAATTGACTCTGCCTCTGATGGTTTTGAAGGGAGTGCAGACCTTGACTCTATGTGAATACGTAACCATGCTTTTGACTATAATTATATCTTAATGTAGCTGCCATTAGGTGGAAATTTTATTCTTTTCCCATGAAGCCCCACCAGTGAAAATTCCTCTTCTTTTTTTAGTATGAATGAAAATCCAAGTGCTTGGAAGAGGACGAGGCTGTTTAAGTAGCTACATTAGGTTCTTAGAAATTACAAAGAGATTATGTGCTATGGTTTGTCCTTTGTGTGTGCACTGTCTCCTAAAGTTTCCTGGGAGGCAGGGGCATTGTTTGCTTACCTTTCTCATGTCTTCAGTCATTTAACACTAATTTGGAATTTTTAGTACTCAATATCTGTTGCCTTGGATGATCAAGTGGGTGCAGTCTGCCAGAGTGGGTGGGTGGTCATAATGCGTGTGGGTACCGTGGTGCTGAATTAGCACCATAGCTTCTGGTGGTGAGCACCTCTGCCCTCAGGGATCTTGATTTAACTGTTTGGTAGGAAGAGGACACACACTAAATGTGAGTTCTAAAAGCTAACGTGGAGAGTGAGCTGTGCAAGTAATGTAAGGAACACTACTGTGTATGCTTTCGAGGAGTCACTTTGAGCCCAGTTGGTGACTGAGTGGTAAGGGAGTCCTGAACAGAAGTGGAACTGCATCTGGGCTAACAGAACTGATAAAGGAACTGACACTCTCTCTACAGGTTGAAAGCATTTCTCAACAGGGTGGGTATACACAGAAACTCTGTGTGGAATTCTATTCTCCTGTGTGAGCCTCTGGGTCTGCTCAAACTCCAGGGGAACAAAGTTAGGACTTACTCTGCCGTGTCTCAGTAGTACTCAGCTTGAGGTACACAGAGAAGGAAACAGTTTACCTGCATAAAGAGCAAGAAACTAGGATTTGTCTGTAGTGTGCTTGTGTTTATGACACTGTAGTATTTAGCTGGTGAGAGTATGTATAGCAGGCAGGTAGATTATCAAAATGGCAAATTTTGGAAACTTGGGACAAAATTCATATTTGATTAGTTTAGATGATTTTGATTCTTAACATTTTCTTTTAAAGTTTGATTGCTATTATTATTATTTTGTCTTAGAACGAGCCACTGACCCCTGGTTATCATGGATTCCCAGCAAGGGATGGCCAGGTATGTGTCTATGCTTCTATTCTATTCTATTAGTATGCTCTGAAATAATGCATTTAGAGAGAAATGGTAACGTGTGTGTGTGTGTATGAATGAATGAGTGATCTGTCTTCATGCATATCCGAAGAAGGAATCAGATCCTAATACAGATGTTGTGAGCCACCATGTGTTTGCAGAAATTGAACTTAGGACTCTGGAAGAGCAGCCAGTGCTCTAACCTGAGCCTTTTTTAACCCACTTTGGGTTTCTTAAGCAAGGTTATCATAGCCTTTTTTCCTGAGCAATCACTGGGATGGCAGTCCATTTTGTTCATAAAGTGCTCAAGCACACAATAGTACTTGCCACTGTGGTCTTTCTGAAGAAGTGGAGAAGGCGAACAGTGTTTCAGTTTCACAGATGTAGAATCAGCTTTTTAAAAAGCTAAGTATTTATCCAAGCCATGCAGGATTTTAGGCTGGTAGTGTTAGTTAGTGATTTAGAGTTCTAGCTCCTGGGGGCAGGAGAGATGGCTCAGTGGCTAAGAGCACTGGATGCTCTTCCAGAGGACCCAGATTCAATCCCAGCAACCACATGGTGGCTTACAAATGTCTGTAACTCTAGTTCCAGGAGGTCTGACACATCACACAGACATACATGCAGGCAGAACAGTAGTGCACATAAAATAAACCCTTGTTGCTCTTTCTTGTCCCCATGTTACTGCTGCTGACCCTTTTCTCTTCCCAATTCATCCCTCTTCTGCTTCATCTCCCCACCCCTACCTTAATGGGTTTTGTTAAGGCTGCTTTTATATGCATGGGGTGAGAGGTTATTTACAGTAGCATTGCTGTATCACCGGAACCTCCCCTCCCAAGACACCATTAACTACTTATAAATCCTTAAAGGTAAGTGAACTTCATGAGTCCTATCCTGCTCCTTGATGAATGTTGATGACCCAGTCTTGTGCAGTAATTACAGCTTCTATGAATTCAGGACTGCCACAAACATGTCGTATGCGGAAGACAGCATTCTATAATGTTCTAGCCCATTCTTAGTTCTCTCATTCTTTCTGTCTTCTCTTTTGTGATGTCTTGGAGTGGATGACATTGACGTTTCATTAATAGCTGAATGCTATATGATCACTTATTCTTAGTTATTGACCAGTTGTATTTGAGTCAGCACTGTCCTCTGATCAAAGCTGTCAGCACCATCTATCTATAGAGATAAGCATATTTGTTTAGGTAGCAACTTGATGAGCACATCATGACCTTTCAGGAACAATCACAGTTGCACCTTCTCTGCTAGGATCTATGACTCCATACCAGCCTCGAAGGCTTTTGACCAGATTTATAGCACCAGGTATGAATTCCTTCTTGTGGAGCAGACTTGACTCTAGTCTGAAGGTGGTTCATTGGTTATCCTTATGAAAGTCATGCCACCGCTGCACCGTGGCCATCCTGCCTGACCAGTGTCTCTATTACAGTGGAGTCTATCGCTGAGTGAGAGCTTGATGGTGTCTCCCCAGCACCTGAGCTTCTGGCACTGTGCAGGCTGGCCAGCAGAGGATGCCCCCAGTCTCATCCTCAGCTTGAGCTCTTCATGTCCCATGGCCGTAGTGTGCAGTTTCAGCAGCAGGGTCTTAGCATCTAATTCTGGTGGACAGCCAGCTACTATTTGCCATGCATGTACTTATACACGTACCCTGGTATAGTAAAAATGAGACTTTGTGAGCATGCTTTATTTATTTATTTATTTATTTATTTATTTATTTATTTATAGTATAGAATAGAGTTTATTCAGGGCATGGGGAGGGGAGTTAAGAGGGTAGTAGAGGCAGAGAGAGGGAGAGAGTGGAGAAGTGGAGGCCGGCCATGACCACATTTGGGGGAGGGAATGGGGAGAGGTGAGGGATAAGAGATGCAAGGGAGAGAAGAGCGAACATGTATTGGTTTTTAAATGGGAGAATAGTTGCATGTGTCAGGCCTTGAGTTCTTGTATAGCAAGGACTCAGGAATGGTGGTCCAATTAGAAGAGGGCTTAGTTCTTTATAAAAACCTCACTGACTTGTTAAGATTATTGGCTTGGAATTGGCTCTCAGAGGAAAACCTTGAAAATACAACAGGACCTGAGGCTGGTCTTTGCCATCTCTGAGTATCACATCTATATGCATCTATTATTATTAAGGTGACTATGTTAACCTGTTATTCAGGTTGGTGCACTTCTGAGAGTGGAAAGGTATGCTGACAGTTATGTTGACACAGCCCTGGGCCAACTGGGTGGCATTGGATAAAGGCTCATTTTAGCTGTGATTAAATGATACAGACTAGCAGGCCACCAAGGGTTAACTAAACATTTGGTTGAAGTAGGAAAGTAATTTTAAACTTTTGTTTAAAATTGCATAAAGATCTATCATTAGAAATGCTACAATGTTGTTTCATAGCTTCACAAACTTTCCAGTGTCTGTTAATTTTTGTTTATTTTTGAGATAGCTTCCCTGTGTGTTCCAAGCTCACTTCCAATTTGGGGTCTTTCTGCCTTAGCCTGTAAAGTGCTGGGGTCACAGGTATGTTGCCAGACTTGGCAGTGTGTGCTTTAAGATATTGAGGACATTCCTAGTAGCCCCATGGAGGTCTGTTCTTGTTTCCTCTCAGTCGTTCTTTACATTCTCTTGCCTGAATCTAATCCGACTGAGCAAAGATTTCTCATGTCTTATTAAATGATCTCAAAGCATTCAAGTAAGAACTGTTTGCAAGGAAACTCTAACCCTGATTTCATCCGTTTCTGTAGTATGTAGTTCCACTGTAAGAACTTAAACTTGTGTGGCTAGGTTGCACATAGTCCAGGGACTGTGAGAAGACCTTGGAGGAGGTTGACCAGGCAGAAGGGCGTGTGGAGCAAGTGACTTGATGGGACACAGTGCCAGCAACTGTAGCTGAGGTGACTTTGGTGTCTGATTCTGAGTCATCTTGGGCTGGCAAATGCAAGTGAGCAGAGTAGCCCGTCTGACATGCACAGTACTGAGGGATATTTGTAAACCAAGCATTGCAGGCTCATGCTGTGGTGCCCTCTTGCAGCCCTTTTAGGGCTTTAGTCCAGGCCCAGCTCAGTGTCTCACACGTACAGTATGTGAATGAGGTGTCACAGTGAGCACTGGAGACCAAAACAGACTGGCTTAGGGTTAGGTACCGAAGTCTCTGTAGAAATGGGATTGTCAGTAAATTACAGAAACACATGTGTAGAGTGCCCTGTAGCTAGATCTCCAGAGCTATGTGTCTGTCTTGATTTTTAGAATAGCTCACCCAGATTGGGCTTGTTCCTGTTTTTTTATAAAAAGAAAACCAAAGCGCTCATTTCCTAAAGCTCTGTTTCTGTCAGGTTTTCTTCTTGTCTTGCTTTAAAGGGCTGGTGAACCATAGTGTATCTCTTTATTTTAAAATTAGAGAAAATTATTGTTATATCGTCAGGTTCTTGATTTGATTGAAGAATGACTTTTTTTTATTTTTAAAGTTCCTTTGAGTGTGTGGATATGTTTTAGTGATTCACAGAAATAAGTGAAATTTTCAGAGCTGATGTTTAAGTTGGCATGTACAAGGGAGTTAACACTGAGGGTGGGCAAACGTGACGAACTTTATTTCACTAGCCTCAATTGTTAGATTTATTTATTTATTTGTTTATTTTTTAGTGTTTTGCCTGTATGTATAAATGAACATTTGTGTGTGTCTAAAAAAGGATCAGGATCCCCTGGCACTGGAGTTATAGATAGTTGTGAGTCCCAGTGTGGGTGCTGGGAACTCAACCTAGATTTTCTCTGTAAGAGCAGCTAGTGCTTGTAATTGCCCAGCCTCCTCTTCAGCCCCCGAGAACAGTTTTTGTGATGAATTTTTCGGAATTTTAGTTATTTTGACTGGGAAGTAAGGACAAAAGCGAACATCTCTCCTGTAGTAATTTATCCTTGTGCAGACAGAGCTGGCTGCTCTGCATCTGGTGGGTACATGCTGTGGATGTGAGGAAGGGCTCAGTCACACAGCTCAGTGCCTCCAAGCCTGAAAATGGGCACAGCTCCGTGGAAAGTGTGCCTTTCACTCTCTACGCCAGTGTGCACGCATATGTATACACACACAGTGCGCTCTCTCTCTCTCTCTCTCTCTCTCTCTCTCTGTTTTATCTCACAGCACTACTATGTTTTCAGTACTGTAAGATTTTCCATTTTATTCTATTGAAGAATTGTTGATTGTGGTCAACAGTTGATTGGTAGAAATTATTTTCTGGACTTGCTAATGGATTATAATCTGTGATTCTGGGAAAACATTATTCCAGTCATTCCTGTCCTTCAAAATTTAACCTTAGGACTGGGAGTGTAAAGACTGCTTAGCAATTGTGAGGCCCTGGTTTTAAGCCTCAGCGTCAATACAAAGACATATGAGGATGCTCATGTCTTTAAGCATTCACTGTCCCACCTGTGCAGCCCTGACCCCAGCTAGAGGCTGGATTAAAATAATGGGTTCCTAAGTTAAATATTTCTTCTGTTCCTTACAGTCCACCATCCTCCCCACTCCCACTCCTAATTGTGGTGTCATCCTTGCACCCTCTAGTGGAGGAAGGGAGGCACATGCAGCAGTTTTCAGCTAAGTGGATTGCTCCGCCTTGGCTTTTGCCCCCAGGTCTCTCAGTTTTCAGGTGTTCACAAGCTGGGTTTTCTGTTGCTACCATCATGGATCTGCAGAACTTGCATTTTTGCTGTTTCCTATTTATCGATTGTACATATCCTCTGGCTTTCTGCTGCTGAAGATAGGAATTACATTTTATAAGCATACTTTCTTCCATCCAATAAATTCATTATTTCTTAAGCCTCTATTTATCTCTGCTTTATAGGTTATATGATGCATCATTAACACTGTGAATATTTTTATAGTCAAGTGGTAAAGTAATATGACTACATTTCCTTTCTTATATACTGTTTCCCCCTGAGCTACTATATATGTACAAATATACATAGAATATGAATCTATTTAAATGCACATGGCAATTATTTTTTTAAAGCTTCATTGAAGTATAGTTTCCACACTATAAAGTTTATCCAATACAATGTTCCATTCAGTGACTTTGTAAATTATGGAGTAATGGCCCCATCACCATCCTTCAGTTTTAGGACACCTCTGTCACTCCCAGTATTTACTCAGTTTCTCTTTTAGTCAATTGTTTACTAAAAGACAAATACTGTGATAAGCTTTCTGACTGAAATTCTTGTGGCTCTTTCCTATTGTTGGACTTGTGTGATGAACCTAATCTATTGTTTATGACTCTTAACTAGCATAATGCTTTTGAGGCTCATCTGGATTACAGTCTATACCACAGTATAGTAACAATGTTTTAGTTGTCGAATTTTTGAGCCACTAGAATTGTATTGCAGCAAGTTCTCTATAATTAGCACTTAAGCAAAAACACAGCTCTGACCTCACTGAAGTCTCATTACACGGCTTAGCATGTCTCTGCTGAGCATTCCTGTACTACCCCAACCTCCTCTCCTCTCCCTCTTGTAAGGTTCTCTGTGTTCCAGCTTTACTGCAGGGCTGGGTAAGGGGATGGGTTTCAGTTCCAGGACCTCCCCTTAGGGCACCTCCCATGGTAAGGGGATGGGTTTAAAGTTCCAGGACCTCCCCTTAGGGCACCT
>JADRCH010000202.1:1620272-1666718 GCA_019843965.1 Rhynchomys soricoides | reverse complement strand
GGTAAGGGGATGGGTTTAAAGTTCCAGGACCTCCCCTTAGGGCACCTTCATGTTTGCATTCAGCCCATCCTTAGTCTCATGTTAGTTGCTGCCTCCACCATAAAGTCTTGCTGATAGGTTTATATAGGAATAGATTCTTGGTGTCTGCTGTCCTCTGAAGGATGTACTTTCCACTTCTGTTGGTACTTTATCACTGCCATTAATTGACAGTTAAAAGACCCATACAGTCCTCTGATAAGAACCTGATATATTTGGACAAAGAAGGGAACAGGACAGCTTTGGTGGGACTGCCAGATTTCATTCCCTCTATCTTGCCAGAACTTTATGAAAAATTAATTCTCAAGAAGCAAGATATCTGATCTGTGAGAGAGCACCTCTTATAAATTTAATGACTTTGGTCAAGTGGGTATTAAATGTAAATCTGTCATTTTTATCTAGCCCTTGAAGACTCTTAAAACACCCAATAAATGCCTTTATTGAATTAGTAGAACGTCCCTGGGTATGTCCTATTAGGATTGCCCCTTGTTCTTCGGTGTACCCTTAGCCAGCGCTCTCACAAACTTCCTGGAATCATGTGGGTTATAGACTGACCTAAGAATTCTGGAATTCTGTTGTTTTGTGATTGCCCCCAGCCCCAACCAGTACATTAGTTTTAGTAGGTGCTCTCTAGCCTCACGAAAGCAGGTAGCCTGGCAGGGATGGTGTGGGGAAGGCACTAACACATGGGGAGCACATGGTGCCGGAACCTGTAAGAGACATTAAGTAACCCTTCATGCTATATAGGTAAAGAGACCAGGCACGGGGAGGTTGGCTCAGGCTCTGAGTTCTATGTCTCTGAATTAGAGAATCCGAATTCTAAATCTAAATGTGCTAATTTTCAAATTTTATGAATTTGCAATAGACATATTTTGTATTTCATTACTTTCATTTTGATTAAAGAAACAATTTAATGAAACCTTTCGAGCTGAAGAGTTGTCTGGGTGGTTGAAAGTACACATTGATTTTCCAGAGCACTGGAATTTACTTCTCAGTCCTACTGAACCTCTGAATATCAAATAGATGTTTACAGCTCTCTCTAACTATCCAGAACATTCATCTGGCCTCTGCAGGCCTCTGCACCTAATGTGAGCATAAACACTTTTGTGCGTGTGTGTGCGTGTGTGTACGTGTGTGTGAGTATGCGTTAATATACACACAGTACACACAAATAAGAAACAAAGCAAATCTTAAAAGAAGTTCGTTTTACATTAGATTTTTCTGTAGTGAGCATTAACTTCTCCTTCATTGAGAGGTTGTATCTTGCCCTGTTTCTCCCGATTATCTTCATACTGGCTCCCCTTTGATCTCAGTGAGTCCCCCCGCACCCCCCAGGAGTCTACATGCAAGGGGACAGAATTTTAATCTTTCCTGGCACATAAGTTACGATTTTCAGTGGTGTGAGCTTGGTAAGAAACTGTTAGACGTGCTGTAGCTGGTTTCTGTTTGTAAGGTGTACTGAACTCTGACTCACAGGCTTGATGCTTTTAAAATAATTCTCTTCAGATGCAATAAGGGGGCAAGTGTGATTTGGTGAGTCCTATAGTTTATTGCCACACAAAGAATTGCTTTTGAGGCTTACAGTGCTTAAAGAGGAGGCAGCGTGAAGTGGATGAAATGATAGAGTGTACACCGTAGACAGGTGTGTTAACCACACAGCGAGGGAATTAGAACAGAAGCCTCACTAATGTTCTTGGGAGATGCCAGCTTGCTTGCCACTACATCGGACATCTGGCCAGCACAGGAGCCCCAGATGCTGGAGGATTGTACTGTGTGGTCAGGCAAAGCTTTATAGCTGTAAGGTAACATGGTATTCCTTGTGGCAGTTCTTGGAGGACAGAAAGAGAGTGTAGTCCTGCAGTGGCCTAAATGCTCCGTGTTAATGGAACTCTTGAGTTTGCATGTATTGAAATCTAGTAGTTGAGATCAGTAACTTATATGTGGGTGTTGTTCAGAAGTTTTTGGGTAACATTGCTAATGGGTGGGATCTAAATATCATGCTTTAAAAGGGAGAGGGAAATGCATACTGTGTAGCAAGCCGTGTAAGTGTCTGAAGTCATTTCACAGCTCACAACATGAGCTACAGAGATACAGTTTGTACAAGTAGGTAAGTGGTGGGCGGTTCTGGTGGAAACACGGGGAAGCTGGGGCCTGCCTCTTGGTTTCTTTACTTGGGAGGCCCTGAAGCTTATGGGAACAGTTTGAAAACCAGTTTGAGAATGATTGTAGGACTTTGGTGTCAGATACAAATTCCAGTTTGGGCCTGATGTTTTACCTCGCTGAGATTTTGTTCTTTATTTGTATAAAGGAATGCTGAAAAATACTAACTGAAAGCTTGTTAGCAACTTTTATAGTGTTTCTGGAGACAAGATGGGTCAGGTATGCTCAGTGTGCTGAGGTGCTGGGCAAGCAACTGCAGAGGCAGAGACCTCACATGAATAGTGAGCTTTCTATGAAAATGAAGGCCCCCAAAACAACGTCTCAGTGGTTCAGAATGAAATAAGCTCTGCTTCTGTCAAGTATTAGGCTTGGTAAGTGGGCTCTGTGGGCCCTCTACTCTGTTAATTCTGAGGAAAGGAGACACAAACAGAAAATTTAGCTCTGATAACATTTCATTGGTGGGCCAAGAAATTAAAATTTTTAATAAGTTTCACCTGCTTTTTTTTTTTTTTAAAAGGTTTATTTATTTTATATATGTGAATAAACTATCACTGTTTTCAGACACACCAGAAGAGGGCATCAGATTCCATTACAGATGGTTATGAGCCACCATGTGGTTGCTGGGAATTGAACTCAGGACCTCTGGAAGAGCAGTCAGTGCTCTTAACCATTGAGCCATCTCTCCAGCCCCATTTCACAGCCTTTGATTTTTGTTTTCATATCTTAAAAAGAAAAAAAGACTGGGGCAAGGGAGCTGGCTCAGCTGGTAAAATACTTGGTGCACAAGCACAGGGACCCTAGTTTGATCTCCCACAGCCATGGAAAAAGCTGGACATGGTGGACCTTTTTAAGACTTACCACCAGAGGCAGAGACAGGGAGATCCCTGGGCTTTGCTGGACAGCCAGCCTAACCCAATCGGCAAACCATAGGTCCCAGTGAGAGACTGTCTTAAAAAGCAAGGTGGCTGACTCCTGAGAAATTCTCAAAGTGGCCCTTGGGTCTCTGTATATATAGACATTCATATGTACATAAGAGCACCTGGAAAAGTGGAAGGGAGGGGGAAAGAGAGTGAGGGAGGGAGGGAGGGAGAGAACACATCTTACATACAGGCTAAATGTGAGTTAAACAACAGATGACAAGCTGATATGGCCCACAGACCATAGTTAACTGGCCCCTAATTTAGATATTTCTTTTTAATAACTCATGCAGCTTTTGGACCTGTGGAAAACAATTAAAAAACAGATTGTTATTAGTGAAAGATCATTATTAAGAAAAGCTTAGTCTTGATATCCCACCCCTGTGAATAGTTACACGTTGGTTAGCTTTGCATATCCCCCATTTATAGTGGTTAAGGTGTGGTTGTCTTTGATGGCCACATGAAAGAAGTGTTCTTGGGCTGGAGAGATGGCTCAGTGGTTATGAGTTCAATTCCCAGCAACCACATGGTGGCTCACAACCATCTGTAATGGGATCTGATGCCCTCTGCTGGTGTGTCTGAGGACAGCGATATACTCACGTAAAACAAACAAACAAACAAATAAATCTTTAAAAAACAAACAAACTCGAAGAAGAAGAAGAGGAGGAGGAGGAGGTGGTCGTGGTGGTGGTGGTGGTGGTGGTGGTGGTGGTGGTGGTGGTGGTGGTGGTGGTGTTCTGGTTAGGCCTTGATCCCAGCGCTTGGGAAAAGCAGAGGCAGGCCCCTGTGCGTGAGAGGGTTCTCTGAGTTCTAGGCAGCCAGGGCCATAGAGCAAGACCCTCTCTAACAAAAGGGGGGATGTTCTAAATAACAAAAAGACCTTGAATCTTGGGTTTGTTGCTGATTCTCATGGCTCATGTTTGTCATTTGACCTTGGGGCCCATTAGTGTTCTCAGATGAAGAACTGGAGAAGGTAGACATGAAGACACTTTGTAGCTCTTGCTTTTGGCTGGAACAGTGCTAGACAGTTCTCTCCAGTAGAGGTGCCTGAGATACCAGCAACATTTTACATACTGGATGCTTTAGGAGAGCAGTTTTTCTCCTGTGCCACTTTTGAAATGATGGGCAAGTTTGCCTTAACACTCAACAAAATCATTCCACCAATGCTGGTCAGTTAATTCTTCAACCCTGAACCAGTTAATGTGTGTGAAGACAAGATAGGGCTGGGCCATACACATGGAGAGAGGGCCTAAGAAAGCTGCCAAAAGAAGTCTTTCCTGCTTACTATGGACTGAGGAAAAGTTCTTAACTGAAATCTGAGTCATGCCATGGACTTTTAAATCTCCTGGGTGGGAGGAGGAAAGGGAGGAACAAAGGTGAAATGGCTCTGTGGAGTTCTGTCAGCAGAGGGCACCCAGAGCAAAGCAAGTAGCCATTGGCCTGCAGGGAATTTATGACACAGGCACAGAACTGCTTGCCCTGGGCGAGTTGCATTTTCTTTGATCTGCATTAATATTCTCAGCCGTTTTTACCCACATTAGAGTTTGGCTTTGTTTCTTGCCCACTTTAGTAGAAACCCAGTTCTTAAGAGTGTCCTGAGGTGCTTTATCCTACACTGTAGATCTGTTGTTTAGATCTGTTATAGACACTGTCTGTTTCATATCCAGTAAGGAAGAAGTAGCCCTGAAATTACAGTGATCTAAAAAGGCCCTTAAAGTCTGTGTGTCAAGTGGTCTTTGGTGGGTGGCTTCTGGGCCAGCAGTTTCAGTACCACCTGGAAGCTTATGTAAATCTATGGTCTTCCTGCCTCCTATGCTTACTAAACCAGAAACTAAGAGGATGCAGTCTAGCCGTCCATTCCAGCATGCTCTCCAGGGGATTATGGCTCACACTCATGGCGGAGACAGCCATTGCTGGAGAAGAAGGGGTAGCAGAGAACAGGCTGGTCCTTATTTGAGGGCACTATCACGTACTTGGCCAGGAGTTTCCCCTTCACTTTCTAGACACAGATCCCAAGCCTGGAAACATGGACTCATTTGTCAGTTATGTATGGAAAGTGGCACGAGAGCTGAGCCCAGGTCCTTGTGATTCACAGCCATGTGCTAGTTGCTGAGTCATTGAATTAATAGTTTAAAGTCTTTAAAAGCAGTACACATCCATCAAAGAAAATATATACTACACAGTAGATCAAAAGGATACAATAGAAGTTCCCCTAGCATGTTCTAGTCTTGTCTGTATCAACTGCTTTGTGTATATTCACATTCTACATTTTTTTCCCTGAATGTTAGTTGTATTGAAATAGGCTTCCAGCTCAAGCCTACTCTACTGGCAATTTCTTTTTGTGTTACTAACTACCACAGATTTTTTTTTATAGCTTCCTAGTATTCTACTGTGAGAGTGTCAGGTTCTACCGTAATTCTAAGTCCATCTGTAGTTTTCATGATACACTGAGGAAGAATAGGATTGTTAGTGCTGCACCGGGCAACAGTTATTCAGGGTGACTTAGAAGTGTCATAATTAGCCGGGCAGTGGTGGTGCACGCCTTTAATCCCAGCACTCGGGAGGCAGAGGCAGGCGGATTTCTGAGTTCGAGGACAGCCTGGTCTACAGAGTGAGTTCCAGGACAGCCAGGGCTACTCAGAGAAACCCTGTCAGGGGGAGGGGTGTCATAATTAAGATGATAAATACAGATGGTGGTAGAGGGGGGAATGTTAAGTTGGAGAGGCAGTTCTTAGGCTGTTTGAGGTTAAAAGTGACTTGGAAAATTGGAAAATAAATTGAAAAGCATACCAGTAGTACCCAACATCCACCTGGACTTGAGCAAGCTGGACTAGGTCATCTACGAAGTGGTTATGACCAGCTTGGTGCTAATAAACTGCTTTTATTACTGGCTTTTTGACACGGAGGCCAACCTGCTGGTTAGGTGACATAAAAACTGGGTGCACAGTTTCTATAATTGGTTTTATTATCGAGTACTTTCGGGTGATAGACACCATAGTAATTATTCACATAGACTTTGCTGCTTGTTTAACTTTTGTTATAGCTACATACATTACTGTGTTAGGTGGTGTTTCCAATGTATAGAAGTGGGACCTGAAAGGGAGTGGTAAAGGGACTCACTGCTTGGCTCTTGGACCTGAAGTGTTGAAGCACCTGTATGTTTATCTGCTCTCAGGTGGCAGGCCAGTGCATATCATGACAGTGTCTGTCTCTGTGTGACTTCACTCCCTGCTGCACAAAGATGTGTGGGGAAGGATACTAAAGTCAAGACTGAGCCTGGACTGACTAACTATATGACCAGATCAAGCTTACATAAGCCCCATGACTATCTTCGGGACGGTGGAAGCCTGACCTGGATCCTGAGAGGAACAGAGGCTGGGACTAGAGAAATGATAGGCAGGAGCTGGCAGGCACTGGAAACAGAGGCGGCTGGCTGGAAAATCCACATCTCCTCAACTTTCCTTCCTGAATGGAAGATGTCATTTCTTAGGACATTAAAAACTTCGGCTCTAAGATATAACTTGTATGCTATACTGACTTTGTATATGTTCATAGAGTTGTTCAGCCATCCCAGCATCAAAGTTAGTTTAGAACGATTTCATCACTTCCTCCGAAACTCCTTCCCGCTTAGTTATCCCTTGCTGATTCTTGTATTCCACCCATGCCCCAAGCTGTGCTCAGCCACTAGGTCTACTTTTCCTGACAAGTTTTCCTTTGCATGTGGATAGGTCTGTGGCCCTTTGAGTCTGGCCTCCTTGTATTGCAGAGTCACATATCTGTCCATGCTGGGTGGAGGGTGAACCAGTGCTCCTTTTTGTTTTGTTGTTGTTGCCCAGTTGTGTTACTTTGCATGGTTTTGATGTAAATCTTAGTTATTCTGGAAAACATGTTTTTTTATGCTAGGGAGAGAAGGGTAAATGAAATGGGACAGTAAAGTAGGCATTGCTAGTTCTTGGGTAATGGGGAACTGCTAAGTCAAACAGGCACACGGCCTGCTTGAGTCTCTATAACTGACAGCAAAAGAAATAGGATGCTGGCCAGGGCTTCTCTGTGGATCATTTGTGGCAGGGCTGCAGTGCTTCTGACCTGACACGTGTGGCTTTCAGGGAGCTCATTGTGTAAATCTTGTGTGTTGGCCAGCACATCACCCCTACAGCACTTTGTGTGGAACTGGAGAGGCCTTTGCTGATCTAATCTGAAGACATTTCCCTTGGTTTCTGCAACTCTAGGTCCCTTGAGCATCTAAAAGAGCTGCCAGTTTGCTGAGATTGCTTATGACTGTATGATTTGCCCAGTGCAGATAGCCCCCTTGTTTAGGCCATAATCCATCGGTCAGATGTAGCAGTCATCATTTCTGTGTCAGGCCCCTGTAAGCCCTTGTGAGCTGAGGTGTTTGGGAGGGTACCTTTACAAGCCAGTAGGTGCCCTTCCAGGTGTCGGGTGAGTTTACATTGTCCTATTGTTTCCTGCTAGTTGCTTTTATTTTATATTCCAGAGATGTGTCTTGGCTGGACCTGAACTATCAGTCTGGTCTATGAAATGAGCTGTAATTACTTGTCTTGATGCCATGGCTCATCACTGGCATGTTTTCTAACAGCCCAGTGGGGTCTTCAGCTCACTGAAGGTCAGAGCTGGGTTTAGTCATGTCATCCTGGTTCTACAGTTGGGGAAAGCAAGTCATAGAGTTGAACTTACTCCAAGCCAAAGTATGCCTATACTCTAGCTAGTAAACAAGTTGGGCCTGTGATACAGGGAGGGCCCTTATTATCGGTATGCATTTTCCCCAGAGCAGTTTCCTGGTGGGCATGTACGGTCACGACTAAGACTTGGCCTGGCCCTGTTCCACTCCAGCACTGCTGACTTTGAGGTGTGAGTGGGCATGAGTTTGTCAGGTTAGGGTTGTGATGATGAAAATCTCAAGAGATGACAATGGCAACAGCGCTGGGTTGTAAGCTCAGGAGCCAGATTGACAGAAGCTCACCCTGTTCCATGAGTGTGTTTGTCTGTGATGACATGAGTGTAATTTCTTGAGAGTTTATTTCTTTTTTTTTTTTTTTTTTTTTTGGTTTTTCAAGACAGAGTTTCTCTGTATAGCCCTGGCTATCCTGGAACTCACTCTGTAGACCAGGCTGGCCTCGAACTCAGAAATCCACCTGCCTCTGCCTCCCAAGTGCTGGGATTAAAGGCGTGTGCCACCGCTGCCCAGCCGAGAGTTTATTTCTACTGGATTAAAAACATGTGCTGCTGCCCTAGTGTAGCAAGCAGCCATCTTACAATGTCTGCCTAAAAATGTCGGTTATGTTGTCAGCCTGGTAAAATGTGAAGAGAGGAGACCAGAGTCCTTCCTTCCCCTTCTTGTCCTTATTTGCTGCTCTCCACCCCATCTTCTTTAGGTGTACAGGTCCAGAAAGGTTTGTTCACTATGGTAGCACATTCCGGTGGAACGTGTAAGCTGAGAGCTAACTCCGTATTGAGACCTTCTCACTGTCTGGCTTCATGATGTCCTTTTCTCTGGCTTCCCCCAATGGTCTGGCAGAGATGGTGTGCTGCATTCTAGCCCTTGAGTGGTCTGTAGGGTTCTCATGTTTGTGTCTCACATGGGTGAAGACATGGCATGGGTGAAGTGCAGGAATGCTTTAATAGGATGGTTATTAGCTGTCAGGGCTACTCCAGAGTTGGTTTACACGCCTCCATTTATAGCAACAGCTGCTATTTATTGAATGCTCACTCTGCATCAGATACACACTAAGTACATACACCTATGCACACATCCCTTCAACTCCTCATTATCGTAACGATCATTCTCTTTCCAAGGCAACTGGGAGAAGCTGTGTTTTGCAGATACTTAGACTGAGCTTTAATGAGGTTGAGTCTTAGAGGCTGAAAATGGTGAACAGGTATTTAAACTCGGCCTGTGCTTCTAACAGCTATGCTCCTGTCTCCCCAGTAGTTAATCTGCTGAACGTTCCTGAGAAAAGACTGCCTGGGCACCGATGCTTCTAAGACGTGTACAGGCGGCGCCTGTTAGTAAAGGGCACTAACAACACAGTGCAGTTAAGCTCGGCTTTGGCTGTAGAGCAGAACAGAGACGAGCCGCAGGAATACTGCCACGTAGCTCCTCAGCTGTGTTGAAGGGGTTTTTTTGCCCTTGAGGTTAGAACGATTGTAGGTCTTCCATAATTCCACTTCTGGAGAGATAGGGCTGGTCAACATTTCTGGTTTGTTTGTTTGTTTGGACAGGGGAGGATTTGGCCCAGCCCTGGCTCTGAGGCCACCCAAAGGTAAGCTCAGGTTCATTCCTGCGCTGCCTTGGTTTAGGTTCCCAAGCTTTGCCATTGAGCAGGAGCACGCCCCCACCCCTTTCCCAGTTTAGAATTTGTAGTGCGGTGTAGGTACAAAGGACACAGAGCTGTTTTCTGTGGCTCCTTGCTGCTTAGCATGTGGAGCCCTTGTCAGCTGCAGGGTAGAACAAATGCTGCTGCTCCAGTTTTCTTCATAGAATGGATACACTTCCTGTAAAATTTTGAAATGGGACAGAGAAACTCCTGGGGAGAGAATGTGGCTAGGACTGAAGGGCATCACCTCAACTAATTCAGTTAAGTGGCTCCAGCCTGGCTTAATGACTTGGGCAGACCTCCCTAAGGATTTGTCGTGGTATTGGGTTTCTCTCTTCCTTCAGCATGTGTGTGCTGGCACAATTGCAGAGTTATAGCTTACGATGAGATAGATTTCTTTCAGAATCAGCCAATCAGCTTATCTACTATTCTTTCCTTTTTTCATTTCCTTTCTTTTCTTCTTTCTCTTACTTCCCTTTTTCCTGTCTTTCTGGAACAGTAGAGACAAACCAGAGGAGGGGATGGGACTGAATAGCCAAGTCACATTTCCAAGATGACAGAGCGAAAAAATGGAGAGGGTTAAACAGGCTGAGTCCACTCTGTGGGGGATGGTGGCGGTGGGTGTCAGCTTTCAGCTCCAGAGTTTGATTGCCAGGCACTGTGGAAACATGAGACTGTCCTTAATAAGCTTGCCGTCATCCCAACTGTACTCTTAGGAATCTAGTCCTTGAATAGCAGAAATTTTACTTTTTGGTGAAGGTCAGAAGTTACCATTTCTAGAGCTTGGTGGTCACAGTATTCAGAAATATGGCACAGATTTACTGGAAAACCTGAGCAGATAGATGCTCCTGCTATTGTTTACTGAGGAGAACCAATGACAGTCTTCTCTCTTCTTCTCACCCCCTTGGGAATCAACCAATCACAAAGAGGAATGGATTTCAGTGCTTCTAGCCTCTTCCCATAAGGCCTTGCCTGGCATCTCCAGACCTAGTAAGGCTGAGTGTTTAACTCTTGGGTGTCTGAGTCACAGAAGGAACAACAGTACTGACTCTGAGCCACCCCAAGAGGTGTGGACTCACTGAGCAGGAAGGAGCTGCTTTAGCTCACATTCTGTCACTAACCAGTAATAGAGCCTTTGGACAGCTAGTTTGCCTTCTTGGGTTTGATGCCTTATTCTGCAAAGTGTGAGGGGGAAGAAAAGAGGCAGGAGGGGGATTATGGCATAGTCACATACAAACCACCAGTGTTTCATATATCCCTAGGGTCTGAGGTATTAGGGGGGGGGCATTTGACCTATAGTAGGTGGCTATTCTGAAACTGCTTACTTTTTGTTAAATTCTCACAACTCAGCAGGGCAAATACTGCTCACTCAGTTTTATAGGTGAGAAAACTGAAGGCTAGAGAGGCTGTCCGACTCCCAAAGGCCACTTCACTAGGAAGGCCCATCTAGCCCTAACTACCCAGACTAGATTCCATTGGATGACAGGAAAAGCCCTGGATGTTTTACTAACCATTTCACTCTGGTACGCTGAACACTTAAACTCCTAGCTTTTTAGTCCTGTCCCGAAGAGCCATTACTGCTTTCTGCTGGCTGATGTCCTCTAGACATTCTTCATGAACTAAGCAGCAGCAGAAGCCGGTGCAGCCTTGGGTACTGCCAGAGCCTTGGAGAGTTACATTTCATGTCTGTTAGGGAGGGGAAGGCACATACGCACACCATAGTGCATGTCTGGAGGCCAGAGGACAATTTGAGGAAGTTGGTGTTTTCCTTCTATGGTGGGACCCAGGGATTGAACTCAGCTGAGGCATTTTGCCAATCCCACTTAGTTTTTTTATATGTATGTTGTAATTTTTTTTTTTTTTTACGTGTTTTGTCTGCGTGTATGTCTACCACTTGCATCCCTGGCACCTGTGGAGGCCAGAAGAGGGAAGTGTTGGATCCCTAGAAACTGGAATTAGACTTTTGTGAACTGCCATGTGGGTGCTGGGAATTGAGCCTGGGTTCTCTGGAAGAACAGCCATCTCCAGCCCCACTTTTTTTTTATGGTCTTACTATGTAGACCTGGCTGGCCTGAACTTTCTGTGTAGACCAGGGTGACCTCGAACTCACAGAAACCCACCTGCCTCTCCAGTGCAGGTGCTAATGTCATGGGTCACTACAACTATTATCACCCCCACCCCGGCTTAGCCTTTAAAGTAAGAATGTAGAGGTGCTGGCAACCGTAATCTTTGAGATCACAGTTTTTAGGAGAACATTACTCTCTTACATTTAATTTAGTCTTTGGTTCCCTTGCTTAGCTTTTTAAAAAGTTAGACAATGTATTATGCTTTATACTTAGACACTGTGGCATTTTTTCTTTTGGGGTGTTGTATTCTGAGACAGTTTCACAATGTAGCCTAGGCTAAGGAAAAGTAGGATGAGATCAAGCATACATGAAGGCACCACGGGTCCTGTTGCTTTCGTTGCCCCACAAGTGGCTTACTGTGTAGCACTGCTGTGCATGGCTGTTGCACATCCACGGAGTTCCCAGCCACAGAGCATTCCAAAGGAAGGAGTCCTTTTAAGCTCTCAGAGTTTACCTTAAACTTTGCTGTGGAAGAAGGCCTAGGGAAAGGAGCTTCTTTCTCCCTCCTCTCAGCCTTGTTTGCTTCACTTAAGTACTTAAGAGATAAAGATAAACGTGGTGACTTGAGGTGAGAGCAGCCTTCGACCCAGAGGAGTCAGAGGAGGTCATATCAGCTAAAGTGGAAACTATGTTACAACCTAAGTCAGGAGCAACTGACAGGTCTATTAATAGGATTTTATCTCCTCAAAGAACATTTCTGGCATGGCTTGTAGCTTCCCATGTGGAACATACAATATTTACTAAAAATAAACCGTTTTCCAGAAGTAATTAAGGTAAATCACAGTGGATTAATTTGTTTTGTTAAAAGTATTGTCATGGCCTGAAACTAGTGCTCTATACTCAGTTTTAGGAACTTTTTGTTGTTGAAACCTTTGGCTAGATCTGTTACAGAACAGTGTAGTCTACTTAGTGTGGAGTTAGCTAGCTACCTTCTTAGAAACTCTTGTCAGTTCTTGCTAGCTCAGAAGACTACCACTCCTTCCTCAGCATTCAGACCCAGGAGTTGGTGCTGTAAGTGTTTATCTAGGCAGGCAGGTAGGGCAGCTCTCTCCCTAACAGCTGGCCCTGTAGAGCTGGATGCACGTGGCAGTTCAGAGCAGAAGTTCCACAAACCAGCCCTTCCATTGGAGAAGCAAACCGGAACTGTCAGGAACCCGTTTGCTTCTCACAACTCTCTTATCCTGCTTTGTGACAGGGTTTTGGCATCTGCCTCACTGTCAGCTCATCTCTGACACCCCTTAGCAGTGTGCTTTCTTCCTACCAGCATTTGTAAACTTCGTTAAAAACACCAATTAGTTCAAATTAGTTCAATTAGGCAAATAGTAAAATTGCTTAAAATATAATCCTCAGCTATTTGACCCTAGAATATTTTTAAACTGTACTAGATTGAACAAGACAGCACTGGTTGAGTGCATATGGATTAAGAGTTACCACAAGTGGCCTCAGAAAAGAGGTGATTTCGTTTACCCTTTCAAACTGTAAAGCACATTTGGAATGTTAAACAATTCAAAGGAGTATAATAATTTTAAAGAAACTAGGCCAGTTTTGTTTTGAAACTATAATTCCAAAATGTTGAAATTAAATATTTAAGATTTGTTTATCCTCAAAGTAAACTGTATGTGTGATCTGAGTTGGAGAGCCCATGTCCCTCTTCTCAGGTGGTTTGTGGTTTGGCTCTCACAGAGTAGGACTATACATGTATGTGGCCTTTTTGATTTGGAAGAATTTTTTCTAAAGAAAAATGACATGATCATCAATTGAAAAATTCTTAGGGGACCGAAGAGATGGCTCAGCAGGCTAAGAGCACTTGATGCCCTTCCAGAGGCCATGGGTTTGTTTCTCAGCACACACGTGGCAGCAAACAACTTTCTGTAACTTCAGCTCCAGGGGGATCTAATGCTCTCTTCTTGCCTCTTTGGACACTAGGCATTACAGGTAGAGTGTGTGTGTGTGTGTGTGTGTGTGTGTGACACACATATATATGTTTATCACACAGACATATAATGGACAGCTTGTAAAATGTTAGAGTGTCTTATGGAAGTCAGTGGAATGCATTCACAGGCATCTTAAGCCTTTAGCCGTTGTTTTGTTTATTCTCCTTCCCCTCTTCTTCCCAGCCACTCAACTCCCCTGGTGCTTTGAAGAAGAGAACTGAAGTTGAATAGTTCTGAAGGATACAGGGATGGAAAGCTGGGAAAGGAGGCTAGACAATTCAAATTCACTCTTTTATTTGGGCTCCAACCCCAAGTTTCTGCCTACTTCATTGTTTTCATGTAATTTTTGTTTGTATTTGTTTTCTGACAACATTTACCCATTGTCTATTGCAGTGGTAATGGAGAATGCATGAACATTTAAATGTATGTGCGTACACTACTGTGTTTACAGAGTTTTTTAGCACAGCTAGGATCTTTCAGCATTCAACTCATTCTGGTGGTTATATTCCTATTTTCAGATGAAGAAAATGAGTATAAGTATTTTAATCTGTAAAGGGGTGTGTGTGTGTGAGAGAGAGAGAGAGAGAGAGATTGATTGATTGATTGATTGATTATGTGTGGGTGTGGCTGTGCATGTGGAAGTCAGGGGACCTTTTGGGAGTCAGTTTTCTCCTTCCACTATGTGGGTTCTTCAGAGTGAACTCCGGTCACCAGGCTAAGGTACCTTTACCTACCACTCCAACTCCTTGGTGCCCATATTTGACGTTTTCTCTTAACAGTACTCAGTAATGCTATGTTGAACTTCAATTTCAGTTCTTCAGTGAGAGTGCTCAGGGGTAGTAGGGGGGATTGACTGGTCAAGTGACTTCTTGGCTAGGGTTTCCTATTTAGACATTTCAAGATTCTCGGACAGACAGTTGGTTAGTCATTCATTAAATTTGTACATTTTTGCTATGTATAGAAATTTCTGTGCTTCCAAATGAAGTTAAATGGAATTTTAAGTTAGCATGAAATAAAATCACTTGGGTAAAGGTTACTATGAATAACCAAACCAAACAAAAAACCCAAACATATACAAACCAGCAACCTCTCAAATAAGAGAGGTTACTTATATAAGAGAGGTTTATTTGTCTTTCCCCAAAATGAGTCTGAAACACAGGTGGCCCAAAGCTGATAGATACAGCGCCTCATGGTTGCTGCTGTTTCTTTTCTGCTGGTGGGATGCAGCCCAGATGGTTGCTACAGTCCTCCCCTTCCCTTTGCTCTCATCCCCTCCCCCACCTCTCTCCTTTATTATTTTGCGATGCTTTTGCTCAATGGAAGCCAGAGGTCAACTTCAACTTCAAGCATCTTCCTCTTGTGCCCTTCACTTGTGTGTGTGTGTGTGTGTGTGTGTGTGTGTGTTGTCATTTTGATTAGGCTGGCAGACCAATATGTCTGAGGGATCTCCTGTCTCACCCTCACTCCCTAGCTCTGGGAGTATGGACACACACTGCCATGCTTGACTTTTTATGTTGGTCCTGAGGATCTGAACCTTGGTCCTCATGCTTGCATAGCAAGCACTTTATCCACTGAGCCGGTTCCTCAGCCCCTTATCTTCCTTTTTTCTACAAACTAATTCAAATGGAGGCGGGGGGGGGGGGGGGGGGGGGGCCCCCCCCCCCCGGGGAGGACTGCAAGTAACTCTTCTGAATGTACTTTCTGACCAGAGCTTAGTCTTACAGCTACACTTGGCTGCAGTGAGGGTTGGGAATAAGAGCCTAGCTCAGTTATGTTAGGAGGAAGAGCCCACTTCTGAAGGGTCCTCATGCTCATGTGACAGATGAAAACCCAGGTTTGCTTACTAAGGAAGGGAAGGGGTGTTGTGTTATTAGATTTCTCAGCCTCGGTGCCTGTCAAGAGTGGTCTTATACCTTAAACTCTCACAGGTGCCTGCTTTGTAAGCAGCATTCACTCGTATTAGTTAAACTGACACCCTAAATTTAACCATTCAGAACATTTTTAGAATAGTTTTTGTTATTGTTGAGTATCCTAATTAGCTAAGAGAATTTCTCCCTTTGAAAACCAAGGTGTTTAAGAATATCATTGAAAGTGAGGTTTTTGTTTGTTTGTTTGTTGTTGTTGTTTTCCCAGACAGGGTTCTCTGTGTAGCCCTGGCTGTCCTGGAACTCACTCTGTGGACCAGGCTGGCCTTGAACTCAGAAATCCACCTGCCTCTGCCTCCCAAGTGCTGGGATTAAAGGCATGCACCACCACTGCCCAGATGAAAGTGAGTTCTTTAAGAAAGTGCTACATGACTGCTTTCGACAGTGAGTGTAGGCATTTCTGAAAATGGATTTTAACACAACTGTCAGCATTGTGATGGCTGGGAGTGTTGGTGTGTGTGTGTGTGTGTGTGTGTGTGTGTGTGTGGCAGTGGGTTGTGTTCCTTACTAATGCTGAGTACCCCCTTGGTTTGCTTTGCTTTGTTTCTATCTTCTTTGCCTTTTGGATCTTCCCCTTTGGGTCTTCCTTATGTCTAACACAGGTTTTTATTTCTTACTATGTATGTTCCCTATATTCCTTTCCTCATTTTGAAACTGGTGCGTGTTAGCCGCATCACCAGGTCAGAAACGTAAAAGGTGCATTCAGAGAAAAGGCCCTGGGAGCTTTCCTACTCAAAAGGTGCACACAACAGTGTCACCGTCTGTGGTCTTAAGAGTCCTTCTGTTTCCTGGTCGTTACCACTCTGTAGCAGCTCTGTCCATACAGCTTTCTATTGGTGAAAGTGTTTTGTATTTGCCGTGTCCACAGTGATATATACCAGCCATGTGTGGCACTTAACAGTGACCAAGGAACTGAGCTTTGAATTGAGTAATTTGAATAGTCACATAGGACCAGCTCATAGGTCTGGACTTGCAAGTGCCTAATTTGATTAGAGTGCCGCTTCAGTTGGGTGGTTTTTATCATACTGCAATAAATTTACAACATTGGAAATGAGGCAGTTTGGAATGTTGATAATTAAATTAGCTTAAAACAAATGAGTAAATTGGAGCTGCTTTTAATACTAGCATTATGATTATTTCCAACTATTATATTTAAGCTCACTGGTGCTGATGTTTGTTTACGGCTTGCAGTGATGGTTAAGCTTTCTGTCCTTTTGGTAACTAGGGGGAAATTAGTAGCACTCTAATTTTATTTATAGGACTTGGTTAAACTCTTGCTGAGTGCCAGAAATGCCTAAGAATAACTTTGACCTTGTATAACAAAAAGTCAAGGATAAAATAAATGGTCCGTGATGGAAGGTCTCACTTGTATCTGTTTCTAAATAAGATACTAGCCACAGTCAAGGAAAAACTGTCTATAGAGTTCATGGAGCTGTCAGGGAGAAAAGAAGCAGGGCATGGTGATAGAGGGCCAAGGGTTGGAGGGAAGGGCCTCATTTAGGTGGAGGAGCTAGGGAGTCTTATTTCAGGGAAGAGTGTTTAAGTTAAGACATGAAAGATAAGAGGAGCCAGCCTTGCTGTGGGAAGAGGTCATAGAGAGGAAGGAATGAAAGGGTTGAGTTTGGGGGAGAGGGATGGAATTTACCGGGTTGGGAGCTGGCATAAGACCCCGGTGTATTCAGAGCAGTGATAGAGAGGAGATAATGGTTTGATGTGAGGTTGGAGGGTTGGGAACCTAGCCGAGCACAGAGGACATTTGGATAGAAACAGTCCCTGTGTATGCTGACAGTGTAGATGCGGGGGTGGCGTGGGGTGCTATGATCTTGTCTTGTGGCTGCAGCGTGGTAAATATTTTGAAGGGGAACAGTAACAGAAATGGGGAAAGTACTGTGAGGTCCAGAAAAGAGATGTTACCCTCTGGGTTATGAGAGAAACACCAAGAGAAGTCGGATGCGTGGTCGTATAGGAAGCGTTCTTATTTGTGTACTTGCAGGTTGTGCCATTCACTGAGGTAGGGAATGGCAGGCGTATGCTAGATTTCAGCATTGGTGGTGGCGGTGGTGGTTAAGGAACAGAGCATGTAATATTTTCTCATGCCTGTGGGACAGCCAAGTAGTGATACTGGAACACGGGAAGGGAGGCGGATGGGACTTGGTCAGTCACATGGTCACTAGTGGCGTGATAGAAGCAATGACAATCAGAGGAGGCAGTTTGGAGAGAATGACCTAGATTGAGTAACAAGGTATATTTTCAGATGAAGGAAAAAACCCCAGTCCTCAAAAAGTCACCGAGGAGTAACCAGCAGTAATGTTAAAACAGAACAGCACCACACAGTCCCCAAGTTGTAGCATGTTCAAAACTAGGGGAGAACATTTTAAAAAGCTTTCAGCTTAGTTGACTGTTGCTGAGAAGCCAGATAACTTCCTTGGGTTAGATGACATGGAAGAGGTAGACTGAGTTGGCAGCGAGTGCAGGACTTGGAAACTTTGATCAGATGGATGAAGGAAGGAGGGGAGATAGAGAGGAGACGGAGCCAGATGATGTTTTTGAGTTTCACTGGGAAGTAGTGAGCAAGAAAGTGGTGGGATGGCAGGTGGCTGTGTGGGTGTGAGGGACAGGATCAAAGGAGACCCTTTACTGACCATTCCCTGTCCCTCCCAACCTGTCACCGGATGTTTAGGCTGAAACTCTTCATTCTACTCACAGAGACTGATACAACAAGCTGCCACTCACACTTGGAGTCTGTACTCAGATGGGCCACTTGAGGGGCATTGCAGTGCCACAGGCTGACAGTTCACAGTTTACAGGGCATCAGTAGACTGGCTTCCAAAGTCAGGACTAATTAACACATTGCCCATCAGTGACGATGGAAGAGAGAGCAGAAAGGGAGGTTTTCAGAAGGTGAGGTAAGTGTTTCTTATCTGATCACGATTAACAAAGAGTTGAGGTTTCCTGTAGTGATGTAGGAAAGAGTGAACAGATGAGAGTCACATTCTCACCTAGGCACTTAGGGGACAATATATATACGTGGACCACAGGGCGTGGGTACAGGGTGAGAGAAAGAGCTTTTCTTTGTGTTGCAGTATAAGTCATGTGTGCCCCTCTAACTGAAACCTTATAGTGAGACCTATGTCGGTAGAGAACATCAGCTAAGAGTTGGTGGCAGGGAGAGAATGAAAGCCAAAAACAGAGAGTGCAGAAGCCACAAGGGCAGCCTTAGGGTCGGTCACCCATTTGCAGTGCAGTTGTGAATACACGGTGACATTGGCTGTGCCACTTGCCTCTTGTAACATCGGGTTGTGAGGTGCTCACTCAGAGGAGACAGAGCCTTGCATTCAGCCAGGCAGTGATGAGAGCAAATGCTTGAGGGTATTTGAAAGGTAGGGGCTATAATTATGGCTCCTGGAATCAAAGTTCGACAGAGGACAGAGGCCGTGGAAGACAGAGCTGGAGTGGGTAAGTAGTGCAAAGGTGACTGCGGCAGGAGGGCTTCCTGAGGTCTACAACTATGGTGGGGAGATACCAGAGACCGGCAGAAGGTGGGGATGTTCTTGGAGAGAGAAAGAGGATTTCTGTGTCTTTCTCTTGGCTTTGGAGAAAGATTTCCCCTTTCTTACGTATATGGCTAGTGCTTGTCTTTGCTGTCCTAGAACATAGCCGCCCCTCTCAGGACCTATTTGTCACCTACTGCCTGCTTTGGCCAGTGCCTCAGCATGTTTGTTCCAAGTCACAGTCCTCTCTCTGCCTTTGTCTTCAGTCTCTAATGGGTAGAGGCAGAGTGCAGAATTCTCCAGGAAAAATTCCCAGTGACCTTGTCAGTCTCAGTTTTCGGCAAGTGTGTATGGTGTAGAAACGATCAGATCCCCTTTTTTATCTAAGAAGCTTCTCCTTGATTATGATGTGGGTGCTGGTCATGGGCAGCGTGGGTAGTCATTTTGAGTAGCATAGTTCTGTCAGAACTGCTATTTTCAGCTGAGAGGAAATAAGGTAAGAAGAGACTCATTACTTTGAGCTTTTATTAAAAGTCAAATTCAGCGGGACCTTCAATCCGGTATCTCTAGCTCACTTTTTTTTGAAGGTAGGATCTCATTTTTGTAGCCATGGCTGGCCTCAACCTTGTATCTGTAGACATAGCCTCTGCCTCTAACTGCTAGGACTGAAAGTGTACATGCCCCACGCCCAGCCATCCAGCTTTCTCTGTTGTAGTGAGGCTTATTGTCTCCAGGGGAAAGAACATGTACATAAAGTGTACGTAGATATTTGCCTCAGGTACTTCTTAAATCTCAGTACCTGATTTTTCAGGTGTGTTCTTGACAAATTATGCTGCCTCTCCAGATGTAGACACTTTAACCAAGCTTACAAAACTAGTAGTTTCTTACAAATTTTGAAAATCTAAAATGTAGCCAGGCAGTGGTGGTGCACGCCTTTAATCCCGGCACTTGGGAGGCAGAGACAGGCAGATTTCTGAGTTCGAGGCCAGCCTGGTCTACAGAGTGAGTTCCAGGACAGCCAGGGCTATACAGAGAAACCCTGTCTCGAAAAACCAAAAAAAAAAAAAAAGCAAGAAAGAAAAAGAAAATCTAAAATGTAGCCCACCAGACTTCCTGATACTGTTGAAGCAGCAGAAACAATGCAGGCCCATGGTAGCATTGTAGACAAAACCCATAAGCTGTTTTGGGTTACCTTTCTTTCCCAGAGTCAAGCATGCTAGAGATTTCTTCAGACCTTTCCTGGAAGAACGCTTCTTCCAGTACTCAAAATGACCCACCTCCCCTGGACTAATACAGAGCCTGATAAAATGTGGGGCACACACAGTCTGTGGGTTTCTAGGTAGATGCAGGGTGTGTAGTCATTAGGTCTGTGTGTGGTGGTCCCTAGTGTCCCACACACGCCACCCAAGCAGTTCCTGTGCTGCATCCCCAGCTCCTCAACATGAGTCTTCTGTGGCTGTAAACCACAGGTTTCCTTATTTGACTCTGATGATGGAAAGACTTTCCCCTGCCTCTTTGTTTCTTTTGTTTTAAGGTAGAGAATGTGAGCATGCTTGGGCATGAGCACAGGAGCTTCCCTCAGCTTGTCTGTGTCCTTCCTGTTTGTGAAGGAACGACACAGAAGAGTTTGACTTGTGACTGTCCACCTAATTGCAAAGTTACAATCAGGAAAGAATTGCATACATTTAAAACAAATTTTCCTATGGTTTCAAAGATGTTTCTAAGTCATTCTACCTGTGGTAATTGTAAAGGTGGTTTCCCCATTTTTGTGACATAGACTTTTCTTGCTTCATTTCGAGGAAACGTTTCCATGAACGTTTTCACGCTTTGCTGCAGATATATTTGTTTTTACCTTATCCCATAAAAACAGTCTTAAGCTGGGTGGCGTGGGCTTGTTCTTGTAAATCTTGGAATACTGAAGCAGAAAGATTGCTGTGAATTCAAGGGTAACCTGGGCTACATAATGAGACCATGTCTTACTCCCCATCCCCCAACTACAGTTTCTTAATGTAGTGTTAAATGTGTTTATTTCTCAGAGAGAGGGGCGGGGCTGGTGGCTTTAAATTCAGATCATTGGCTGCGAGACAGGAAAACTGCATGTGCTGATTAGCTGTGTACATATTAAAACTCTAAACAATCGTTTATTTAATTAAGATTTGTTTTCTTAGGGCTGGAGAGTATCTCATAAAAATTTTTGGGTTTTTGTTTTTTAAAAATTAAAACAAAAATTCAGTCCTAGCTTTAAGCTTAGAAGCTCTTACTCTGCTTGTACATTAGAAAGGAGGCAGCCATGCTGGGCAGTGGTGGCGCACACCTTTAATCCCGGCACTTGGGAGGGAGAGACAGGCGGATTTCTGAGTTCAAGGCCAGCCTGGTCTACAGAGTGAGTTCCAGGACAGCCAGGGCTACACAGAAAGAAGGCAGCCTTGTCCTCAGGAAGCAGAGAGGTTCTGTGGGAAGAACAGAAAAGACTCTAAAGCTGACAATCCTGCCCAGCCCACCAAGTCTGGTAGATCTGATCAAGGAGGAGGGGAACAGAAGTGTTCTAGGTTCCCCTCAGGGCCATACTTAGAGTGGAAGAGAAGGGAGAGGATCTGAGGGGCCAGACTCTCTGAGAAAACTGACCCAAGTACCAGAGAGCTTGCCTTGCTTGTGACTTGCAGCCAGTATTCAGAGATTTCCCAAGCTGGAGGGAGCTCTTTAACCGTGTCAGGGAGGGAATGTAAACCCTGAAGCAGCTGAAAGGCAGTAGACTGTTTTTGTTTGTTTTCAGTTTTGTTTTGGTTTTCTTTTAATAAGTTGACCAAGCAGAATATTCCTCAAAAAAAGCCAACATTTTGAGAATATTGTATAGCTCTATGCCAGTCACTATGCAGATGGTTCCAGATCCAGAAATAGATAAACTGTACCCCTAAAGGATGTGAGGAGAAGGATGGTGTGGAAATACCTGTTGTTGTGGAGGTGGTGAATGCGGTGTTACACGCTTTGAGGTAGGGCTTTACTTTGTAGACCTACCTAGATAGCCTCAGACTGGAGGATCTTCCTACTACTGACTTGGGAGTGACTGGAGTGGGAGGGCCTTTGAGTTGTCAGTGAGGTTAGGACACAGTGTGGGCATTGCTTGGCATAGAGGGGCAAATGTACTGGTTTTGGAATGAAAACCACCAGGACGAATGATTCAATAATATTTATCCATCAGTGGTCATAATAGGGAAGATTTGGCATGCAGAAGACACAGTGTTTAAATTGAATTTAATTAGAAAATGTAGCCAGGGAGTGGTGGTGCATGACTTTAATCCCAGCACGTGGGAGGCAGAGACAGGTGGAGCTTTGTGAGTTCTGGCCAGCCTGGTCTACAGCAAGTTCCAAGACAGCCAGAGAACTCCTGTCTTATGGGGGGTGGGGGGGAAGAAAAGAAAAACCAAAATGTAGTGACCAGGACTGTGGCAGAGCCTTACACAGTATGTGCATTTCTCCAGTTGCAGCACCAAAAAGTGTAACATCTGTATTTTATGGTTGAGGAATTTGGCCCCTACTGTGTCCACGTGCTCAGGTAAAGAGTCTGTAGCATGCTAGAAACCCAAGGGCTATGTGACTCTAAAACCCTTGTTGCTGGTCCTTTCATACAGAAGGCTGTGTTAAGTAGGGACAGTAGTGATGGCAGCAAGAACTAATGACAAAAAGCCTTTTAAAGTGTGTGTCTGAATTTTCCTGTATTTTAAATTCTTACAGATTGATAGTTTTTAGTGACGAACTGACAAAAAGTATAGTGGGCCCCAGGCCAGTGGAAAGTGAATGCAGAAGCCCAACAGATCTGTGTGTGTGCCCAGCCTCTGCCAGGGACCCGGAAGAATGGGGACAGGGGGCGAGCTCAGTGCTTCTGCCTTGATCTTGGAGGGCAGAGTGTCTAGGTTGCCTCACTCATGTTTGAACTGATTCATGTCCAGGACTAGAATCAGGTGCTGGTTGTTCATTACCAGCCCTGCCCCGCCCTGCCTCTTGCAACAATCTTTGTGAGTGGCGATCTTGCTTCTAGAAGGAGAATGACGGAGAGATTCCCTGAAGGCAAATACTGAGAGTGTGTGCTGTACACTCCAGTTTAGACACTTGGGCTGGGAACTCCCTGAGAGGGGGGGGAGGAGGGAGGGTGAGAGGGAGGAGAGAACAACAGAACAGTCTGCCGGAGAGGAGGGAGGAGGGGGAAAACTGGTAGGGATATTTTTAAGGGGATTTTTAAATTCAAGTGATTTGAGGGATTCTCCCCACTTGATCCCTTGCCCCCCATTCTACTATCCCCTTTCCTCTGGTTCACTGAATTGCCTTTTTTGCAGTCCAGGCTCTACGCCAGCTGAGTCTGCAGCGGCTCTGCCATGATGTACCTCTGGGTGAGTAGAGTGCTGTGGTGAGGCTCGCACTTGCACATATAAGGAGTGGAAAGCTGGGGCTCTGCTTCTGCACAGAGGCTTGAGCACAGGCCCCAGCCCTTCCTTGCACAGGTGTTGAGGGCCTTCCAACCTAGCAGGTCACTGTGTTGGAGTCTGCTTTCCAAGTGTTGTTTATCTTGTTAGACTTCATGCAAGGGCTGAGCTCCCAGAGCAGTGCTGTCCCCTGGGCTTGGTAGGTTTGGTGAAGGCAAGTGGGCAGGTGACATGAGCTAGAGGCTTCAGGGGGATCGGTCCCCCTTGTGGGCTGAGGGGCGTGTGCTATGTGTTGAGAACACTGACCTTGATAATTCAGCCGCATCTGTAGATAGCACCAGTAGATGGCACAGCCCTTAATTAGGAATGAGCTTTTGTGAGTTTTTATCTAATACCTAAGCTCCTTCACTGTTGTCTGTGAAGTGGGCCACTGTTGTTGGTGTTGTTGAAACTATTTGGGGGAAGTAGTGAAGCCAGTAACGGTGACTGGCTCACAGTTAGAAATAAGGCAGCGGGAGAAATGGGGAACAACCAGCCATTATAAAGCATTTTTTATTTGTAAATCAAGAACCTAATACATACCTTACTTTATTTTAATTTACTGGTAATTGTGGTGTTGTAATTTGGGGGTAAAGAGAAGATTCTGTAGTTAGGAAAGTTTATAAATGGTGAAATAGAAAATCTTCTAGGAGAGTGATACAGGGCGCCTTTGTCCCCCTTTGCTTTTAGTTGTAAAAATACTAAAATCAATAATCCCCTGCAAAGATGGCGGTGGCTGTCTCGAGCACAGCTGTTTTGTGTTGCTAAGGGAGCCTACTAGTCCTTGTGATGCCTTTGGCTACTAGCCAGCTTTTGGAAGTTTCGCTCTGCCCTTTGCCCTTCAGCCCAGATGTCTGGTATTGCAGAAACATACTTGGCTCCGGGAAACTACATTTGTAAATGCCAGAAGCCAACATTTTAATGAGGTTTGTGAAGATGGAACCGGGTCTGGAGCTATTTCGTATCTGTATAGTGTATTGGGGATACTTCTTTATCTGGTTCTCCTTTCATATTTGAATATGACCTTGAAATGTAATTTCTTCCCCTCTATTGATTTATTTTTGTAGTACTGTATTTCTGAGAACTCAGGGGTTTGCTGGTACACTAATGTGCACTAAGTAGTTTTTGCTGGGTGGGGGATTGATCCCATCCTTTGGAAGAATGGCGTCTATCTTTTGATTGTTTCTAAGAGAAATTGTGAAGGGATATGAGTTCAGTTAATTTCATTTCAGCTTACTTGGGTTTGTTGAAACTGACAGTGACCATCTCTGTTCTTTCTTCTGTGTGTCTCTTATTGTTACACATATATTTATCTTAGCCCCTTTACTTAGGGCCCCAGAACAACTTGCTAATACACCACATGTTGCATTGAGATGCCATTATGCCAAGAGAACTGGAACAGCCAGCTGGTCTTGTGATTTCCTTGGTTGTGTTGACCATCTGAATCTGCAGCTGCCACTGCATGCCATAACCAACCTACCTTCCTTCCTTCCTTCCTTCCTTCCTTCCTTCCTTCCTTCCTTCCACCTATCTAGCCAGCCAGCTATCTATCTATCTATCTATGACAGACAGGATCTTTTTATGTAGTTCTGGCTGTCCTGGAACTCACCGTGTAGATTGGACTGGTCTTGAATTCATAGAGATCCTCCTGCCTCTGCCTCCCAAATACTGGGGCTAAAGTTGTGTGTCATCACATCCTGTTTACAAACATGTTATTTTTCAGAACTAGAGAGTGGCTCAGTGGGTAAAGTGCTTGTTGCATAAACATTCGGATCTGGGTTCAGATCCCCAGCACCTATGTAAAAGAAAAGTTGTGGCAGTGTGTGCTTGTCTCTTATCCCCCCAACCTCCAGCACTGGGGAGTGAAGACAGACAGATTGTGGGGGTCCAGTGGCCTGCCAGTTTAGTTAAAACAGGACCACCAAGTTCTTTGAGAGACCCTGTCTCAAAACGTAAGGAGGAGAAATGAGGAGGAGGAGACTCTGATGTCACCCTCTGGGCCCTCACATTGCTCATGCACACACACTAATCCCCACACCCCAAGCTATGGGATGTGTATTGTGACACCTGAATCACCTGAGTGTTGTCATCTGCTCCAGAAATGTGCATTCACCTTACCGTCTTCATTGTCTAGCCCATAGACATCCAACAGAACCATACCTGCACAGCCCTGAATGTGAAGGAGGTTATCTATGTAGTCAAGGGTAAAGCAGGAATCCCTGAGCTGCTATATGGGGGGAAGATCAGAGCTCTACTCTAGGGTTAGCCTGGATCATCAGTAGTCCCTGAATACCAGCTCCTGTCACTGGGTAATGCTTCGACTGTTGTACACCTCAGCTTCATACTCATGAGACAGTAGGGTTGACCTGGGATGTCCCTGATTTTGAGAATTTTATATAGCAGTAAGCATGCCCCAAAGGTGTGTTCTTTGAACACAAGAAAGCTATGAAGGTATACAACATATGTTATCTCCAGCTGTCTGCTTGATTCAGTGTTAGTAGTATGTCAGCTGCACTGTTTCTAGTGTTGCAGAAAAGTTGTTGAGCTAGGTTCAGTTGTCAGTACCTCTGAAAGGTGTTGGACATTCATTTAACCTGTATTTGAAAGGTAAAGGTTACAGACCATCTAAGTGTTTTAGTTTGTGTAGTTCGCAGTTAGGTACAACTCATCATTTTGCCATGTGTTTAGAACAGCAAGAAAGAATGCCTATTTGCCATTCTCCTCTTTGGTGAATTTGATGGTGTTAGTGGGTGGCCTAATCTGTCCAGAGTCTAAGTGTTAGAGACTTCTCTACATGCTACTTGTAGCCTTCCCAGTTGTATGACTGTGAACAAGTTACTTAACCTGTAAACCAGTTTCCTCGTTTGTTGTACAGGGAAATTAATGTATATCATGTGATTATCATGATTTGAAATGACCTATGAGACAAGGGACATGGTGTAGGTAGTCACTCAGTAAATAACTAGCACACAACAACTGTTTGTGTTTTGTTTGTTTCAACAGTCTTGTGTAGTTCGGATGGCCTCAAACTGACAAAGTGGCCTGGAATTCCTGGTCCCCTTCACTCAGCTTTCATTTGCTGAGATTGTAGGCATGCTCCATCCCGCTCAGCACAGACCAACTTTTGGCTTTAAATATTTGCAACAATAGACTGTAAAACACCCCTGAATGTTTTCTCCATTGTGTTGAATGTGTTCTTGAATTCACACAGGGAGAACTTTGACAAACACACACAAATTAATTCTATGTGAAATATTCACCCCCTGTAGATAGTTGAAGTATTGGTGGTAGAGAGCCTTCATTAGGCTGCCTTGGGAGTGGAGACTGCTCGTACCATTCACTCACCCTGACTTCCCTACAGCAACTCAGATGAGGACGACAAGGCTAAGAAGGCAGAAGGGCCTGGGGCCTGTGTTGAGTAGCAGGTTTGCTTGATGACTGTGCATTTTAAATCAAGTAAACTATTCCACTGCACCTTCCAAACTCCCCAGAAGGCATGGCACACTCCAGTCTGAACTGGGCTTGACGAGGCTGTGGGAGCTCTTAAAGGACCGTGTGCTGTGTGATTGGACCTCCAGATCTCACTTGAAGTGTTATATGGTCATCATTCAGTCCTGTCTTCTTAATAAATCAGTTTATCCAGTGTTTAAGGAGTGCCTGCAAAGGGTGGGATAAGCTGTTGTAAATACAGAGATGGTCAAAGACATCTTGTGCCTTAAAGAGTGCTGTATGGAGGGTGTGTTCAACAGTAGGGATTGTCCCATGTTGTTATTCAAAGTCCTGCTGCTGTGTATTACATGTTGTATTTTATTCTCACAACATTGCTAAAGGATGTCTCTACTGCTCAGGTGAGGAAAGAAAAGAGATCAAGAGAGAGAGAGAGTTCATGACACTTACCAAATGGCAGGCTTGGAGACTCACCATCATCTCAAAGAATAGCTTTATTTCTTTTCACAGAATCTTTTAGGAAGAGGCTGCTATTTTTTAAAATAGCCTATTGAGTGCTGACATGTCTGTCAGGGTTTGTATGTATGTGTGTGTGTGTGTGTCCGTCCCTGTCTGTCCGTCCGTCCGTCCTCACAGTCCTCAACAACCCTGGGCATCCTCCATTCCCTTTTTACAGACTAGCAAGCAGAAAGTTGTGAGTCAGCAGTTAGGATTGTGTCTTAAAGCATGCTGCACCACTCTTAACCTCTTCTCTTTGTGCACTGTTTCCTGTTGGCATCGTGGCCACCCAGGATGTCACAGGCATGGGCTGGTCGGTGTGAGGAGACATGGATTCTGTTCTCACTACCACTGCTTTCTTGAACCATGATGCGCAGGCTGTGGAAAGAAGGTGCAGTGCTTGGGAATATTCTGGAACTGTCCATGGAGTTCTTAGAAGAACATCCCTGTCGGCCATCTTAGCCATTGCCTTCCCCATGAAACCTGGATGTCTTAGAATGAACCTTGACCTTATTTGTACTGTGTATCAGTGTGTGGCATTTCGGAGTAGTAGTGTTCACATTTCCAAAACAGGATGGATAGCCGATTGGTGTAACTTCTGTGAAAGTTTTCTCTATGTTATTTTGTGCTAAGCAAATGTAAGGCAACAATAATAGCACCTTTTAAATAGAAGTTATGTGCTTTTTTTTTTTGTCCCCACCTTCCAGAAATCACTTACCATTCTAATTAGTCAGCAGGGCTAGAGAATGAGACAGTACTAAGTTGTGTTAATATAAATGTATGACATAAGGCTAGACACTACAGTGGATACCTGGCAATGAAGAAATGTTAAGAGACTTTAAATGGGTTGATCATGTATGAAATAGAGTATATAGTAGTTGTATTTTTATTTTTTAAAGTCATTTATACAGATTAAAGCAGAGTAAAAGTGAAGTGGTCTCAGGGACAAGGCAGGTATAAGTGGGACTCTGGAGAGCCTCAGAGGTAAATTAGGCAAGGTATGATGCCATGATGTGGATGAGTGACAGGCTTTTGTAGGAGGAAAGGTGAAGGGGATCATGGATATGATTTTGGACTTAATATTTTGGGGTAACTTTGAGATGCTCAAGAGGAGATAGTGTATAAATAGCTGTCTACCCAGGTCCAGGAGGTATGGAGAGATGATAAAGGTTTAATTTTTGAGAAACCACGTAAAATGACATATAACCTACATGCTCCTGAGGAGAAAATGCAGGCAAGAAAGGACGTTAACTCCAGTGGGAGCGGGGTTAGCCTGATGGGAAATTGGAAACCTGTTCTTCAGGAGTGAGCCCAGGGTGTGGAAACCCTGGTAAGCGAGTGGGAGTTAGCAACTTGGCAATTGAAACAAGTGCCCAGAAAACCGGATTTGGGTGATGGCTCAGTCTATTTGATGGTTCTACGAAGATGCTAGGTGTGGTCATGGAGAGTTTCCCGCTAGGGAGTCAAGACGGTGCAGGAGGGTCCCTGGGACTCCCTGGCCTCCCAGTCACCTAATTGATGATCTCCAGGCCAGTGAGAGACCCTATTTAGAACGAAGAGGTGACAGCTCTGGGGTTTGTTTTCTATTCCCCCCCCCCCGACCCCGTTTCCCTCTCCCCTTTTTTCATATACCTGTACACATTAAAAGAGTAAAGTTCAGAAAACTCTGAGGCTGTTATGTTAATAAGCCTTAATGTATATTAGCCGAAATTATTGTGTTTCATTTATTGTGTTGTGGATGGCAGAAGAGCAGCAAGCAAGGTAGGGTATCTATCTATACATAGGTGGCTTTGCCTCCTCATTTTAAAGTGGTAAGAGGCGCAATTGAGTGTGTGAGGAGAAGAGCTTTGGGGGCTCTTTGGCACTTGAGGAGACAAGGACGCATGACCCTGGGTGGTTGCACTGCAGTAAACAAGACCCGAGTGAAGGGAGCTCTTCTTAAGGCCCAAAGGAAGAAAGACCACAAGCCCAGGATCAGGGAGGAACAAGCTGAGACTCACTGGAGTAGAGAGAACAGAAAGATGATGATCTGAAGTGAATTAAAAATATATATATTGAAAAAAAAAGAAAAGAAAAGAAAAGAAAATGGTCAAAATATACTTACAAACCGGTCAAGGAAAATTAAAATTTCTGTGAAGGTTATCATGAAGGTTTACAAAAAACCCTCAAAACCAACCAACCTACCAAACAAACAAACACAAAAAGAGAGGTAATGGTCTGGAGATCTTGAGCAAGCCACCTCATTCACTGCCTGTGGGAGGCATCTGAACTTTGTTCAGGTTTAGAATGGCCAGTGGTGTCAGATCTTAAGAGTGTGGCTCTCTTAGGACAAGAGACAGGAGAGCAAGTGGAGGCTCTTGCCAGCATCTTAGGCAAGAATCTAGAGTCTGAAGGGCAGCCTGCTAGGGCCCGGCAAGCAGGCTTGGATATGTCTGAAATGAAGGCGAGGCCTGGATACTCAGCTGTCGGCTTGAGAGATTAGAATGGAAAGGACTGTTTCTTAGACCAGAAAAGAGAAACACACTCCACACAACACAGCCATTTTTTATGGGTTGACTTTTGTTGTTGTTTTGTTGTTTTAGTGCGTGCGTGTGTGTGTGTGTGTGTGTGTGTGTGTATTTGAGATATCTATTAGATAATGTAAGTGGACTGAGCTCAAAAGAGACACGTGAGTCGGGTATTTGAATATTTAAAGCCCGTGGAATAACTGTAATAGAGCAATGGTTAAGATCAAAGCCTTGATCATTTCTAAAAGTTACTGGAAAGAATGAGGTTGGGTGGAAAGAAAATTGGACAGATCTGCCTGGAGAAGAAAGTGCTATTGGGTTTGGGTAATAAGATCAAATAATTGTCCTTGGTGACTAGGAAAGACTGTTTTGAAGAATACAGGCATGGACTGCATTGTTAACTGGCCAGTGCTGAGACGAGGAACACTGTGGTGGAGCAGAAAACAAAATTTGGAAGTGCAGGATGAAGGGCTTTTACAGGTGGTAGGTATGTTTCACGCCGCTTGCAAAGGTCCAAGTAGAGATGAAGAAACAGTATGGAGAGAAAAGGGCCGTTGCAGAAGCAGAGTGTGCTCTGTCCAGCCCAGCATAGAGGTCTAATGGGAAAGGGGGCAGAGTGCATGCATGTACAGCCAGATGGGGTGGGAACACTGGTTTTGAGGTGGACTGGCTTTGCCTTCTCTCTGTGTGTCATGTCTGGTGAGCACTGCTGACCCCTGAGTGTAAAGAGTGACAACTACCGCAGCTTAGCCTGAGGAAAAGTGTAAGACTTCAGGAAAGAAGGACGAGGAGTGTGGGACTGCCCATCTAACGTGCTCTAAGTAAGGACATGATGAGGGGCTAGGCAGTAAAATGGGGAGGGGTCACTTTGACCAGAAAGCATAAGAAGGGTAGAGACTTGCTAGACTGGGAATCCAGCACACACTCTTTCTTATATGAATATAAACTTTTAGGTGTTCACAATTTAGGTGATGGTCGTGTTAGCCTGTGAGTCTAGGTAGGTGATTAAGGTGAAAAATATATTTGGTGCTAAAAACATTGAAAACAAATCCTGGGAGGCCAAATGTTGGTTCTGTGTGGATGCTGAAGTCCTCAAAAGAAAGCTAACAATGGCGATGGAGATGAGGCTAAGACTTAGGAAGTCAGCAAGTGGGACCTCTTTTTAAACATCTGCAGTTTGGATGGATGGCAGGGTGGGTTTAGAAGGTGTGCTGGGAGCAAGGAGGATGCTTGCCTCTCCCAAAGCAGGTGAACAACCTTTGCTGCAGAAACAGCTGTGTTCTCAGGGGCTGCCTGAGTTTCTTTAAAGCTAAGGGGTAGGGCACACTGTAGAGCAGAGTGGATTTATAGACACGTGTGCTGAGGGTACTGTTGATGTCCAGTCCTTGGGAGGGAGGCGGGATTGGGAACAAACATGCAAGCAAGTACAGGTGAGTTGTCCTTAAGGCTTGGGTTTACTTGGATGACAGAGACAAAAAGGAGATGGGCCGGGTAGGATTCTTTTGGTAATTTCTCTGAAGAACAAGGAACTTTTAATGACCCTATTGAACAGTGGCAACCATCTTAGATGGAGTCGTGCATCAAGAGAAGGAGATAGCTGAGCTCCAGCTTTAGAGTTTTTGGATCTGGGTGGGTCTGAAACTTTACATTTCTAGTAAGTTTCCCACAGTGTTGATGCTGCAGGTAGAAAAGACACTTTGAAAACCACTGGTCTAGAGAGATGGTTGTGGTTAGCTGTGAACTGTAGCTCAGGGTGGTAAGTATCCTGGCAATAGGCAGAAGAATTGACAGAGTTAGAGATACGGTTTTTTGCAGTCCTAGGAATTGAGTGCAAATCTTTGTGTATGGTAAGGAAAGCATTGTGCCACTGATTTATATTCTCAGCCCCAGAGTAATCTTTAAACATCATGTATTGTTGCTGTTCTCACCCAAACTCTGAGTAGTTTATATCTCAGTCAGTATTGCAAGTCACATATCTGACACTGGGCTGTGTGTGTGGTCCTATTGTTCTCCTGTGTAAGTGTGGGTGCCATTTCTTAGCCTTTCTCTGTTCCACAGTGTCATACTGACTGGCATTTATTATTTGAACATATCAAGCCCACTGTTACCTCCGGGCCTTCACACTCGGCTATTTCACTGCTCTTTCCTCAGATGTCATCTGTAAAGGAGTCACCTACATATGTGCTGATCCCTCCTTGTCCATCTCTAGTCTCAGTTTTTATTTTCTCTACTGTGCCTTCTACCAATTAACATTCTTCTGTCATGAAGCTACTAGTTATTATATCTCCCTAAAAAAGTACCTACCACATAATGCACATTTGAAAAGAGGCAAGAAAGCAAAGTTTGGGGGGAAAACTTAAGGAGAGCAGTTACCATTGGAAGTGACAGGCATGGGAGAGACATTTGGTGGGTATGCTGGAGGACCTTGGACATTGTCACTGCTAGCCCAGGGAATTCTTGAAGGCTTTTCAGCACAGTAGCACATAGCATTCTTGAAACTGCTTTGTTAAAATTTGGGTTGTGGCAAGGATGCTTTGAAGAGAGAAGAGAGAGGACCATGAAATCCTTTTCCCTTTATACTCACATGGGAGAGGAAAGAGGTTTGGAGGTAAGAGGTTGGCAGTGATGAGACATTTTAGTAGCTTCTGCAGGAGTGCTAATGGTGGCAGGCTTCTGACTCACAAGAAAGCTGTTTCTGTGATTGTTCTAATATCGCCTTTAACCTTAAGAATATTTGCCGTGTTTCAAATCTGAGTGTAGTGCTCTGTTGTCATATAGAACAATTTATAAATTAGAGACGAGACCAAGGACATAGAGACTCAGTTCTGGATTTTAAACTGTTTGGAGAGCTAAAGCATCGTTGTACTTATGTGGAGCACACATGGACCAGAGAGTATGGACAGCATTGCAGCTCCTCAGTCACTTCCTGAGGTCCTTTGCCCCAGCAGCAAGCAGTTTAGGAGTGGTAGAGGGTCACTTACTCGTCTCCACTTTCTTGGATCTGGAAATATGGATTGTTTTTAAAATCCATAATATTCCTGTCTGAGCACAAACTGCACATGAGCTGCTGCTGTTCTTCATGTGCTCCTGACATTCTTCACTTCTATTAAAGAATAAAACACATGCTTCCTAGAATATAGGCCTAGCATAGGCAGGCACTTCACAAACACTGCATGGAAGGCTGATTAGATATTACAGTGTAATAAACTATCCGCGGAGCAGAGGCCACTTGAAATGCTGTGTTGTATCCCACTTAACTGAAGCCTGTGTGCTCTGCACTGCTGTGCTTCTGAAAGCCTGTGGGGTTTGCTTGCTTACTTGACTTCAGACCATTCCGAAGTAAACTGAGTTAAGCCTGGATGTTCATTATTTAAAATAAATGCCATATTATTTTTCATGAGTGCAAAATGAACTGCTTCATAGGTAGCAGTTTTAACAAGGTATGAACATTCCTGAAAATCAGACACAGTGGCCGTGGCTCCATTGAGCAGCACATCACAAGCTGGTTACATTTGCAGCGATGCAAATGTAACCAGCAGATCTTCAGTCTGCTCTGAAGACCTTAAGTCATATGATCTATATGCTTATACATCTATACATGTATATGCTTATACATCTAAACTGGAGGCAGCTTACTTCCCAGTACTGCTTTAAAATGCTATCCTTCAGGGAAGTCGAAAAAAAACCATTTATTTGTGTGTGTGTTTGTGTGTTAGAGTTGGTTCCTGCCATGTGGATTCCAGAGATTGAATTCAAGTTGTATGGCTTGGTGGTCTTTGCCCACTGTGCTATCAGTCCAGAAAAGCAGACATCTAACTAAAGATTCTCAAAGATTTATTTTGTTTAATGTAGTTATAGTTACTGCTATAAAAATGTTTTGGGTTAGGATGATCTGAAAGTCCCCCTAAATAGTACAATAAAGCAAAGGGAGAGGTGGCCGGACATAGGCGTGAGGAGAGGAGCGGTTGCTACTGTGTGCTCTTCCTGTTAGGCCGCATTATTTGTATATGTTTATTTTTAACTTTTAATTTTCTTTTATCAAATTTCAAAATAAATTTCCTGAATTCACTGAAAATGAAAATCATTCTGTATGCTACTCAGTGCCATGCATTTACAGATAGTATCCATTGCCAAAGAAAATGTCAAGATTGTTGAGGCAGTTGAGATTATTGGAAAGGAAGGGGAATAGACATTTCCCAATGCTTCCTAGAAATGGAATATCAGGTCACCTGTTTGCACAACTGTTACCTTCTTCTCTGCGCATGAGGGAGTAAGATTCAAATCTAAGCTGAGCATGGCGCCTGTACTCCCAGCACTCCGGAGTCGAGCTGAAGGCCAAGATACGTGCCGTGTGACAGGACTAGTCTTTTAAAAAGATTCAAGCCTAGTCCTGGTGCTTCAGAATGGATGGGTCATATCTGGAATGCTCCTGGTGATACTCAGGCCCTTGTGGAGACCACATCTAGTAGCTTTGTAGGACCTGACTATAGCGGTAAATGTGGGTGTGGAGACTAGCTTTGCTCTTTAGAGCTGCTCCTTCCCAGTGCTTTCTCTTCGGGTCCTTAGTCCCATGGAATAGGCCATGTGTTAAGGAGCTGATGATCAGGGCCAACAGCCAGGTGGATGAGCTTCAAGTAAGCCTTGGTGATTGTTATCTTGTGGATGGCAGCCCTGGGAAGACCTGAGCAGAAGCACCCTACTAACCCAGTTGTTTTTCCTGTTCACATCAAGTGGGAGATGATGCTGTTGCTTTAAGCCACTGTGTTTGAGAGGGATTTGTTACACAGAAATGTGGAACTATGGATTTTGGTAGCAGAAAGGGGGTACTTTACAGCACAAGTCTAAAATACAAGTGTGATTCCAAGACAGGGCGGTGAACTTTAAGGATATTGTAACTTAAAAAGATTTCTAAAATTTAAGACTTTGAGGTGATTGCCACAGGGCTATCAGGAATGAAAGTGGAGGGCCTTGTTGTATCGTGGTAGAGTTTAGCAGTACTGTTGCTTGTGGGTCTGTGCATAGTGAGTTGGGAGTTCTAGCCAAGGAGGCAGCCAAGCCAAGCACTGAAGATGTCTGCTCTTGTTTTTACTGTTTAAAGATGGCAGGGAGGGGGTGAGATGAGGGGAGGACTGCTTAACACACAGGGGAGAAAAGTATGACGCCTTTGAGACTTCTGGGCCTTTCTAGATGGTAAATGGTAATAAGTTTTAGGCACATGTTCTAGCCAATGGCAGTTAAACGGAGAAGATGGTCTGAAGAGAAAGCCTACAACTGTGCAGCCTTTCCACAAGGCCTCGCACAGACCAAAGGTATTAGCAAGGGCTCATGGCCAATTTCGCAGGAGCTGCCTTTTCTCTCATGCTGAGTAGTTTGCTGGACACCAGCAAGTCGGAGACAGGAAAGAAGAAACTGTACACGAGAAGAGGCTGTTGGATACTCCTGTATTTCTGGCAGGAAGCAGGCTGAGAAAACACCTTAGCTGTTAACACATGCCATTTTTCACAAAGATGGAATGACTCAGAGGTTGGAACTGAGTGTTCAGACAGTGGAGGTGAGAGTCATGGAGAGCTTTTCCTTGCCCTGAGACTGAACCAAGGGCCGCTAAGTTCTGCCCTGCTGTATTTTGGGATCACTGGGAACCAGAGGCTCCTTTGTGCCTGCCATTCCCTGTCCCTTTCTCAAGAATGCATTCTGCCCATTGATTTTAGATAAGGTGCTGCAGTCTGTGCCAGAATACCACACTTGCTATTAAATCACCCCCAGGCGTGGGGGGCGAGAGAGAATTTTCTGTGGTGTTCAGAGCACGTGTGAGAAACCGAAACAGCTCGGAGAGGATCTCCTGCTCCCCGCTAAGGCCTGGCTGTGCTTTGACTTGGAGTCAGCAGCAGCACTGCCTTTCCTCAGGATCCTGAGTTTTCAGTCTGCATATGGTCTGCTGGTCTCTCACCTGTTACCGCACACTCCCCCCTCCCTCTTATTTCTACCAGCAACTCTGGATTTGCTTTGCATTTGAGTCAAATGCACTAGGGCTGGCTTCATGCCCTTAAACCACACAAGCTGGTTTGAAATGGCTCCTCTCAAGCCTGCCAGCTAATGAATCTGTTGGTCAGATGCTCTCATTTTTGTGCCCGTCTCCATCTTTACCCCCTTAAGAAGCTTTTCTGGATTTTTACTTTCCTGGATATTTGTGACGTTTAACATTCTCAGTTTTAGGCTTATAATACCCTAGGTCAAGCCCTTGCTTTTCTATTAGTCATTAGTTTCTCCATTCATGGCTTTAGCACACAGTTAAAAGGAAAAAAAATTTTTTTTTTAAATGATTAACACTCGAATCTAATGAACCCTTTAATTTTTTTAATTTAATTTTATTTTTTAGTTTTTCAGCCTTATGACTGATTTAGAAGTAAAAAGGAAATAATAGAGTGTGATTGTGCACACTTGTAGGTGTGGCTTTTGACAGCCTAGGATGGGGGGGTGTCACAAGGTTAGAGCCTGGACTGCATAGCAAGACGCTACACCTCCCTCCCTCTCCCTCTCCTCCTGCCCCTCTCCCTCTCCCTCTTTCCCTCCCTTTCCCTCTCCTCCCGCCTCTGACACACACACACACACACACACACACACACACACGGTGGGGGGGGTAGGTGTACTTTTTTCTTATATATTTCATATATGTTGCCTGTACAGTGTCTACAAATCACATTTGAGCCCCTCTCCTGTATATTTCTGTTCTGGGGTGGTAGATGGAAATTAAGGCTTCATGTTCTCACCACTGACATCTCCTGTCTTTATTTTGTGTTTTTTAACTCCCCTTTGCAATATTTCGTGTTTTCTTTCTCTTTTCATTTTCTATTTTCTGAGAGCTGCTGCTGCTGCTGTTTTGTTGCTTGTGGGCCCATTTCCCAGTGTGTGAGAACTGTCTTCTTGTGACCCTTTACTCATAGAAGCATTCATTCTCTGCATTAATACAGTCTTTCTGTAGAGTATCGCATGAGTTGCTCTCCAGCCGTTCTTTTTACAGCTGTGGTTCTGGCTGGCTGCCTCACCCATTGACCTTCCCTTCTTTAGTTTTGTGACAGTATTAGGTCACTTTAGGTTTTTTTAATATTTATTTATGATGTGTATATGTGTGTATTAAAGACAGGGTCTCACATAGATTAGCACAGCCTCGAATTCCTGATCCTCCTGTCTCCATATCTTCAGTATTGGGGTTATAGGTGTCTTCTGCCAGGAATAGAGTATTCAGTGCTGGGGAGATCATCATTGGTTTTCCTTAGGACGGAATTATCGAATCTCTTTGAAATCTATACAGTGTGCCTCAGCTTTCATCTGTGAAGATGTATTAAAGCTGAAGCCCGGGGTTGGAGAGAAGGCTCAGCAGTTAGGACTATTTGTTGCTCTTGCTGGAGAGGACACCCAGATTTAATTCCCACCAATGCCCTTGGTGGCTTACAACCATCTCTAACTCCAGTTTCACGGGATCCCATGCCCTGACTTCCATCAATACTAATAAGCACACTTGTGGTGCACATACATACATATTGGCAAAACACTCACAAATAAAATGAATAAATCTAATTTTTTTTAAAAAAGCTGCATCCTGTTATGGTAGTGGCACCTGAGGCAGGGTTTCTGTTAAGCACAGCTAAAACTAGTTCCCAGTTCTGGAATGGCCATAGGCTGTTCCTTGTGTGCATGTCTCTCTGAACCAGTTACTTCTGTCTTCACAAGGATTGAATGCTGGTGGGGACAGTTCACAGGAAGAAGGTTATTTTAGTTCACACTCACAGGGCTCAGACTGTATTTCTTGAGCTAGTGCCACACTGTAGCTGCAGGCATATATGTATGCTAAGAGGACTTTACCTCTTTGTAGATAGGAAAAAGAGAGAGGGGGAGGAGGTGAGCAGGAGCCTGTTGTTGGTGACTTCCTTCCTTCAAATAGGTCTGAGCTCTCAAGTTTCTAGAAACTCCTGTAATAACACATGATGAGCCTGGGGGACATTTCATGTTCAGACCATAACCCTGTATTTATCACAATGGACTGTACGGGGAAGTTTATCTTAAAAACGTGATAAGATAGAAGAAGAATGTTGGGTGTGTCCATGGAACTAAGTATATTTCATCCAGGTCCCAAAGAAACACTGTTCACTTGCTGATTCTTAACTTTAGAAAATTCACCTGTTAGGACATTATCCTCTAACGACCATCAGTTTGAGTGGGACATGGTGGCTCATGCCTATAATCTCAGTACTTGGGAGCTGAGCCAGGAAGATTTCTATGAGTTTGAGGCTCCGTTGGGCTACATGGTAAGTGCCGGGCCATCCTGAGCGAGAGGTGTGACTCTTGGCACAGAGCTACTCAGAGCCTTGAGATTTCACTCATAATCCAGCTTATCCATTGCCACTGAGTTTAGAATGTTGCTTTCTTACAGCTTATTAAATGTCAGTGTTCAAAAAAACCTATGCAACCCATAAAGACACTTTATGCTCTCTTGAAAGATGCCACAAAGCTTTGCAATGCAGTGAGAAAGCAGCAGTGTCTGTTGGGAGGGACATGCTCACTTTGCAAAGTTCTTCAGAGTCACTGGGTGCTGTTGATCTGTTGTTCTAGTCTTCAACACAAATGAGAGTGGTTAAAAAGTACGGAATGACAGAAAATCAGTGTTTCGGTGATGCAGGAAGAATAGAGTCTTAAAATCTCACAACAATAAGATGATCCAAAGAACAGTATAGTAATCAAAGTAGTCAGGTTTTTAAAATAATTATTTTAGTTTTTGAGATCATGATATAGTTGCATCATTTCCTCCTTCCCTGTCTCCTTCCAACCCTCCCATGTGCCCTCCTTGCTCTCCTTCAAATTCATGGCCTCTTTCTTTAATTGTTGTTACAAACATACTCATGTGTGCATTCATCTTCATACCTAAATGCCACCTGCTACTTATATGTGTGTGTGTTTAGGGCTGACCATTTGGTATTTGGTATTGCTCTGCTCTTCCTTAGGAAATACTGTTTTCCCATTCTGGATAATTCCTTAGTTGCTTGTAGTTCTTTGTTAAGAAAGTTACAAAGAAAATTTGTAAAATAGAATCAGGTTTTAGAAGTACCTTTTCAGGTTATTTTTGGAATTTTTTTTTTTAATGTTATAAAATGTAAATCCTCACAAATAGAACCCTCATTCCCCTAGAGGAAAAAAAGAAACACATGTAGACTGATAGGATACCAATAGAGAGAGCTGAATCTGTCTGAATGCTGTTACTCTCAAATGCACACCCCTTGGCCGCACCTCTCCTGCTTATAGATAATGCTCACGTGGCATTTCTAGTTGTAAGAGCTACTTTAAGCTTATCATTTCCAAAGCTACTGAACCTCTGATTTTTTAAATTTTATTTTTAAATTGTGTGTGTGTGTGTGTGTGCGCGCGCGCGCGCACTTGCCACTCACAGTACACTGACGGAGGTCAGGGGATAACTTGCAGGAGTCAGTTCTCCGATTCCCCTTTGGATTCTAGGGATAGCATTCATCAGGCTTGCTTGACAAGTGGTTTAAGTCATCTCCTAGTCCTGTGACTTCAGGTCTTCAACTGCCTTCTTCTGTACTCTGATGTGCCCATCACTTGCCTCCTCTCTGGTAATCACCTCTCTCAGCTCCTTGGACAACACAGCACTCCAGCGACTGTGTTGTCTTTCCCCCCTTGTGCTACTCCTGCTCATTAGAAACTACATAGGCTTTACCTTTCGAAGGTAACAGGGATCTGAGCCTTTAACTAGGGCCACTATTTCTGTCCTGATTCAGGGAACCATCCTCCGTTGCCTGGGTTATTGTTCCTTGCCTCTTTGCTTGGTCTCCTCACCTCCAGCACTGAATAATTCATCCCAATCACAGCATATGAAGTAGTCTTTTTAAAATGTAAATGTGATTCTGCTTCACTGATATGTGTCACTCAGAGCAAAAGCCATAGACACTGCAGGGGTCTTGTGTGGCTGACCCCTGGCTACCTCTGCCCTTCTGTCCTCTGTCTCTCCCCATTTCTCACTCTTTAGCTGCTTTGACTTTGCTGCTCTTTCTCTGGGCCTTGCCCTTTGTGCTTTTCCTTCTGCTTGCAGTGTGCCTTACTTCCTCGGTGTTTTCAGACCTTGCTCAAATATAGCCCTTTCAATATGTCCCTTTACAGCCTTCAAAATCCATTACCCACAGCTGTCTTCTAAACATAGTAAAATGTCTTGAAAGAGAAAGAAAGACAAAACAAAAACAAAAAGAAATCCCTACTCTGCATGTCCTATAGAGATCTTGTTTGTGTGTATGTTTTGTTGTTGGTGGTTTGGTTTTTCAAGACTGGGTTTCTCTGTGTAGCCCTGGCTGTCCTGGAACTCGCTCTGTAGACCAGGCTGGCCTGGAACTCAGATCTCTCACCTCTGCTGATATTAAAGGTGTGTACCACCACAGCCTTAGTTTGTCCTTTAGACTTGTGTGCATGCTTGCCTGCCTGCCTGCCTGCCTGCCTGTCTGTCTGTCTGTCTCTGGCTTGTTTATTGTTGTCTCCTCAATGTAATTGTCAAATGGTTGCTAAATTCCTGACATTTCTTACTTGTGACCTTTTCTTTTACAAAGAGACACTAAGTAGTTGAGGAATATGCTTTGCTCTGTGACTGGTGGCTCATCCTGTAGAACCACACCTGCTTCTGGTTGGTGTACTTTGTCTGAATGGTTTTTTGACAAACCATTGTACTTTCTTGACTATAAAATCATAGCAACAGCATAGAAGACAGAAAGCCCTCAAAGGATGCCTCGTGTGTAGGAGATGTCAATACTGTGCTGGTTACATTCACTACTGTTGTAACCCCAACTGGCTGGGTTGTCAGCTGTGCTCTTGTGCAGCAGCACTGAGCAGGCTCTCTCCACCACCCGTTTTCTTCCCTCTTTAGGGATACCCTAGTGTGTTGGGTCTCCTTCCTCTGCCCTCCTCCCCCACCTCTCTCATGCCCCCAGCATCTTACCATTTCTTCCCTCCGTTCCATTCAGCAACCCTTTAGTAAAGTTTACTTTTCCCTTTCCATTCTGTTCAGAATTTTGCTATTTTGTTTTTCTTGTCTCCCTTCGTTTTGTTTCATGTGTAAAATGAAGTAAATTCCCCTTTTAAGTTGATTACCTGGAATTAATTGTATTTGTATATTTTAAAAAGGAAATGTTACAGATATTCAAACAAAGGTAAAATTGATTTTATACACACACACACACACACACACACACACACACACATATACATATTAGAAAAGCCACAAACCAACTTAACCTAAAGGCTGTGCCGGGCACTAAAGCCCTTGTGAGCACCTGCTCCTTTCTCTGGTCTCTACACTTCTACTTCCATAGCAAGTGATTGATTTAGTCTGCTACCACCTGAATGATCATGGAATAATTTCCTATATACTACATCAGCACCGTCTGAAGCTTCCTGATGTATGTATATGTGTATGTATGTATGTGTATATGTATGTATGTATGTATGTATGTGTGTGTATGTGTGTGTGTGTATGTGTGTATGTGTGTGTATGTATATATGTATATGTATATATGTATGTGTGTGTGTGTGTGTGTGTGTGTGTGTGTATGTTTTCTGAGACAGGGTTTCTGAGTCATATTTTCTGCTGATATAGTTCAGAGGTCTCAAAGCTCTGTCTCCTCACTTTACTGTGTCTGTAGTTCTTCTGGCCCAGGCTCTAGATGTGCATGGGTGTTTGAGCTTGACTTCTCCTCCCAGTGATGAAATGTGACCAGCATGCTTTTAGAGTGTGATCTGTCTGTAGATTTCAGATATTAGATAACAGCAGAGGTGAACTCCTTTCAGCATGTACTGAGAGCTTTATTTTGAGGGCTAAATGGTCTTTTATCTGTAAAGTGAGCCACACTGTACAAGAACAATATTCTCTTTGCTCCTTGACATTTTGGAAATTATTTTTATGTGTATGAGTACTTCATCTCAAAGTATATCTGTATATCATGTGTGTGCCTGTTGCCCTAGGAGGCCAGAGAGGGCATCAGATACCCTGGAACTGGAGTTACAGGTGGTTGTGAGTCGTGTGGGTGCCGGGAACTGACTCAGGGCCTCTAGAAGAGCAGCCTGTTAAATTAAGCACTCTCTTGACTGCTGAGCCATCTCTCCAGAACTCTGCTCCATTTCTTGATGGATGTGTGTGTGTGTGTGTGTGTGTGTATGTGTGAGATCATATACTTTGATTTAATGGTAGTTTGTAATTTTTCAATAACATTCATTTTCCTTTGAAATGCTAAGAATTGCTTCTTTCATATAAGAAACTAAATTTTAATTTATAATACCTTTTAAAATTATATTTTAATTGAACAATAAAGCTCCATTTTAATTACTTCTCTCTTGTCTAGGAAAAATACCTGACAAATAGGAAGAGTTTTTTTGTTTGTTTGTTTTTTTGGCTCACTGTTCAGGAGTAAAGGCCATCATGAAGGGGACATGTGGGAGGAGCATGAGTCAGTGGTCACATTGAGGCTACAGTGGAGGAACCAACAGTCAGTGCTGAATGCAAGCCCACGGGGCGGAGCTGCCGTAGTAAAAGTGGATACTTCCACCTCATTTAACCCAGTGGAGCAGTTTGTTCACAGATGTGCCCAGAGGTCTGTCTCCTAGGTAATCTCAGGACCTGTCCCCTGGAAGTACAGCGTCTTACTTGTATGCCTACAATCTCTTTAAACAAAATATATCAGGAAGATTTCTGAAGCTAGTGAAAACCTCACTTTTTTTTTTTTGCCAACGAAGTGTAAAATTAAAAATATGAAGAGACAGGAAGGGGTCAGGAAAGTAGACTTTTTCCAGCTTAGTGAAATTGCATTATGTATGTGCATGAACGCGTGCACTTACACACACACACACACACACACACACACACACACACACACGTTGCTATACATACAATCAGAGGGAAAGAAGAGAGACAGTGTCTCATTGCATCCACTCACACCTTACTGTGAGCAGTTGGGGCATCGTTTGGGAGCTAGGTAAAAGATACATTACTTTTAAAGCTAGATCTATTTCAACAACTCGTTAGCTTAGTTTCTGCTGTGCCATTGCAGAATTTATGTAAAATCCTCCCACATGCATACCTGTGATCCCAGCACTTAGGAGGCAGGAAGACGGAGATTTGAAACAAGCCTGGCCAAACTTCGCAAGTTCAAGACTATTCTGGGTTATAGAGTGAGCCCCTGTCACAGACAGACATAGATACATTGTCTAGATTTTTGCTAAAACGAAACGTGGCTAGTGGCCCTCTGGTAACATTTTCATTCTCATAAACAGAAAGGAGAAGGGAAAAGAGGGTAAGGCATATGTTTGTATTTTAAGTTAAAATTTTACTTTTTTTAATGCTTCAGGGCTTACTGTCTTAGCCTACTAGGAATAATGTAAAAAAAATTACCACAGACTGGTAACCCAACAGAAACTCAAGCTAGGGAGAGCAAACTACTGGCATGGTCTGCTTTATTTCAAGGTTTTTCTCATGGTTATAGGATCTGGCCATTTACCTTTTGGACCCATTTCTTAGTTAGGATTTTATTGCTGTGAGGAGACACCATGACCAAGGCAACTCTTATAAAGGACAACATTTAATTGGGGCTGGCTTACAGTTTTGGAGGTTCAGTCCATTTTCATCGTGGCAGGAAGCATGGCAGCATCCAGGCAGACATGGTGCTGGAGGAGCTGAGTTCTACATCTTGATCTGCAGGCAACAGAAGGGACTGTGTGCCACACTGGGTGTAGCTCAAGCACATACGACTGTAAAGCCCAACCCCACAGTGACACACTTCTTCCAACAAGACCACACTCCAAATAGTGCCACTCCAAATGAACCAAGCATTCTAACACCTGAGTCTGTGGTGGCCATTCCTATTCAGACCACCTCAGCTCACACCTCTTCTTCATGTGAATGTAGGGGCAAGGGAAACACAAACAGTTCATAACACTTTAATTCACAAAGAAATGGAGTTTGTTGCCTGGCGTGGAGGTACATGGCTATAATGTAATGCCGGCACCTGGGACACCAAAGCAGTCTACCCCTGTTCTGAATTAGACACAGTTTCTAAGAATTTACCTTCAGACTGTTCCATAGAGCTTCTGCTAACACACTGAAGCCCCATAACTTACTTTAAGTGAGTCTGGTTTTAGTTGTTATAGCACAAACTTAGTTTTCTTGTTACTTGCTGATTACCCTTTGCTTAGAACATTTTCTCACAGCATTGTTTCCAGATGTTGTTCAGAGGTTGCTGGAGAGCTGGTGTGTACGTACACTTTTACTGAGGAATTTTTTTCCCCCTCTTCTTCCTCTTCCTCCTCCCCCCCTTCTTCTTCCCCCCTTCTTCCTCTTCCTTTTCCTCCTCCTCTTCCTCCTCCCCTTCCTCCTTCCTCTTCCTCTTCTTCCTATTTTTGAGAATTACATCATTTCCCCCTTTATCCAAGCTGTCCCACATGCCCTTCTTTGCTCTCTTTCAAATTCATGGCCTCTTATTTTCATTACTTGTACATACATATATGAGTGTGTATCTATAGTCTTAAATACATAAATCTGTAATCCTAAACACATAACTACAGCATGCTCAGTTTGTAGAATCGTGCGTGCGTGCGTGCATGCGTGCGTGCGTATTTTCAGGGCTGACCATTTGGTGTTGGATAACCAGTTGGTGTGCTCTTCCCTGGGGAAGGCTATTTCTCCTACTCTCTGCATTCCTTAGTTGCCTGTAGTTCTCTGTGTAGGGCTGAGGCCTCATGGGCACCGCCCTACCACCACACACTAAACTTTTTAAAGAAGGAACAGCCCAGATGAGGCTAGCTTGATCCGTAAGGCTTGCACATTTAGATCTTAGCTTCTCTCTGTGGAAGAACAGTCTGTCTTCAATTTCTTCTCTGACTAGCCTTTATTTCTCTTTCACAAATCTTGCTCCCCAAATTTTCATTTGTCCTATATTCTACTGTTGCAGTTAGAAGCTACTCTTGGTGGGAAGAACTCTTCCCCTTCTGCTTGCACTTGTACAGTTGCCTATTTTTCCCATCTCTGGTTTTCACATCTTTTGATTTTTCTACCCTGGCTACCTAGTACAGTATTTGGGGAAACCCAGTTCTATTTTGGAATGTGGCCTTGGAAACTGTTCACTGCCAAAGCTGTTCTCCTGTATTCATCCATGCCTCCAGGTAATTAGCACAATTGAATATAGTGACCTTTTGGAATTTCTTTCAAGGGCAGCAGCCAACGTGCCAACTCTCCAAGGAGACTTTGGAGGGAAGCCAGCTCCATGAAGTAAGATGGAAGGGTGAGCCTTTATGAGGAGCAGTTTCGAAAATATGGAAGCAATAAAGGATGCCTAGAAATGTTGTTGTCCCTTATCATTGAAAGGGTTAAAAACATTGAATGAGCTGTTTTCCTTAAATTTCATGTTCTGTATAGCTGTGTCAGAGTAGTGGTAAGTACACTAGACTCATATTTTAAAACTCATTTTTGCACATAAAGTTAAAGAAATACAGCTTGTTAACTCTATCACTAAACAGACCCTAGAACTTAAATCACTAGATGTCAGAATCTAAATAGACCCCACTGCTTTGGGAGGGGATGAGAAAGGCTTCTTTTCAATCTCTACAGAAGAAGACATGCTCTGTGGATCTGGCTGTGTATCCTCCACTGGCTGCACATCCTCTCACAAAATAGCTGATACTCACAGCGAGGTCCTGATGTCTTCAGCACAGCTCAGCTAACCTAAAAGTCCATGGGTTTTCTTTTTTCTTTGCTGTTTTCTATTGTTGTTTTGTTGAAAGTGTCTTTATTATTAGAGTGACAAGCATGATCCTGAAATGCTTGCCATAGCATGAACATGTCCTGTCATCACTAATCCCTAGTTGGTGGTATAGGTGCAGCCCCTCAGACCATAGTGTCGCTACTGGCAGGCTGTGATTATTTACTTAAATAATATCCTGCTAACAAAAACTTGTTTATTACCCAACTGGGTTATGACTAACCTCTCCCGGGTGGTGGTTTCTCGTGTGGCCCAGCAGTGCTGGGTTTTGGTAGCCTGACTCCTCATATGGGTTACTGTTCTGCACCTTGCCACACCAGTCTACACTGACATTTTTGTATGTTTAGAGCCAAGGTCCCAGGAAGGAATGAGAGGGTTATGGAGACCAGAATCTTGGAGGCAACACACACACTCTACGGTTCAAAAATGAAGGGGAAATGGTGGCACATTCTTTTAACGTAGATGCTGAGGCGGGCGGATCTCTGTGAATTCAAGGTCAGCCAGATAGACATAGTGAAACCCTCCCTGTAGAAAGAAGAGGTTTAAACTTGCAGGTCATAGTCAGAAAATAGCTGGTACATGCTGTTGTAGGCCAGTGGAAGGTTCAGAAGATAAAGTGGGTATTATGAAACAAGGCCTTTCAATTTGGTTAAGAAACACTGGTTTAGAGGCTTTCATTTTCTCAGACTAAAAGAATTTCAATTTTGGTAAGTCTGCAATAGAAGCATGTCATTAAGACTTGTTCTGACTCCAGGATGTGAGAAAACAAGGTAAAATATAGGCACGACCCGGGTGAGAAAACATGGTAAGATATAG
>JADRCH010000202.1:1566494-1620262 GCA_019843965.1 Rhynchomys soricoides | reverse complement strand
AAATATAGGCACGACCCGGGTGAGAAAACATGGTAAGATATAGGCACTACCCAGGTGAGAAAACATGGTAAAATATAGGCACTACCCAGGTGATGCAACCCTAACCCACATTTTCACATGGAGATCTCAAGCCAGATTAATTTACAGTTAGCCACCCAGCTCTGGGAGGGTGCAGGGGGGTGCAGGGGGTGCCCCTGAGTAGATACTGACAATATAGGAGCTGGAATGTGTCTCCTCAGTCCCTGCCTTGAAAGAATCACGACTTGGTAGGCTAGGGTTTAGATCTTGGGCCTAGCCATTAATAGTTAATGTGAACAGAGGCAACTGTTATAAACGAGGCAAGAAGCCTTTTTATCAAAGGGAACCACTGGGAGAGGTAGGACTAGAAAGTAGACTTGGAAGAGTTACCCAAACTAGAATTACTACTCTGTATATGGCAAATTAAAAATATAGCGCTTGATGCCTACCTTTAAATCCCTGAACTCAGGAGGTATAAGAAGATGGATTCTGTGATTTCACGGCCAGCTTGGTCTAAGAAGTGTGTTCCAGGACAGCCGTGGCTGTCCCAAAAAATAAAAAGAATATTTGAACAGAATGTGTCCTTGAATAAGGAATAGCAAGCTTGAATAAGCTTGTTAATTTTCTGGTCTATTGTTTTCTAAGCTTTATTTGTGGTCTTGACATCCAATGAAAGCTCTGGATGAAAAGGTCCTCAGAATGTACTCCACATTTCAGTGAATTACCTGGTTTTAGGGGATCACCTGTAGAGGCCCCCAGTTCTTTTAAAGACATAAATTCTTCAGTCATTTTGCCTAGATTTAGTGAAAATACAGCAATCCTGGTATCCCCGGAAGTGTTTTCAGGCTAAGGAATGAGCAGTATCGCGTGACATACGGATGCGTTTGAAAGGGAGTGCCCGTTTACATGGGAACTGGGCTCGGAGGCAGGGTTTGAGGAATTTACCTTTAGTCAGAACTCTTTTTTTATTGAAGATGGTTGAGTATATGATATGTTCTCTAATAGATAGACTAAGGAGCTTTGAGGACCATCTGCAATGCAGACTTCACCATGGTCCTGGACAGAGTTTTCTTACAACTTACCCTGTTGTAGAAAGAGAGAGAAAAGGATACTGCAAGTAAACTAAACTTTAGGAGATTAGACAGTAGCAAACAAAATGGCTCTAACTCTAAGGACACGACATGGCTGACACCAGAGTGCTGGGGGCGTAGCTCAGTGCTTTAGAGCTTCCTATTGGAGGAACACCCTGCTTGGCTTGAACTCCAGCATTTAAAAAAACACTAGGGATTACAGCTTCTCCATCCAGCGGGTTTCAGATACTATTTACTTTCTTTTACTTAGTGCACACGTAGCTCAGACCTACCATGAACCACTATCGGAAGTACTAGGTGTGTTGAGGTGTTTGGGTTCGGATACTGAATCCCTCCTCACAGAACTGCTTTTGCACATTTCTGGTGAAGATTCCTCGCTGCCTCCACGAATATTTCAAAATTGAAGGATGGGTTTCCATGCACTGTTTAGTTTGGAATAGTGAATAACAGGGTTGAAGGGGTTGTTTGATTGTTGTTTTGTTTTTGTTGGTGGTGTTTTTGAGACATGGTCTCACCATGTACCTTTGGCTGTCCTAGAACTCACTATGTAGCCCAAGCAGGCCTCTAGCTCACTGAGATCTGTCTGTCTGCCTCCCGAGTGATGAGATTAAAGGTGTTTGCTACTGTGCCCTGGAATAACATACATACATACATACATACACACACACACACACACACACACACACACACACACACTCTTTTGTTTTGCCTGCATGCATGTCTGTGTCAGGGTGTCAGGTTTTGGAGTTCCAGACCGTTGTGAGCTACCATGTAGTTGCTGGGAATTGAACCCAGGTCCTTTGGAAGAGCAAGCAGTGCTCTTAACCACTGAGCCATCTCTCCAGCCCTGTAACAGTTTTTCATAAGGCTCAAAAAAAAAAAAAAGGTGATTTGAAGGTCAGTAGAAGATCTTTCCCGAGCACTGTCTCAAATGAGAATAACAAGCGCTGTGGGATTAGTGCAGACTTCTAGGAAATGCTGCGTCCTACTCTTCGTCTCTAATTTTAACCAGAGCTCCTTAATCTTAAATTTCCCTTTTAGGGTTTTTTTTTTTTTCAAGACAGGGTTTCTCTGTGTAGCCCTGGCTGTCCTGGAACTCACTCTGTAGACCAGGCTGGCCTCGAACTCTGAAATCCTCCTGTCTCTGCCTCCCAAGTGCTGGGATTAAAGGCGTGTGCCACCACTGCCCAGCTAGTTTTAAATTTTTAAATAATCTAAAATCCAGTTTTAAAAAACTGGTTGGAGCTAGGTGTGGTGACACATACCTTTAGTCCCAGCACTTAGGTGTTCAGCCTGGTCTACATAGGAAGTTCTGGTCCATCCAAGTGACATAATTGATATTGTCTCAAATGACTCAAAACCAAGCCCCACCACTTAGGTGTTTTGGATATTACCTTTGATGAAATAATTACTTGTGAAAGTGAGCCTTCTGATAGTAGTATTTAGTCTTTAAGCTAAATGAAAATGTCCCCTCGAGTAACACACACACAGTGTGTGCTATGAGTGGGAGCCAGGGCCTGGCACATATAAGTGCTTTGCCACTGAGTCATATTCCTAGCCCTAGCACAAGCTTTAAAAAGATGTACTGTTTTTAGATGTGTCACACATCTGCACATAGGTATGTGTACCTGGAAGTTGGGGTGATTGTGAGCTACCTGGAATGGGCTGGGAACCCAACTCAGGTTCTCAAAAGCTATATGATCGGGAAGTGCTCTTAACCACTAAGCTATCTCTCCAACTGCCAGAGACAGATTCTAAAACTGAAATTCTGGTGGTTAGTTGGCAAACCACCAACAATACAGGTTGGTAGAACCTGTATTTTTTTCTTCAAAATAGTTTTCAAAGACTTTTAATTAAAAACATAATGAGACATACCAATGGAGGGAGCCACCTGAGTCCTAGGTGCCCTTAGGAAGGCAGTAAAAGGTCCTGTTTGGCAAGCAGTTGTGCGGCTTGGGGCCGGAGGGCTGTCAGGTTTGTAGCCCCTGTGACTCTGGGGTTTGTTGCCTCCATAATCTGACGACTTTAAGAATCTGAATCTAAAAAACTTGAAAGTTGGATTATTTTCAGTTTTGGATTACCAGTATTTGACTTATATATTAAAAACATGAGCAATAAACCAAAGGGTTGTTATGAGATCTACATACTAATATGATTTGCACAATTGTATAGACAGTGAATACAAAGAATGTAGTTTAGATTTCATAGAATGTTTTGTTAGCTCCATAGAAACAGGTCATAAAGACCATTTGTGAAGTTTTGGGTGACATAAAACAAACATACAGACAGGTGTACTCAACTTATTCTTGATCTCAATGCTAAATAATGTTTTTATTAAATGTTTTGCTCTGAGATAATCATTGACTATGCTTAAGTATCATGTTGATGGAGGTTTGATAAGGGTGAATACTCATGGCACATTGTATTCAAGATTATGAATGTATCCATTGACCCTAAAAGGTTTTTCTTTATCTTTTGTCTTATTTGTTTTAACTTCTTTTAAAAATCACCTGAAACTGAACTGTAGATTGTTTTTGCGCAAAGTGTCTTGAAGGCTCCCAGTAATCCCATATCTAAGACAAAGGCGTCCTGCTCCACTTAGGACGCCTATGGGGCTCCAGTCCTGTCGCCCCCGTAGTGTGTGAATCACACTATTAACTGCCAGCAAACTGTCAGAGTATAATCTAATTAGGGCCAGGTGATTCTTAATCTGTTTTGTTTTTAATAGACATAAAGTGGCAGATATACAGTTTGCAGATACTTCTTCCAACAGTGTTCTTGGCAGTGACAGACTTTTCCTGTAATTGAACTTTGTGTGCATTTGTGGTGTGCATGTGTGCACAGGTTGAGTAAGTGCTTGTAGAAGCCATAGACAGACATTGGGTGCCTTCCTTGATCACTCTCCCATGTTTTTGAGACAGGGTCTTGCAATGAACGTGGAATGTGTTGGTTGATGTAGGCTGGCTGAGCAGTGAGCTCCAAGGACCATCTTTTTTTGTTGTTGTTGTTTTTTGAGACAGGGTTTCTCTGTGTAGCCCTGGCTGTCCTGGAACTCACTCTGTTGACCAGGCTGGCCTCGAACTCAGAAATCCGCCTGCCTCTGCCTCCCAAGTGCTGGGATTAAAGGCATGCGCCACCACTGCCAAGGACCATCTTTCTGTCAGTGCAGTATTACAGACAGGAGCCGCTGTCCCAGATGGCTCTTGGTATTGTCACCCAAGTCTTCGTGCTTGCAGATACTGTACTAGCTAAGCCATGTCTCCTACCCCCCCCCCCCCGTGAACCTTTTATTTTCAAATAATTATAAATTATCCAAAGTACAGAGGAAACTTCTCTAGTTTTCCTGATGGCCACATGCAAAACTAGAGTAATATCTCCGCTAGGCCCCTGGTGGCTATGCCTTTGAGACAGACTTTCTCACCATGGGCTCCTCTTGTTGCTCATCTGAAGCCACTCCCTCTGCTGCTGCTCCCTGAGTGACTTGCCTTCCCCTAATCTGTTCTTCATTTCAGCAGTCTTCTCCTGTTAGCTGTGCTCTGTAAATGACGGATAGTAGAGTTCTTTCTGAGACTGAATTTTTAAACTCAGTGGAAACTCTCTGGAGAGTTTCAGGGGTTGCAGGTATCAATCATTTATTTGTCTTTATTGCTCAGTGGCCCTTCTATGGCATAGATGTACCAGTTACTTTGGGTAACTGCACATGAATTTATAATTATTTGAAAATACAAGGTTCACGGAGGAGTGGGAGACATGGCTTAGCTAGTGCCATAGTAGTAGATATCGTTGTTTCTCTTCTTTCTGTCTCCTGTTTCTTCCCTCTTCCCTTCCTCTTCCTCACCTACTGTGAATAAAGGTATTACACACATTTATACAGAGGTTTTTGTGTGAGTATAAACTTTGGTTTCTCTGGATAGGTGCTTAAGAGTGAAGGTGCTGGATCATGTGGTAATTTTTTTTTGAAGAGGAAATGTCTAAGATGTTTCCAGAGCTCAAGTACCATTTTCTATTCAGCAGTAGTGCATGAGTGCTTCTGTTTACCTAGATTCCACATTTGGAATCATTACTCTTCTTAAGCCTTTCTGGTCAGTGTGTAGTCATCTTGCTATCTTTGATGAGATTTCAGTCTCTGTCCATATTCTAATCAGATGATGTCCATTGTTGAATTTTGACAATTCTTATAGTTATATAGTTTCAGATATATAGTCCACAAATACTTTCTTCCATTTTTTCAATTTTTCTTGTTTCATGTTGCAGAACAAAACAAAAATTTAGTTGTGATACAGGCCAATTTATTCTTTACTTATGGATCATGTTTCTGGTGTCTAAGAACTCTGCCTTGTCTTCGTCCTGGATATTTTCTGCTCCACCCCCAACCTTCTTTTCAATAACTTCTCCAGGATAACTGTCTGTAACAACACCTCAGCAGACACGCTCAGGTACCTGGTGTGAAAGAAAGGTCGAAGCACAACACCCAGCATTTGCTTGTTAGGTGGTGCAGTTTTGGCAGGATTTCAGAAGTCTCAGTGCTTTGTGTATTGCCCTCTTTTGGTTAGAGAGGCAATACTCTTTGTCTATGCCCACTGGTGTTTCTAAGTGCTTGAGCTGCCAGGTCTGGTCCTAAGATAAGGAAAATCAGAGGATTCACCTCCCTGTCCAGAGGAACACTACTCAGTTTGCTTTCTCATCTCTACCTTGAAATGTTGTGGATGCACCTTCTTCCTGGAAGCAGAAATCAGTAGTTTTCTTTGCTAATTGAATACTGCCAAACAGAAAGGTACACAAATCAACATGCAGATATATCTTATTTCTTCCAAGAGAAATACATGGTGTTTGAAATTAACTCAAAATAGATGAATACAGAAACCAGCGTGTTGACACCAATGTTCCAAGAGAAATAAAGAGAACACACAGTATCTTTCAATAACCTTTCTGTGTTAATTTTTTTAACTAAAACTTCAAAAAATCATACCTCTAAACGTATTCAGCAAATACCTATTTATCTGCTTATGCGTCATCAGAAGACCAGTCATGTTACCTTCCCTAGTATATTCTACAAAAGCTTTTGCTGTTCGCTTTTGATTGGCAGAAAGTTTAAAAAACTTAGTCCCCATCCAGCCTTGAGTGGTTGTTCTTAACCCTTACTGAGTGAAATGTAAAGAGCATTGAAGGCCTGGTTTCAGCTGGACATACCCGCCACACTCATGGATAGCCGTTATCCAGAATGTTGTTGTTACGGATATGCCATCGTGTGAGCCATTGCTACCATCTGTAAGATGTAGAACACTGTCCTTGCAGAGGCTCACAGCTCCTCCAGCTATCAGAGCATGGAAGTACAAGAATCAAAGCTTTGAGTCCACCATGAGTTTAGGGTTAGCCCCAGCTTGACAGACCTTGCCTCTTAAAAACAATGAGCCAGTCCTTAGTACTTGAGAGGCAGAGATAAGCAGATCTCTGTGAGTTCAAGGGCAGCCTGGTCTATATAGAGGGAGCCTATCTCAAAACAAACAACAAAAACAAACAACAATAAAAACAGTAGTACATTTAGAAACCTCATACAGACCCCATAGCCTTTACTTAAAATACCCAGGGCTATTGGGCTAGATCCTTGCATTTTAGAAGCATAAAGGCTTCAATGTCTGCTGGGATACCATTTGTTAGTTGTTATTTTAGATAGTCACACAGTGTCTCAGTTGAGTCAGCTCACATTTGTTGAATGAATCGCTCCCCTACCACCTCACAAAAGTGGAGAAGAATGAAAAGAAACCTCGTTCTAGACTTTTGGACTTTGGAAATAAGGAGAAGGGGTTTTGGACCCTGAAGTATACTCATTAGCAGGCCTTGTCACAGCAGAAGCCCCTGTCCAGCCCTCAGTTCTCCTAGTTAACACAGAAGGAGATGCAGTTGGCCTGAATTTGCCAACTGTGATTGTTTCTATTGTTAAAACAAAAGTAGATATTGATTTAATCCTGTTACATGGTGTTGATCTTAGAAATCATTGGATTCATGCTAGGATTTGGGGTTTAATCCTGTAAGGATCAGACTTTCTCATCTTATTTATCCTAAGTCCTCTTTAATCTTATTAATTTTCCCAGGCTATTTTCCCAAAGGGTTAGTGCATGCATGGGTGTGTGGAGTGTGTATATGTGCAGGTGTGTCTGTGTGCTCATAATATGTGCATGCATATGTGTGTGAGGGGGTGTATACCTCTGTGTTTGGAAGAGAACTTGAGCTTCCTCATGAAAAGCTATAGAACCCTCACAGGTCTCCACATTAGCATTGCCATTGTAAGCATGATGTCAGTTCTATATTCATATACCTAGGATTAAAGTAGGTCTTGTCAAGTGTCTAGAGAGGGACTCTAGTCTTAATCTTGGATTTCCTGAGAAGGCGTATGGTAAATTTAGAGGCTCTTGGTAAGAAATGCTAGTTGAATTAATTATAAGTGTGATACCATTCTCCCGTCGTGGAACAGAAAACAGTTCTTGACTTCTGACCTTCATGCTGAAATTGTCCTGAGTATGTTAGGATGCAAATATATACATTTAGTCTGCAGCCTTTTGTACTCACTTTGAGACTAACTGAACAGAACCTTATGCTCTCTAGTTCATTCTTTTCTTTTTCTTTTCCAAAGGATGTCATTATTGGCCACCCCAGCGATCAAAATGACAAATTTTAAGCAGCCACAGATTATTATTATTATTTGGCAGGTAGGAACTTTCATAATTGAATCAGCAGTGTTATGATTGACTCAAGAACTAAATGGTCGTGCCCCCGGGTTCTCTGGTTGCTTGCACTCTAGTTGTTAGAGTAGCCCTCGTGTTTGTGTTTTTTCTTTTTTTAATTGGGAGGAGGCTGCCACGGTGCCTGTGTGGAGGTCAGAGAACAATATGCAGGAGATGTTTCCAACTTGTGGATCCTGGAGTCCAGCTCAGGGCAGGCTTGGTGGCAGGTGCCTTCACCCACTGAATCTTCTTGCTACCCTGGTATGCAGTTTCCAGCAGGAATGTCTAGTGCAGAACCTTTGAATTGCTGTAAGATGGTGGTTTGATGTTGTAGCTAGAAAAATCCTAGGAGATATTCTTAGTTCTTACATGACTTAAGGGTTAAGAATATCTCATAATAATCTTATGATTTAGATTTCCATATATACAAAGTATGCCATGGCAAACTGGCTGGGAGGGGGCAAGGGAGCCTTTATTTTTCAATGAATTGAGTCGTTTCTCCCGCCCCCTTTTAAAGACAACATCTCACTAAGGAGCTGGCCTTTATCTTGTTTTCCTCCCAAGAGTTAAAGTTACAGGCTAAGCCACTTACCTGCCTACAGTGTCATTTAGGCATGTGTGTATGAATGTTTACTTTGCTTATTTATTTAAAAAGAAATTAATTTCCTTACCAAAAAGAGAGCTGAATCTTTAGTGAATTCTCTAATGTTGACATCTTGATCTTGAACAGTAGAAAGAAGAATCTAATTATATAAATGAGAAAACTTAGCGTTAAAGGACCTACTTTAGGTGTAGGGTAATTGTACAACAGGGGAGGGTGTTAGTTTCTAATCCTCTTTGGGGATGCTCCGTATCAGGCCTGCACAGAAACATTCAGTGGAGCAGCCCCTTTATCATAAAGGGAATTTTAATTTAAAAATGTTCTTGCATCATGAGCAGAGTAAGCGACAGACAGTACACTGGGCATTTATCTCCTTCAAACCACATTACCAGTAATTGCTGCATTAAATCAAAGTCAGAAGAGATTACAGGTCTGAAAAGAGCAAGGAGCTGGTGCCAACCCAAGGATTCCCACACCACTCTGCTGCTGCTGTCAACCCTGCCCCTTCCTCAGCAGGAACGAAAGCTGCCCTGATGTCTGACTGTGCATATGCACTGTAGGATGCAGAGTGATGAATGCAGTCACACTTTCAACACCCTGCAGTCTCCTTTTCCATTAACTCTTTATATTGGACTCAAGGGGGTGCTTCTAACTTATTTGGTACTACAAGGTAAATAAGAGGCCTAAGAAACCATGGCTTCCTCTAAACTCACATATAGGTAATATTCCCTCCTTCCTAAATTAGCAGAGATGATGGCTGAGGATCATCACTATGTGGGCTTGTTTGTGCACTAACTTAGGGAGCACAGCAACTGTGAGGTTCTGTTGTTACCTTCTTCTTCCAGAGAAAGAATTCAAGGCAGAGAGAGAATACCTCCCAAAACATAAGACTGAGAGCCTGGCCTCATAGCCCCAGTCTCCAGCACACACTCTGGTTTAGACTATTTAGGAATTCTGCTTAGTGTGGGGGATACTTGAGGAAGAAAGATAGACTGTATACCCGTCTCTTCCCAGGATTGGAGTAGCAGAAAAAGTGTACAACAGAATGAAAAGGTCACATGCAAGTGCAAAGGGAGGGTCTGCCAGTGACGAAGTCTGGCGATTAGTAACTTCCAGAGCAGCTTGTCATTTCTCCTCTGTTTACATTTGACATTTCCCTACTTTCCGCCATATCCTTTGTCTCCTTCCAAGAGGACAGGTTGATGCTTTCCCATTTCCCTTTTCCAACCCTCCTTCCCCTCAAAGCAGATAACTAGCCTTCTAAAACCTCAGCACTGAGGAGGGTGGGAATTAAGTCTTATATTGACAGTTGTGCTGAGGTGTAATTAATACACAGTAAGTGGCATACAATGAAGTCACAGTTTATTAAGTTTTGACATGTACACACCCATGAAGTCATTATCACAACTGAGATAACTAACAGATTACAGATCATCAGAGGATTCTTCATGTCCTGATTGACTTCCCTGCCAAGCATACTAGCAAGTAACCAGTGATTTGCTTTCCACTACTGTAGATCTGTTTGCACTTTTAGAATTTGACAAAAATATCCTACAGTAAAAAGCCTTATGGCTAGGCTTCTTGTACCTGGTACCATGATTTCATGGCTTATCTTGTGCACACTAAAGCTCATTCATTTTTGCTGAGTCATGGTGTTCACTAGTGACTGTGGCAGTGTGTTAAGCATTGTCTCTTGGTGGGTGTTTCAGTTATTTGTATCCTAGGGTTCTTAAACAGGTATGTATATGAATATAGGTTCTCATTTCTCTTGGGTAAATATTAATACTAGCAAGTAGACTGAGTAGGCTCTATGAAAGGTATATGTTTTAAGAAGTTACTAAGTACTGACTCAAGATCAGTTGCACAGTTTTCTTATATATTTGTCCTAAAGCCTGTGGTGGTTTATATATGCTTGTCCCAGAGGATGGCACTATTGGGAGGTATGGCCTTATTGGAGGAAGTGTGTCACTGTGAGCGTGGGCTTTAAGACCCTTGTCTTAGCTGCCTGGAAGCCAGTCTTCTGTTTGCCTTCAGGGCAAGATGCAGAACTCTCAGTTCTTCCTATACCATGTCTATCTGGCTCCTGCCTAGATAATAATGGACTGAACCTCTGAACCTGTAAGCTAGCCACAATGAAATGCTGTCCTATATATAAGAGTTGCCTTGGTCATGGTGTCTGTTCACAGCAGTAAACACTAACTAAGACAAAGCCCTTTATCAAATACATACTTTAGAAAAATTGTGACTTGTTTTCCTCTCAGTATCCGTTGGTGATGAAAAGTTTTTAGTGTAGTCTGATTTGTTGGCTTTTTTTTTTTTTTTTAATGGCTTGTTTTTAGTCTGTTTGTTGCTAGGGATCAGACCATGGGCCTGGACCATGCTAAGCATGTACTTTACTATGAGTAACATAGCTCTGAGATCTTGCTCAGTTGAAGGAATTTTACTCCTGAAGTTTGTACTTTCATGTTTTGTGTTTTAGGCCCATTGTCTAATTTTCTGTATGGTACAAGTGTGTACATCAGTTCATTGTGCTCATGTCCAGTTCCAGTTATTCTGAAACTGTTCTATCAACGAATTGTCTTTATACCCCTGGATGTGTTTCTGGATCTCCCTTCCTCACCCTGACCCCACATCAGTATACTCGTTCATGTAGGAATCTGAGTATTACGGAGTCTAGTAGTCTGAGAAAAGTGATCAGTATCCCGATGTCTAGAAGGAAGTTAATTACAATCTCTGCCTGTATAGAACATGGATAGCTAAAGACAGCGGAAGAATAAGCTGTGCATTGACTCAGTTCTAGGATAGGAAGTCAACTCAAACTGGTCTGTACATTGGGTGTAATCTCAACCAGAATACCAGCCAAATTTTTAAGAAATTGACAAACGTATTGTAAAGTTACTATGGAAATGCCAAGGATTTGGAATAGTTAAAATAACTTGGAAGGGAAGAAGGGCTTATTTTAGCTTACAGTGTCAAAGATTTCAGTCCACAGCTATTGGCCCCATTGCTTCCGTCCTGTGATGGGTAGAACGCTATGGTAGAGAGCTAGTATGGGAACAAAGCAGCCCACCTTGGATGGGAGGGAGGTGGGGTGCAGGAATAAGATATAGTTACAAGGATACACTCCACTGATCTGTTTCCTCCAAACTGCACTGTACATAGTACCATCCTGCTCCAAAAGGGAGGGTAAGACAGTAACAAGAAAAGATCAGACAGAAGCAAGACTCTGTCTTGAGGATGAACATTGTAGCCTCCGTCTGGCATCTTCGGTGTGTGCTTTTGTGATACAAGATCAGAGGCATTGCTACCCCAAGGTTCCTCTCTTGGGCTGGCTGTCCCTAACTGATTCTTTCTTTGGGAAAGATTTCGTATTCCTAGTCGTCTTTTATTTTCTGGGTCTCCATTATATCTACTCCTTCACTCTCATAGCTTCACATACCATCCTCTTAGGGGCTGGAGTCCTATGGGGACTCCAACCCTGTCACACATTTGGTGGCCCCTTAGGTGTTCTTTTGTAATCTTGGTAGAGGACTTTATGATCTCAGAACACTTTCTACACACCTGCAAAAACCAATAATACACACATGACAGAAAACCTCCTACCAGCTTGAGTAGTAGTTAGAACTCCAAAACCAGAGTACTGAGACTTCTAAATGCCTAGATGTCTAAATTTGGGAAACATTTCCTGAGTGGTCCTGTGTAAACAGGAGACCTCCATGGCTCTCTCTTCTCAAGGAGGCCAGTCTTTCAAATACATACACATGTTTATACTCTTGAGGTTGCTGGGGTCTGGCCAATTTTTGAGATGCCTCTGAGGCATCTTTCCTGTTGCTCTGGTGCCAGGTTTATTTTCCGTCTCTTCAGCAGACATATTCTTAGGCCTTAACTTTATGCAGACTCTTGTGTTGGCCAAACTACAAGCTTTGAAAATCCTCGTGCTCTGCATTCTGCCCCTGATTCTAAAAGCAGTTAGCCATAATCACGCAGTACTCTACACACTGGACTACTTTAGAGTTTCTTCTACCAGATTTGTCTGTAATCTTTAAACAAGCCTTCCACAACATCTCAGGACACAGACAAAATGTAGACTTTCTCTTTGATAAAGTAATGTGAGTGATCTCTCGTCCAGTTCCCAGAGAGTTGATGTGTCATTTGAAACCATCTGGATACAGTCTTTCCTGGCCATATTTCTGTGGCATCCTTGTCTTCTGGCTTCCTGCTGAGAGCTGCACAGTAAGCATGGTTCTCTAATTTCTCTAATCTACTTCTTTATTTTCTTTGATTTTAATTTTATGTGTATGGGAGCTTTGCCTGTGTGTATGTCTGTGCATTGTATGGATGCGGTACTTGCAGAAGTCAGAAGAGGGCATTGAATCCCCTGGAACTGGAGTTACAGACATGTAGTTGTAAACTGGAAATCAAACTCTGGTCCTCTGAAAGAAGAGCCAGTGCACTTAACCGCTGAGCCATCTCTCCAATCCCTAGCCTGCTTCTTCAGACTCTTCTAAATTTCTTGATAAACCTATCTCAAAGGCTTATATACTTTTTAATTATCAACTTAACACCAATCTAGAATTGGTGTAGGATAAAAGTTTCAATGAGGTATTGTCTAGATAGGTTTGCCTATCCTCATGTCTGTGGGGATTGTCTTGAATGTGTTCATTGAGTTGTAAAGTCTTGGCTGTAGTAAGTGGCTCCATTCCCTAGGGTTGGGTCCCAGACTCTGTAAGAATGGAGAAAGAGAGCCGAGTACAGTGTGTATACATTTATTATCTTTCTGCTTTTGATTGTGGATGTGACTAGCTGCTTCCTGTTTCCTGTTTCTGTTGCCTTGACGTGCCTCCACCCCACCCCCTTGATAGATTCTAATTTATAATTGTGAACCAAATAAACCTCTTCCCTAAAGGAAAGGAAACTAAGACATTGGGGTGTGCTCAGCATCAATCAAAGCAGCAGTTTTTTTCTGTGCTGGCTGCTTTTCATCCTGTGACAGCGCACCTGAGAAAACAGCTTAAGGAGTCAGTGTTGGCTCAGTACAGAGGTAGACCTCAGTTTGGGTTGCCACCTCACCATAGGAGCTATTTCATATTTAAACATAACAGTCTTTCCCAAACTTCCTTTCTTAAAATGATTACAATTGTTTATTCATTGGATTTTGTGGTTTTAGTTGGGTTGGATAGACTGGGCTTAAGTACTGTAGAATGATCTCTTCATGTCTGGCAGTGAGCAGGTTGTTTGGTCTTGGGGATTCTCGACTAGCACAGCTCATTTTTGTCCCGTTTGGTTTCACTGTCACATTCCTGTATATAGTCCCTGAGGAAGCCCCTGTCAAATCCCCTGCTTTCTTTTGCTAATTTGTAGTTATTCTTTGCCTTAAAAGTTACATTTTTATATTTTTACTTTTATATTATCTATCAAAACTTGAATAACTATAATGCTGTTATTTATATATACATTTTACTATTTTTTCTTTTGAGACGGGGTCTTACCATGTAGCCCTGGCTGTCCTGGAAATCACTGTGTAGACCAAGCTGGCCTTGAGTTCCCAGAACTCCACCTGCCTCTGCCTCCCCAGTGCTGCTGTTGCAGACTTATTACTTATTCACAGTAAGACTGACTACCCCTTATCGAAAATACATGGGCCGAGGAGAGTTTTAGATTTCTGAAGACTTTGGGGACCTTGGAATTCTTTAATAGACTGCACTAGTTAAGCATTCCTAATTCAAAAATTTGAGACCCCAAAATGCTAAATCAGAAACTTTTTGAGTCAGTATCAATAACCAAAGGTTTTCAACTTCCTAGTTTTGGATCAGGGATTTTCAGACTACACCAATTTAGAAAGACAACACCAAGAAAAGTGCTGTCAACTTGGCTTACAGTTGACTGGCCATGCCTTTCATTCCTGAACAAAATGCTGTGTTCCACACGCCGGTTTTGTTACTACCCCATTTTTTATCCTGTGTGTCATGCAAAGGTGTGTTTCTACCCTTTATTGTGTTCTGTTCTGGTAGGCATCTGGTAGGCCTTTCTCTTGGTGCAGAAAGCTCAACCATCTTATGCTAAAACCAACAGAACTCTTCTGGCAGATAGCCATACGAGCTTTTGGCTCTATGCTATTTATCTGCCCATGTGGGCACTAGGGACAACTTTGCTCACAGAATCTGTATTCACTTAGAATGCTGCTCCACTCTCAATCCCTTACTGTTCCCGTTTTATCTGCCAAACTTGCTAAGCCCTCCCATTTAGTTAATCATTGTCTGTGGACTGTCCCTAGTCTTCCTTACCCCAGAAAATGAGGAGTGACCGTAGAGAACAGTAGGTCGCTGCTGTAGTTGACTTTACCCTAGCTGTCTTCAACTAGATGTGGCATTCATCACATGTGATCCAGTGTCCCTTACTTTCTCTCCCCTGCATTGTCATCTCTGGGAGCCTTCATATTTGCACCATGTTGGATGCTGTGTTGCTGTAAATGGACGTTGACTGAATGAAGAAAATAAGGGTGGGTGCGCTATAGTAGGTCTCACACTTTTCTTCTCACTGCAATCAAAATACCTGGAATAGCAAGTGAACAAAGGAAGGGTTATCTGGGCTCTTGGTTTGAAAGGGATTGCAATTTGTCTTGGCTGGAGGGAGCTGGGGTAGGAATGGCTCAGCCTTGATGGCAGAAACTTGGAGCAATGACTTGTACCACCTACTTATATCAGTAATTTTAAGAATGGAGCAAGACAAATGGATTGGTCCTGAAGCAAAGGATCTAATACAAGTCTTCCCAGGTCCACATAGAAGTGCCATTGTACTCAGCAGATGACCCTTTCTAGACATGGAGAGAAGAACCTGTTGTGTGACAAGTTTTCTTGGAAAAGACAAGGATGGACCACTGATTGTGCCAGTGACTGTCCTGTGCTGCCCACCTGGGCCCAAGGCAAAAAGTTTTGGTGAGACTTAAATGCAGGTGTGGTTTCTACTTTATATTTTGACCTTCCTAGTACCAGTGTCATGGACCAGCACTGGGAAGTAGAGCTCCTTTCTGGTAAGTGCAGTCACGTTTTCTAAATCTCATTCTCTTTAGCCTTTCCATGTTGCTAGAGGCATCGGTAACAGATGTGGGGTGCAGAAAGTAGCAAATGCCTTCTGTGTTCAGGCTCTTGTGAGGACTCTGGGGCCCCACTTCATCTTGTGCTGTCTGCTCTCAAGAAGTCAGGATTTCTTAAGATTCTGTTTACAGCTCGTTGCCTTCTCTCTGAGAGTTACTCTACCCATTTCCACCTTTTTAGTTTGGTTTTGTTTTAGGGGTTTTATTTGGGGAGGTTGCTTTATTGGGAGTTTTTTGTTTGTTTGTTTGGTTGGTTGGTTGGTTGTTTTGTTTTTGTTTTTCTCCTACTCAGAGATCCACCTGCTTCTGCCTCCCGAATACTGGCAGTAAAGGTGTGCCACCATTCCCGGCTTCTGTTTGTTACCTTAAATACCATACCACCCAAGCATTTCATCTTCTGTCAGTATCAAACTGGGCTAACTGGTGAAGCTTTAGATTTGTTAGACAGTTTATTACTATGGTTACATTGTCACTTACAAGTCTTCACATCAAGAGGAGTCTTAGTGAGCAGCTATGCTCACCACTGTACCACCAATCAGAATCTCAGAACGTTTAGTAGTGACTTAAGGAGCTAATTGACAAGTAGCCATGTGCCCAGTGATGGCAGTGCTACTCTAAACAACAGGTAGTGAAGTTAAGTCATGTACAATTCTTTGATTTAAGAGACTATTTTGTGTAAGATTTTTTATTGCAGGGACCTGCCCCTGCCTCCTATACCTTCTCTCGTCTCCTTAGGCTAGAACCCAGGGCCTCCTGCATGCCAGGCAACTGCTTACCCTTGAGACCTACCTCCACCCCTTTTTTGTTATTTATTAGCTTCAGAGGGGACAATTAAAATACATTCCATAGGCTTTAAGATGTGGCCAGGCAAATGTAAGATGTTACGAGCCTCTAGTGAGCTTCTTTCAGAGTTGGCAAACCAAGTGTTAGAAGCAAGAATTTAGTGATAGGAAGCTTTGTACACATGTCTGATGAGAGCACATGTTAACAACAGTGATCTGGGTGTAGTAAATTGCCCACAGTGCGTCTTAAATTTACCCTATGGCAGTATTTCGCCTCTGACTTCGCTCTTACCTTTGAAATACTTTACAACCAGACTGTTTGTACAAGTTTCTCTAGTACTAAGCATAGCACCTTATGTGTAAACAACTGCCTTTTGGTATGGGATTGGGTGATCTTGCTGGCTTAGGCCATGCTGGATCTGATCTTCTTGCTCCTGATTTTCAGTAGCTGAAATTTACAAGCATACACCACCACACCCAACTGTTTTAATTATATTGAATTGGTTTATTTCTGATCCTCATGGAGAATCAGTGCTGACAGGCTAGTGATATTCTAGTATTTTGTATGGTCCTTGCAGTCTGTTTGATTTAAGGTACATGTTATACCTGGAAGACCATCTCTAGATATGTCAGTGCCAAGTTGAACCTTAAAGAAAAGTTTCTCCTGAATACCCTTGCACTTAGCGTCGATGGCTGTAGAAGAAGGCTGCACTGGTATGGTTGGGAGCGGCCATACCAGCACAGGCCCTCACTTACCTCACTAACCCCATGAAGGCATGTGCTAGCAGTACTGGCTCTGCCTCAGTAGATTAGGAGGTCTAACACTGAAACAAAGTTAGAATTATCATTTTGAATCTTTGAGTGTTTGTCCCAAGTAGAAGATTTTAAAGAGGAATAGTTTTGCCTGGTATGTCTCTGCAGCTGTTTATTTTCACCTTTTGTGCATTGTGTGCTATTTTCTAAGGATACTTAGTTCTGATTGTAGATGAAAGCCAACTCCAGCTTGCTGTGGGCTGTCAGCTAACCTCACACCTGTCTCTGTTTGTTACTGCTTTTAATATCGGTTACAGAAATATGTATGCACATGTGTGTGCAAACAATGGTGGGGTGGGGAAAGCTGCTTCCTAAAAGGAGAAAAGCAACTGCTTCTCTGTAGCGACCTCTCCACCCCCACCTCTTCACAGGCAGCCACAGTTAATCCCTCCAAGTTTGACTGGAACAGCTGAGAGCACACCCCGCATATTTGCAGGCCTCCAGTGTACTCATGTTGCTCAGAGTTGGGGCCACCTTCCTCTTTTCTAGCTGATCCTGCCAGCTGTCCTCACTCCTGTTAAAGCAGAAGGGAGCTGTGTGTTAAATGATACAGAAACATACAGTGTCATGAAAGGGACCCTTTTCTGCATGTATCAGTGTGACTTTTTTCTGACAGTTCTTTCTATGGCTGGGCTTTATGCTGTTAATCCTAACACCTGTCTCCACCGGAGACAGTGAGAAAGAAGGGTGTGTGTGTGTGTGTGTGTGTGTGTGTGTGCGCGCGCGCGCGTGTGTGCGCGTGCACATTCCTGCCCAAGGGAGGGCTAGAAAAATAATACAGTCTCATTTGCCTCCAATGTCCTAGGCTGGGAGCATTCCCTTTGACACACAGCCTGGGACATTATATGACTTCGGCTCTGGATGCCTTGTGCTTCTGCCCTTGTTTGTTGCTTTAAGGAGCCAAAGGTCTCTTCCCTGGCTGTCATCTTCTGCCTCTTCTTGCCTTTCTGGTGGAGCTGTCAGTTAAAAACCAATCCCTAGTGCTGTCTTTAGTGTGTACAGCTAACTTAGTTGGAATGTTTTGCTTTTCTTTGAACATCTCTTGTATGTACTGCTGAATCCTGTTGCTCTGAACTAAACTCCGACTTCTCCAGCTGAGCCAGCACGCCTGTCTGTAGACGGGGAAAGTGGGGCAAGGATTTTTTATTTTTTATTTTTGCGGGTGCTTGTAGTTCCCTTGGCCAGGACACATCAGACTAGACAAAAACTTGAGGTGCTTTCTGTGCTGTCCAGATCTGGAGTCTCTCCCTCTGCTATGTATGGTGTATATTGCATGGATTATCAGTATCCTCTTGTCCAGGTAAGCTGAGTTATAACTCATTTTCCAAATAATATTTGATTGATGTGAAAATTTTATGATAGAGTGCAGGTTTCCTCTCATGTGACATGCTTCATTTGGGCCAGGTTTCTCCAGTTTTGTTTTTGTTTTTTTCTAATTTGCTAAAGCAAGAGGTTTGATTTTAATAGTGTTGAATAACTAGACAGAAGTGGTTAGCTTTTCAGTATTATATTCTGGAGCTTCAGAGAATGTGGGTGCGGGACAGGCTGTGCAGTATAAATGTAGTATTTACCGTGCCACCGTGATATAATAAACTTGAGGATCTCTGGAGGCGACTGAGAGGTACAGGTGGCAGTCTCCAAATGTATTTTTCAGAAACTTAATACATAATTGAGGCCATGCCTAGACTATTTTAATTTGGTTTTAGCCTACCATTTCCAATTATTCTGTGGTAGAATTAGTGACATTTTCATTGTTAACGTATTAAAATCCAGAACCAGAAAATGCCTTTGAATTGGCAGCAATATAGGGAGTAAATGAAGAAGAGTCCTGGATTCTGGCTTCAGCTAAGGTAGTTAGCTATTCTTCATAGCCATGCACAAACAACTTCATTTTTATTGATTCTTTGAATTCTGAATTACAGATGCTTCACAATCCTTAATTATTGTCTTTTCTGACCTCATTGCCAGTAACTAGCACCTAAGTTTCGTGTTGAGCAGACATACACAGGGTTAAAGGAGATGGCCAGGATCTTAACCCATTGTGGGTAAACTCCCTTTTGTTCAAGCCTCTAGACCCCAGTCTTGGAACCCTGTGGAGGTTGTGCTCTATCTCTCCTTAACTGTGTCCTGACATGTTGGTCTTGGTGTTTTATGGGCAGTACATAACCTTCCATGGGTTTGGATTTCTCAGCCCAAGTGCAGTGCACATCACACTTGCCATGACGAGGTTTGCAGCATTTATGGACGTTGTTTATCTGGGGACTGTTTCTCTACTGACATCAGGGGTATTTCTTACAGCCTAAGGCTGGATATGTCATGAAACTAGACTAGAAGCCAGTCTTCTTACAAGTAAATACTGGTGGGTCTTGATAAATCCCAGCTATGACCAGCTAGCAGTAACCACAAGCATTAAATCACTATGTGAAAAAGTTCTCTTCAGACTATGACACTATTGAATAAAATCGTTGTCAGTGAAACTTTGATTCGTTCGTGATAAGATGAATTGATGTGCTCTCAGTCTTTTTATTCACTCGGATTTATTATTGGTGAGTATGGTGTTTAGTATTTTTAAACCATGCTTTCCTGGCCTTGCTGTGTTTAGTGTTTCATTCCATCTAAAGTTGAGGCAGTCCCGAGACTCAGGGCTGAGCTGTTACAGTTAAGGGTGCTTTCTCCATTCTGCCACACCAATAAAATAATGGTTGAAAGAACAGTTTTACCTGTAAAGATTAAAAACTATTTTATGAACTTAATTACTAATTTTTTTTTTTGATGAAAGTTTTCATTGTGCATGTAAATGAGCGATAGATGGTTGTTTCTCACGCTGTCTGACACTATGAAATGCTTTTTAAGAAGTTCCTATTGTATCATAGTACTTGTTTTACTCAGAATTCATTGCATAATACCTAGAGTTGTGTACGAGTGCACTGTACCGTGAACACGTTTAGGGACAATACTACATAGTATTTTTTTTAATGAGAAGATTTTTATCTATTTTTTAATTGGTATTTCTAGAGTTGCTAATGTTGAGATAATAAGACAAAGTGAGTTCTTCCCAGCCGAAGGTAATATAGTACCTGACCTCTCATTGCTCTTAATGTTAATAAAATAACACCTGCCTAAGAGCGTGCAGTTGAAATTTATTATTTTATTACTCATAATTCATGCAGAACCCATTCTGGACCTCTTTAAAAATACAGGTAGGTTAAAAAGATAGAGGATTGCTGGAGAAAGGTTTAAGAGACTCAGTTGTTTTGCCCACCAAAAAAAAAAAGAGAGAGAGAGAGAAAATTTACCTAAAATAATTCTTTGTTCCTTATTTAATTATTTTATTCTTTTAGACAGGATTTCACTATGAAACTTGCTGGTCTGGAGCTCAAGTTCCATCTGCATCTCCCTCCCTAACACTGGGATTGACTAGGCCAGGCCAGGCCCTGAAATTCTTGTGGGTGGTCTAATATTAAACACCCGACACATGACTGATGGTTAAAATGTAGCTATTGTTGCAAATTAGGGGTGGTGTTTATTGTCACAGTTGGTACTTAGTGAAGAACTATTATAGACTACTACCCTGTCACCCACTACTAGTGAGGCAGCAGGGTCTTAAACTATTGGACGTAGCTAAATGTATCGATTGAGGGTTTAGGACAGCCAAGGGCAACCCAAGGATATTTGGCTTATGGACGAGTAAGACAGACTTACATATGCAAATGATACTATAGCGGCAGTGGTGTTGCACGCCTTTAATCCCAGCACTGGGGAGGCAGAGGCAGGCGGATTTCTGAGTTCAAGGCCAGCCTGGTCTACAGAGTGAGTTCCAGGACAGCCAGGGCTACAATAGAGAAACCCTGTCTCCAAGAACCAAAAAGTAAAAAATAAAATAAAATAAATAATACTATAGATACTAAGATGCCCTTGGGTTTACAAAGTACCAGAGCATGAATTAGTGCCTCTGCTTTGTAGTTCTCCAAGAAATGATTCTGACCTACAGTGATACACACATACACTCAGTCTTTAATTTCTCAACCTGAATTAGTTTATTGAATTTTTTTAAGCACCTACCATGTGCCAAATACTTTGCTAGATGAGAGAAACAGTGACAACCAAGCCAGTATACTCTCTAGTAATTTAGTACTAGTTGCAGGGCATATTTTAGTATTAGAAAAAGTTTACATTTTGATTTTCAGTTTAACTGTGTATTTTCTTGATAATTTAGTTATTGACACTTTTGTTTATATTGCATCCCTTTTAGTATTGATCTGAGAAATTTCTCAGAATACCAAGAGAATAGATATCATTTAAATTATATAAATGACTCAAGTTGTTTATGGCTGAAATATTACATGGTGTGAATAAGTTACCTAATGCCAAATTATAGTTAATGAAGTAATATGTTTTAATTTGTCTGGCCTTACCATGATGTAGTATTTGTTTTAATCTTTCTAAAGGTTGGATTTGGAGGTACAAGAAATAAATGTGAGGATTTTGTATGTATATAAACATACAAGGTTTAAACACTGTTTTCTACTCTTATCCTTTATTCTGAAATGGGCTGTCTGTATTGTACCCTGCACTACATGGGGGAGGGGCAGCTGGTGATTATAGAATTAAATCTCATCTATGTCACTGATATTGAAAGGAATGTTGGAGCAAAGGAAAATATCGAGGTCGTATTTTGAGATGCTTATGAAAACGTACCCAGTATTAAGAGTAAATTGTCACTGAGAGTTATTGCAGGGGTGTGCTGTGAAGGCTTGTGTACTGCCAAGGTTTCATTGTTGGAGGAAGTATTCTCTCTAATGTTGCTCTTCAGGAAAGTATGAGCGAGCCCTGCCTCTAGTCAGGGACTCTGGATCTGCCTTTATAGCATAAATGGCATATGGGTAAATGGGAAGTAGAGAAGTTGAATCACAACCACAAAATTATAAAGACCAAAAGTACATGAGGTCAGTTTTTAGTTAGCAGGTATTCTATCTACAATCTCAGATACTCTAATAAAGGTTAAAAAATCTCTCTCTCACCTTATCTTTTTGCATATCTCTTCAGTTCAGTGTTCTGAAAGATACTGAAATAAACTTATAAATTTGAAAATATTGCCAGATACATTCTTAGGAGAATGCTTTCAGTAGCTGCCAAGATATTTTCCAATCTATTTGCAAAATATGCCTAAATAATGACTAAAGATGGTCACGTCATCACTGTGCCTAAAGGCAGTCAGTCATCACTGTGAGTAAAGATAGGTCACGTTATCACTGTGAGCTCAACAAGCATATCGCCACCACCACATCCTCCTCCTCCTCCTCCTCCTCCTCCTCCTCCTCCTCCTCCACCACCACCACCACCACCACCACCACCACCACCACCACCACCACCACAGCTGCTGCCGCCGCCGCCGCCCATCCACACACTGATAAGAGCTGAGCTGTGATATAAAACACTATCTCTACCCTCAGACTGCTCACAGTGTCATCAGAATCATGCAGACTTATGTCCATGAGATAGATTCCAAGGTAAAGGGTGCACACAGGAACGGGACAACTAACTGGGGTATGGAAAGCAGGTAGGGCTGGGAAAGTGTTTCTTTCCCAGCCGGTGAGGATATCTAAAGTGAGCCTTGGTGAATAGAAGGCCATTTCTTGGCTCTAGGAAGAGAAACGGAGCTGAACTAACTGTAGTCGCTCCATGTGGCAGGGCATGGTGAGTGCTGGAGGGATGGGGAGCTGGGACGACTCTTAACAGGTCTGCTAAAGCAAAAGTGGTGCTTTCAGTTCCCATTTAAAGAGTGGGATTTTCCAGGAAAATGACCTCATTTACATTAGCCTTGTAAGGAAGGAAAATAAGGAGGCACTAATAAACCCAACCAACAAAAACATAAGATGCCAGAGAAGGAAATTGAAGGAGATACTACAAGATGGAAGGACATCCCATGTTGATGGATCAGCACAATTAATACAGTGAAATGATTATATTACCCAAAGGAGCCAATGAAATTACCTCAGAATTTAGGGACATTCTTCACGGGGGGGGGGGGGGGGTCCTAAAATACATATGGGAGCACAAAGATCCTTGGATAATCAAAGTAATTCTTATCAAAAACAGTAATATGGGAGCTAACTGCACCGACTTCAAACTCTGCTGAAGATCCAGAGTCAGCATGGCTCTAGCCTGTGAAGGACACATGCGCTGAAGAGAGGACCTAGAGATAGAACCACACATTTGTAGCCACCAGGTTGATTCCTTGAAGAGATACCAAAAACACTGCAGAAAAGCCAAGCGTCTTCAACAAATGGGCAGAGGTAACCTGGATATCCACAGGTAGAAAACAGAATGAAATCCCTTTCTCTCACCCTGTTCAAAGGTCCCTTCAAAATAGCCCAAGGCTTTAGTACAAGATCTAGAACTCTGAAACTACTAGAAGGGGCTATCAGGGAAATCACTTCATATACAGGGACAGCCAGAGGCTTCTTGAGTGGGACCTGGTAACTCAGGGATGAACGGCAAGAACTCATGAAGAGTAGCTCAAGGTAAAGAGCCCCACACAGCAGAGAGACACTTACTACACTGAAGAGAGCGCTGCAGAGTGGGACATCTTCCCAGCAGTTCATCTGTGAGCAACTTGGACACTAAGCCCTCAAGGAACAAATCTTATAAATAACGAAATAGAATAAATCAATGAACGGGCTAATGAGTGAAATAGATAGTTGTCAAAAGAAGTATAAACGGCTAACAAATACACAATATTGTTGTTCAGTATTCTCAGCCATCAAGGAAATGTAAATCAAATACAGAGATTTTTAGCTGGGAGGTGCACACGTGGAAGCTTGTTACTGTGTACAATTAACACTAATTTTGACAGAACTAAGGAGTACTTTTTTCCTCCTGTAGAAAAGTGGCAGGATGAGATTCATGTTGAGAGAGATTACTGGCCACAGTGAGCTGCTTGGGGGATAGACCAGGGATGCCAGTAGAGGACCAGCTACCAAGACATCTGTGAGCATGGGGATGGGCAGGTGGAGAACACTACAGGATTTACTCTGACTTAATGCAGCCTGGAGCAAGGAGGAGCCCTCCACCTGTAATTTGGAATTTGACCCCGATTTCTCCTTGCCTATCAGCAAGATACTTAACTCTCACCTAGCTGAGATTCTGTCATCTCTACAAAGGAGATTTCAGTATCTCACCATTGTCCTGAGGATGTAGTGAGCCTGCTCAGAAGCCATCTCAGAGTTCTTCAGATGGAGTAGCTTGTATTGCCTGCTGTGAAATCTACTCTTCACCACTAAGACAGGCATGCAAGAGTCATGAGAAGATTCTCCTCTGCCTTGTCCACTGCTGGGGGAAAATACACACACACACACACACACACACACACACACACCCTAAAACATATCTTCACTGGGGTGCTGTTGTGAGGAGCTATGCACTTTGGGTGAATAAATTCCTAGTTGTACTAAAAAAGAGATAGAGGACGGCACCTAATGCAATAACAGCATTCAGAGGGCGCAAAGGGAGGAAATGAACGAGGAAAAAGAAAAATTAGGAAAGACTGGAATATTGTTCTTCTCCCCCCAACCCCCTTTGAGTCGGGTAAACAGCTGAAGGAACCTCATTTCCTGGAGTGCTGCCAAGAGACAGCTGTAGTCTGAGGACCAGCAACAACAGTACCCAGACTCCTGTGTGGCTGTGGATGGCAGAGTGGCAGTAGATGAAGCACCATTTGAAGCTAAGGGTGAGTTTCCCAAAATCAGGAATCCAGATGCCACAGAAATGTCAGAAAAGACATGACATGTCTGTTGAATGTGGTTGTCACCTGGAGATCCTAATTGACCGACTGAGATGAATTTCACTTGACCAGCAGAGAAGAAAGGAAGCCGGAGTTCTGAAGATTGAAATGCCAAGGAAAAACCATCAAGAAACTGAGACACAAAGTGCCCTGTCCTTTGTTTATTCAGCAAATCTTTCTTGAGTACCTCCCATGTCCAGGCAGACTGCTGAAAGCCAGAGGCTATTCCACCAGGGTAGACATGGTCTTCTTTACCTGACTGTTGTACTCTGTTCAGATGCCCACCTCCCCAGCCCTCCAACCCCATCTGTCCTCCATTCCAGGAGAGAGACAAAAATTGTCAAGTGAGCTTTTCCTTGGTACATTCAGCCACTGGGGACTTCAGTTGTTTTGCTGGGTCAGACTTGTGCTTTTGAATTGCTCTTCTATCTCTTGGGCACCAAAGAGCAATCTGTCCTCTATGACAGCCTTTAAAGTCAGGGACACACGTTAGAATACCACTGGCCAGTGCTCACAGTGATCCTGTTATTCAGAGACTTTATAAAAAATCATTTCTGCATATTTTATTTTTAGCTTATATTGTCCCTTGTGGTAATAAATTTTTAAGCCTATTGTTTGCAGTATGAAATATTAATCCTGTGTATAAAAATGCAGTTTAAGTTTCTGGACCTGTAGAAACCTTTATCAGTTATCTAACACTTTTGCTATGGGAACCTCTCATATTCCTTTTTATTTAAAAAAAAAAAAAAAAAAAAAGTCCCCTTGTCTTTACAGGAGGAGACTGAAGTGATACCCAAGCATCTAAGCAGCTTTTCTGGTACTTGCAGCTTTTTGTTTCGTTCAAAAACCCTGCTGTACAGGGACCTGCAGGTTTATTTTATATATCAAGGCTGAAAACACAATTATTTCGTAAATATGACTTTTTTTCTTAAAGTACAGGAAAGATTGCAAGCATTGCCATACCCTGCTTTTGTCTGCCCCTTCTTCTTTCTTACTTTGCCTTTTAAAAGTTTTGATGTCTGGATGTTCAGACTTTGGCATGTTCTTAAAGGTGTTAATTTATGGTCTTCTACTCCTCTCCCATTATTGTTTGCTCAAGGTTGTGCTTGAAAAACCCACCCCTTTTTTAAAAAAAGTGCGTGTGTGTTAGTGTATGTGTATCTGTGCAAATGTGTGTGACATATATGTGGTGCCAGCAGAATGGATGAGAGAGTGTCAGACCACCCAGTGCTGCCTGGGATGAGAGCTGGGACCTGAGCTCAGGTCTCTTGCAAGCACAGTGTAACTCTTAATCACTGGGCCAGCTCTAGCCCAAAAGTAGCCTTTTGCACATGTTTCTTCATCTCTGTATAATATGAGGGCAGCTTCTGCTCTAGTACACAGGCCTGACTGTGGCCTCCTCCTGATTTTGTTCATGGCTCTGTAGTCTGTGTGTTCTTTTTGGAATTATTAAAATAACTGGTAAGTGAGAGAACATGGTGGTGTTGTGCTGGCAAAGTGCTAACCAATGCTATTACATGGTACGTATTAAAAGCCTAGTTCAACATCAGGCCAGACAGTCCTGGTGGAGACAGCAAGAAACTACTACTGGGATTACTGACTTACAGTTTTGAGTATTTACTTTTTTAAAATCTAAGTTTGCAATTGGTCCTTTCTACCTTTCAACAAATATAGTAGAACTAATATGTGTAATCTTTAGGATAGGATCTTGTCAGAATACATTTTAAAATCTTTTATGAAAAAATTGGCAAAAGGCCTAAATTTATCAAATATTTGCATAATTGAGTCCTTATATAGAGATGCTGAAATTATGTTCAAAATTCAGTATTTTTTTTGGCCTGAGGTCACTAGTACAGAAGAGAATGGGACCAGCACCCCAGCCCAGTTCACCACTGTGAGCTTTTTACTGTGAGAACTTAAAAGAAGCATTTGTGTTGAGTAAACATTCTCCTGAGCCACTGTATTCTCGGAGCTCTGTGGTAACTGTTACTGTTTGCAGTAATGATGCAGGCACCCGAGTGGGTATATAGCCAGGGTGGATATATGAGAAAGGCATTCTTTCATTATAGGCTGAAACAGCAACAGCAGGAAAAACAGATCCCATTAACCTGAGCTTTATGTTACGGGAAGTATTAAAAAAGAGGAAGGAATCTATCACATGTTCCCGCACTACGGCCTGGTCCTCTCATCCCTAGAGGGCTGGCCAGCCATGCACTGGCAGGCAATGACTGACCTGCTTTCAACTCGTGGAGCTCAGTCTGAGTGAAGTGAAGGAAAACACAACACAAACTTAGTTCAGAAACAATGATAACGCAATCTCTGGGCGCATCAACTAAAACCTAATCTTGTAAACCTTATCAAAGTCTGAGTCCTCTGGTGGAGATTCCTTGTGGATCCGCCGTAATACCAGGAGACTCTACTAGCTACATCTTACCTATCTGCTCTCTCTCCCCTTGCCAAAAAGGTCTCCCTCTCTCCTGCTCCTCTCTTCTCCTCCTCCTACCTGGAAGTCTCTCCTTACCTGCCCAGTGATTGGCTCTTTTATTCATTGGGGGATTGGTTCACCAGAAGTCACAGGTGTAACTAACTCCTTCTCTGAAGCCCCTCCCATGAGGACAGAATTAGAATACAAAAGGCCCCACCCAGGGTTATCCACAACAACTTTATGAAGTGAGGAGCTTCAGCTGCCAAATGTGCACACCTTGCGTCTCTCAAGCAGGCAGATTTATGGTGACACCTTTTTCAGAATCTCTAGGGTTTTTAGAGGAGAAAAAAATAGGCACATAACTGACCTCCCTTCTCTCCCAGTCCTATGCCCTCATTCCATCTCCTCTGGCTTCTAGCACCATTCTCTGTGTTGCTGTCCTTGAGAACTTTCCTGTCACTGAGCAGCTTTTCACTACACACCTTTCATTAGACCTACTCTTATCTATAAATGTCCATCAGTGGGGGAAAAACTTAATGTTCATCTTTTCTTTATTATCAGATATTCATGGCCATAATCTCATAAATCTGTATTAACTGTAATAAGTTGTGGTGAGTGCTTCTAGAGCACTATCATTAATACTGCCATCACAGCACATGGCGACTACCCCTCTTCAGTCTCCCCCTCCTGCCCTGTGTGTGCGCATGCATACACGCACGCGCGTGCATACACACTCTCTCTCACACACACTCACACACGCGTGCGCACAGTAAAGCACAGGCCAAACTGCCATTCTCCAGCAGGCCTGCTTCTGGAGTTGGGAGCTGTCAGCCTGCTGGGAGGGGTAGAGGGGAGGAGGAAGAGGTGGGGCTCTACTCTGATTAATTACCTTAGGCATTCAGGGGTGGGGCTTCCTTCAGCCATCTGCCTGAGATATGGGAGGGAGCTGGAGAAAGAAGGAGGGGGAGAGACTGCCAGAGAGGAAGAGAAAAGAAAGGAAGAAACACTAGAAAGAGAAAGGCAGGAAAACGTTTAAAGGGAGGCCCGTCGCCCACCCTTCACCCACCAGCTGGGGACGGGGTGGCAGAGAGCCACAGAGGTGTGCCCCGCTACGGCGGCTTTCAACTGGGTATCATCTGCTTCTTCTGGTTTATGGAGAAAAAGAAAATGGTAACTCAGGTAAGACTTGTATGTCCTCCACACATTTCTGTCTCCGGGATCTGCAGAAAGGTCTGGGGTTGGAGTGTAGGAAGCCAAGTTTTAATGAGGGTTGTCTTCTTTAAAAGGCAGATTTATTGTTATCAGCTGAAGTGTCGGTCCTTTGAGCATGTGTACTCTATCGTGCCCTTTTCTCCCCCTCCCTCGACTCCGTAGCCGATCCCAGTTTCCTGTAGTGTGCAGCTGTAGCTCAGGAAAGAGCCTGTGGGGATTTGTCTACCTCTTTGTCTTGGTTCTGAGAAGAGGGAGGGAGAGAGACTGCAGAGGTAGGAAGAGATTCTTGTAGACTGCCAGAAAGGGGAGAGGGAGTGACTTCCTTTTAAGAATTGCAGAAGAATTTGTGACACTGGGAAAGCTGATTCACTGGGGTTTCTTAGGCTTGGCTGGAGAATTGCAGTTTGCTGCCTTCTTTCTAAACAAATTATCAAAAATGAAGGCTAGGAAAGAATGTTTCATTTCCGTGGCTTTGTCGTTGGCAAAGGACGTTTTCCATAGGAACCCTCAGAGCATCTTGGTGTAGCAGAGGCAGGTACTGCTTTCCCTGATAGAATAAATGTGTACGTGTAAGTGACGATTGCCTGATTTAAAAGACGTTTGAAGGAGATAGAGTAGGAAATGGAAGATCTTCATCTGTCTTCTCTCCCCACCCCCTTCTCTCGGCCTCTCTGGTTGTGTCAAGCAGAGTCTGCACTGCATTTTAGCAAGTCATTCCCGGCAGATGGAAAGGTGAATGCTCTTCGGGTCCTGGCAGGGCTGTTTTGTTGCCACCCTACTGTATGCTCCTTTACCCACACCCACCCCTAGCCCCTTTGAAAAATCTGTAGCTTGGGAGAAAGTGGTGAGGCTGTGACTTATCAGCACGTCATTTTCCAAGATAGACTTTCAAACCCTTTGGTCTCAGACTTGGGATCAGGTCACCCCAGGCTTCTCTGGCTGGACAGTGCTTTCCTTTTAAGGAGTTTGTCCCTTTTTTGTATTCTCTCCCCTTTTCCTCAACTAGCCACCTCCGGAGGGAAGGTGGAGAGGCAGCAAGCCTCAGCTAGAGGCATCACCTTTGGTGCTGGAGCACTGCTTAGTTAATGTTATATAATGCCCTGCAGTGCTGGTTGGAGGGAGGGAGACTGTAGAGATGAATCAGTCCGTCTTGACCCAGAGGAGAGGGAAATTTCAAAAGAAAAATCCTTCCAAGGAGGGTTTTCTCCAGATCTGAGTTAAGGAATTGTCAAGAAGTTCCTCCTTTGGAAAGTAGAGAAACTCTTAAATTTTTTTTAATACTTCTTACTCTTTTGTAGAATCTAATTAATGGTTTTGAAGTGCCATTTTATTTCTTCTGGATCTCTGGGGGTTGGGGGTGGAGTCTTGATTCTGATGCCTGTGAGATGCTGCTCACTTCACCTTGAGTCCACACTCCATTCTCCGAGGGGCAGTGTTAGAGGGCAGCCCTAAGCTCTCATGTAGGCTTTTAACTCTGCAGCTCTCACACAGGTTTTAAAGTCAGTGAAGGACTTATCTAAGCAGGAACTGTTAACATCAGACTGGTGTGGCTTCCCTGAGCATTGCCCCTTGGTTTGGGGAGTGTTGACGTGTGACAAGTAAACCGTGCTTGCTTGCTTATACTTTGTATTGTGTCCTGATCATCCGGGGTACAGGTGAGGTTGGAGACATTAGTGGACCCTGGAAAGAGACTTTTTAGTGGTTAAAGATTCTAATAAATAAATGTAATCTTCGTGCTTTTTCAGATTACTAAGTGCTGAAGGAAAGATGTCTCATTTTCTCATGTTGAATCCACGGAACTGAAAAGACAGTCCAATCTGGGGGCTTCAGGATTGGTATATCTGTCTCAGTGTCTACGCCATCTACCTGAAAGTAATGGGGGTGGTTGTCTGCAGTCCAGAAAACAACTCGAAGGGCAGTAGGCAGGGTCCTGCAGTCTAGAAAACAACTTGAAGGGCGGTAGGCAGGGTCGAGTCTTTGGTCTGTCCTGTGGTTCGTTTTTCCACTTTGTTGTCTAGGTTTGTCTGTTTCGAGCCCGGCATCAAATCCAAACAGTTGATAATGAATGCCCTAGCATGTAAGCATTTTCAGTATAAACTGTCTGTGTTGGTCAGGGGTTGGGATGACAATGGCTTGATACTGGCTAGGATATGAAAGAGTGAACTGAATGGCATTGCTCACGTCACACCACGGCTCACTGTCTCTTTGCCTTGGACCCTCCTCCCTGCCCCTTGGCCTCATCATTGGGTGGAAGAAGTCATCTTCATCATTTGTTATTAGATTGGCATGTGCACATCCGAGCTTTGTTATTACGTGGTCTCTAATTTTATATGGCCTTTTCGCTGTATTAGTGAACTGCTTTATCATTCACAGTAAAGAGAACTTGGCTTTTTAATAAAAACAATTTTAATAGCAAAATTTCCATACGTTAGTAGCCAGACATGCTCATGTGACACTTTAAATGGTACTCTTATCTCCTATTCGTGTTCATGTTACCGAAGTTTTTGCTGAAGTCGCTAACTTGATTCACATACTCAAAGATAGTGTTTGCCCTATCTGTAGATAAGCAGGGTGGGATCAAAGAAAAGGAAAAGCATGCTCCTAATAGGTGTAAACTAGAAAAACAAAGTTGAAAACGACTTTCGTCTAATTAATTTAAAAACCACTTAGCAAGACACGAACTGTTACACTAAAGGAGAAAGCTTACGTTACAACCTGAAAGCAGATGCTTGCTTGACTCCAGCGGGGTGAGGCTGCCAGCTCCTGGAACACAGGCCCTCCCTTTCTTGGACAGTTCAGTGCTTTGCTGGCATTTTCTTCAAAATCTGTTTTCCATCAGAACCAGGAGAGAAGGTGTCAGGAATAGGGGAGGCTGGGAAGAAGGTTGCTGTTCCTTTAAATAGTGCTGTGAGCCCGAATGGCAGCAGGCAGCAGGCCTCTGGAGTGTATTCTTTTGTAATGAATCACCAGCTCCATTGTCTGCTATCTCCCCTTTGTAGCTGGAGACTGAAGTCTTTTACCTGAACTGTGCCCTCTCAGTTCAGGGCATTGGGGGAGAGGAGTGGGAGCGGGGTATTTTATGCTTTAATTAGAGGCACATATGACAGCAGGTATGTTTGCTTTGTTTCAATTTCCCCTCCCCTTTCAGTTTGTACTTTCTGTAAAGCACTGGTGTAGGGAATCTGATCTATGAATTTTCAAAGCACATCCTATTTCTATGAATCTGGGGGTCCTGCCCTTCATTGAGTCTCCATTTTGTGGCCTTCATCTGAAGTGATTCCATTCGCTTTTGCTCCTTTCCACATAACCTCGTCCACCCCCACCTCCCCAATAGAGTGGAGCCCACACTGTTGGCTTTGGCACACTTTCCACTTTCTATGGGCTGCACAGGATTCTGGGGAAGTTTGGGGATAGGCGGGGATGTGGGTTGGAGGCTAAATTTATGTTCCTTTACAATGAACCAAAAAGAAAAAGAAAAGGCCTTAATTTTTCCAGTGACTTCCTTTCTGAATTCTTCTACATTGGTCCATGTATCTTCGGTTTTAACCATTTCCTTACTAAGACCAAGACTGACTATTAAAAAATATCACTATTCTGAAAAATATTTATCTTTCCTGGAAGATACTCAGAATTCCATAAATGGGAATGTTAGAACTCTTAAGTGTTTGTAATGCTGTAAATGTGGTCGTCTCCATCCCATACCTCCTGTCACGCGGGGTTTGACAGCTTCCTGGTGAAGCTCGCATTGCTAAAAGACAGCTTTGTGCTGAAAGGTAATGACAGCCCTCCTCCTCCTCGGTGGTTTTGTTCTTCCCTGAAGAAATTGCAAAGTCACATCTGTACAGATGGCTATCGGGAACAGTCTCATCTCTCTCTGACTTATGGTTCAGCTTGTAACCTCTCATGATGTAATGCCTTTCTTTAGGTTGTCTCATGGGAAATCACTCAGGATCAGTCCCATCCCACTTCCACTGACCTCAGTCTCAAGGATCTACTGTACATGCTTGATTGTAGAGCCACAGGTCCTCTCTCAGTGTCCCCTCTTGTTCTCAAACCACTGTCAGTTCTTTCCTTGCCCACTTCCACTACACAGGTTGTACATGGACTCTGTCACTCAGAGTCAGGGTGGCTTCCTAGGGAAAACTGACATTTGGATGGCGGCACCATCGTCCTCGAACTCAGAGGCTCAGCTTCTTCTAGGCAGTCAAATGCTGCAGCCTTCCACTGAGGCACGTCATTCCATTTCCAGACTTGTGTTCCTTTGTTACTTTTAGAATAATTAAATTCAGAAAAACTTGGAGTCACATAAATAATTCCTAAGGGACACTGCCAAGGGTCACTCACCTAAAGCGGTAGTCTGATTTTTTTTGTCAGTTTTGAGCTTAAACCTTTCAGACTCCTAAGTAAAATCACTCACGTGTCCATTCCAACCCCCTAAGGCCCTACGTGGTCAGGAACCTGTTTGTCCAGCCTCATCTCTGTCACCCAGATTCCAGACTGATTGCACTGGCCCATAACTGTTTCCTTGAAACACCTCACGCCCCCTGCCGGGCCTTTCCTCTAGCCTCCCTGCTGTGTTCTTCCCACCTAAGCCACTAGGCTTCTTCTGCACCCACCCAGCTCTTCAAGGGAGTGTGCCTTTGACTGTCCCATCAAAGCTAGCACACTCTACCTGCTTCTGCACTCCACCCTTCCTTTCATCCTCTCGCTCCTGGTCTTAGTGCTTATCATTGTCTCTCTCCTCATCTCCTAAGCTCCATAAGGTCAGGAACCTCCTAAGTAGTCTTCCCTTCCCTTTGTCCAGAACAGTCAGTCATCCCAGCATCGAGTCCTATATGCAAGGATGTGATGTTATTATCAAGCGCTTTACCTAAATTAAATCATTGAATTTGGCAACTCAGAAATTTGAGTAAATCCAAAAAGTTTATGTTCAATATTCTATAGACCATCATTAAAATAACTACATTTGAAAAAAAAAACCTACATTTTACATACCTACTTTGTACTGATCTATACAAACGTTAACAGATGTGAATTGTGGTTGCTTGCCAATCACATTTTGAGTAGTTAGTTGCCACACACTTACACACACACACACACACACTCATACACCATACCTGTTGAAATAGTTGAATATTTCACCCTTCCACTTCCTTTTGCATGAAAAATTGAGATTCTAGAGGTCAGGCAACATAGTAAGTTTTGGCTATGGAGAGATTTCCACCTGAGAACGATTAGTTCCAGATTTCTCTGCTGTTTAACAATACCCCTGGCCTCTAAGTTGCTGCTTCCACCTCCATGCTGATGGCTGGAAAGTAGACCCGCTTTCTTAGTGTGAGCTGAGTCTGCTTCTGTTGTTGCCTTCTCCCTCCTCCTCCTCCTCTTCTTCCTTTTCTTCCTCCTCCTCTTCCTTCTCTTCTTCCACCTCCTCTTCCTTCTCTTCCTCCCCTCCTCTCTTCTCCTTTCCTCTCCTCTTGAGGCACCTGAGTTAAGTTTTCAATTGCTTTTTTTATTCCCTCTGTTGTCCTGGCTCATTTTACATTATTTTTCTGTTCTGTTTGGTAGCATGCCACCACCTTACTGGCAAGAATCTATTTGTTATTTAGCCTCTGAGCCTTGCCTCAACTCCTGAATGGGCAATCGAGATTATTGATTGGTTAGTTGTGTCCATGTGTATGCACATACCTATCTATGAGCACTCATATACCATGACACATGGGTGGAAGTGGGAAGATCACTTGAAGAGTTGATTGTCTCCTTCCACCATGTTACTGCGGTCATCAAACTCAGGTCAGCAGGCTTGGTGACAGGCACCTTTACCTGCTAGGCCATCTTGATGACTTTCCTTGCAAGACATTGTAAAGAGACAATCTGATACTTAAGCAAAGGAGATTAGATTTTGAAAGATTCTTAAGTTGACCCATAAACTTTTCCTGGCATGTTTAATAATAATCATTTTTTGCTTTACAGGCTTCTCTCTGTGTTTCACCTGTTTAGCATTGAGGAAACCATAGACAACATTTGAATGAATGTCTGTGTTCAATAATATTTGATGAACAATAAGATTGGAATTTCATGTCATTTTCATGTTGCAAAATGTTATTCCTTTGGACTGTTTTCAGTTATTTATAAAGATAAAAGTTTGCTTGTTGTCTTAGTTACTTTTCTAATGCTGTGCTAAAACACCATAACCAAGACAACTTAAAAATCAGAGTCTATGACCAGGCAGTGGTGGCACACACCTTTTATCCCAGCACTTGGGAGGCAGAGGCAGGCGGATTTCTGAGTTCGAGGACAGCCAGGGCTACACAGAGAAACCCTGTCTCGAAAAACCAAAAAAATAAAAAATAAAAAATAAAAAAAAATTAAAAAGTCAGCGTCTATATCCATCATGGCTTGGCAGCATGCAGGCAGGTAAGCATAATGCTGGAACAACACCTGAGGGCTCACATCTTGAGAGACAACCGTGAGGCAGAGAGTTAACTGGGAATATCCTAGGCTTTTGAAAATTCATAGCCCATCCTCAGTGACACACTTCCTCCAATAAGGCCACACCTCCAAATAGTTCCATCAACTGGGGACCAAATATTCAAATATGTGAGCTGTGGGGGTCATTCTCATTTAAAGCACCACACTTGCTTTGCTGTACAACTAGGTGGGTCAGGCATTGGGCCACAGCCATAGATGATGGCCTCTGACAGAGTCCTCGCTAGGTTTTTAAGCATTGGTTGGGTTTTCATGTGTCGATTGATCACAGCGACATAGTTCTGAGCAGTTTGACAGTCCACTTTAACTCTTTCTTTAAAAGAAAGCCCTTTAAAGTCTCACCAACATGAGTGCCCAGATAGGAGCTGAACACAGATGGCACCAGTGGACATGTCAAAGTGGACAGGGAGAAACTCGTGAGACCTCAACTCAACACAAAGAGGAAAGCTGGGAGCGGGAAATGAGGTCTTCCCCAGGGAAGGGGACACCAATTGGCTGTCCAGTGCCAACTGGTCAACCCTAAAACATACATGCAAGTAACAGTATACAGGCTAAGTAGCTTACGTCTACAAATGTATATATGTACGTATATGTATGCAATAACAGTGAAGAGAGGCCATGGAATTAAAGGGGAATGGATATGTGGGAGGGCTTGGAGGAAGGAAAGGGAAGAGAGAAATGTGATTATGTTGTGTGACCTCTCTTTTCTATCATTATTAAATCATAATCTTTAACAGAGAAGAAACCCGTGGCCTTTAACCCCCACGTGTGGATTTTTTTTTCTTCCACCTAGAATCAGCATTTTTATTACTTGTCATATATCACTATTTTAACCCAGAATGTTTCTTCCCCCTCAGTTTTACTTTTGTCATTCAAGAATCACTGTGAAGCTCCCCTAGTTTAGAAAGCTTGGTTAACAAAGGTATGCCTCTCTCTGCTCCATTGGCCTCTGTGTGTCCCTCCAGCAAGCCACTCTTCTGACATACTTCTGTGGCTGGAATATATTGTCTGGTTCTTCTGTCATGCCAGACTCTTTCAGGATGTTCGTCACCAGCTCTGATTCACTTACACGTTCTTGACGCTTTACTTAGCTAGAAGATAGATTGATGTGCTGCTATGTGCAAGCCGTGGAGCTTGTAGATGTTCTAGTAAAAGGCTGAGTATATCCCAGGTTAGCCTGAGATTCAGTGGGATAGGCCCTTCAGCTCCCGGAACTCAGCAAGGAGGGAAGAAGGGAAGGCATGAAAAAAGCCTGAGGGGTGGCAGCCCAGGCTAAGCGTGTGACAGGCTTCACAGCCAGCTCCTTCCCACTTTTACAGAGCCTTTGAGTTAGAGCCTTTGTCTAGTACTTTTAAGAAGCTGCCAAGATAGGTTTCAGATCATTCTCGTTATTTTCAGGGCTCACTGTTCTTGGGGTGTGCATGTTTGTGCGTTTACCCCTTATGTTTACTTTTACAGTTCTTCCTATGACGACGTAGGAACTGATCTTTTTGCTGAGGAGAGTCTAGTTGGCCTCAGTCAAATCAGTTTCCAAAGACATGGATTTTTTTTTGTGCCTTAAGGCACCTTATCTTATCTCCCCTTAAGGTGCTGTGTTTTCTCTTCACATCTCAAACATAGGGGTGTAGAGGCCTTGACTCCCTTCACTGCTAACCCTGGATGTGTTCTGATTCTAGATCTGGTCTCAGTATGGCTTGTGTTTTCCTGTTTTGTTGCATGCCTGTGAACTTTTTAAAAGTTAGATGCCAGACATAGTGAATTTACCTTGTAGGTGGTGGTGTTTTTAATTTTATAAATACTCAGACTTTATTTTTGAGCTTCACACAGCTCCACTTCTTACAAGTAACACAGTCCTCTTGGTCTTGTTTTAAAGTGTTGTTAGACATGACCAGAGCTATGTTTAGTCTCTGGCAAATTGTCCCTGCTACAGAGCAAAACAGGGGATTTCTAACTGATGCATCAGGTTTTCTGTTCTGGCCAAGAACAGGTTCTTTACCTGACACCTCAGTTCCCTAGCCCTGTTCCCTGGGTTTCTTTCAGATGTTTCTTTCCCTAGCCTCTTATTCCACTCATGCAGGTGACAGCCAATGGTTAAGACATGTGGTCTTTTGACTCTCTGGACAGCATTAGCTTCCCCAGGACACCCACAGTGACCTCTAATAGGCCTGGCTCCCCAAACCTCTTGTCCTGTTCTTACTTCCTGGCAGCAAGCAAAGCAGCTGAACAGCCCACCTTCCTGCCATCCTATCTGAGGGATCAGTTGCCTTTTTTTGCCTACTGTATAGTTCTTCGAGTGTTCTTGTTTTTTATATTTGACTCTATTTGGGGTTGAGGTAACAAAACTGGAAACAAAAGAGAGATTATTTTTAAATAAAAATAAAGTTGTGTCTCATTTAATGTATTCTTAGCTGATGCATGAAAATCAGTTGACTAATAATTTCAAGGAGCATTAAGAGGGAGTACCTAAGAAGCAAGCACAGCAGTAAGTCAAGGGAGCACTGATAAATTTCTGTAACTGAATTTTATGTCTTTAGTAAAGAATAGGGTTCCCCTTTCCCTTAAGTTTCTATTAATGTCAGTGTTTATGGGGAAAAGAACACAGAAATTTTTAAGATTATAGCTCAGTGACTGACTTGTGTCACAGTGATAGTGACTAATGTCTCGACTGCCTGTTTTGTTTTTTGGATGTTGTTGTTTTGTGTACACCTGATCTCGGTGCTTACATGTACATGGACAGGCAGTGATCCCATTTTCTATTTTACAGATGAAGAGCTCGAAGCATAGAGGGATGTCTCATGACTTATCCAAGATCCCAGAGTCTGGGTTTGAACCTAGATTTATTTGTCCCTCCAGTGTCTTGCGACCCTCCTTCTTTCAGCACTGTCCCCCATTGTGTGAAGTATAACATTTAGAATATAGATCTGGGGCTGGGCTGGGCTGTGACTCAGTTTGTAGAGTGCTTGCTTAGTGTGCATGGCACCCTGAATGTGATCCCCAGTGCACATCAAACAGGATGGTGTACATACCTGTAATCTTAGCACTTTGGAAATGGAGGCAGGAGAATCAGGAACTCAGTGTCATCCCTAGTATATATGGAGACTTGCAGGCTATGTGAGACCCCTTCTCAAAAGAATAATCTAGGCTTTGATATTTAGCTTACTTAGCAGGAGTTTTTTTCTTGCCTTACTAAATGTCTTTAAGCCATTTTATCCAATACTTTGAGAAATGTGTTAACTTTTATGAAAGCCTTAAATTCTGTGATAAATGAAGATGTCCTCGGTTTAACTATTTCTTGACATTTTGTATCAGCACAGTGTCTGAGGGTATAGTAATTCCTGTGGAGAGCACTGTACTGGGTGCTAGAAGACTAAAAGTGCTCAGCCACCTAGCTGCCTCCAAAGAGTTAGTTCCACCCCTGTGAGGTGTTTATGCATGCCATCAAACTAACCCTGGGCTCTAATCCCCGAAGCAGTGTAAATGCTGTGACCGACTGCTTGCTATCCTCAAGTCTTTGGAGAATAACAATAAGGGAAAGGTCTGTGTGCATCTTTACCTGGCAAATGTTTTTCTCCATATTGGAATGGATGTGCCTGCAGGTATGGAGGACGGACTTCATTGGCTCTCTGCAATAGTTTGTAGCTTTTTGAACTGGAGAACAAGTAAACTCTTTGATAACATTTTGCTGACTCTCTTACAGAAGAAAATGCTTACATTTACATGATAACATACCAAACACATTTCTTCTTTTTCTAGAAACTTGATTCTTTTCCTGAGTAAGACCCCTTATCACAGAACTACAGACTGTTAAATCCCAAAGTGAAGTTCGTTTAAAAATCAGAGTACATTTCAAAGAGGATGTGGGTTGCTCAGGCACATGTTTAAAAGTCAGGACTGAAGCCAGAACTTATGTTCCCATGTTTGTGTCCTGCTGCCTAGCACGTTGACCTGTAGTGGTCCAAGTTACAGGGAGGTATTCTCGCTCCTTTCTTTGGAAAGGGAGAAGTGAGTAAATTAAACTTGTTAGGCTTGTGTATGTGTTTTTCTTTTTTTTTCTTAGTTTCATTTATTTTTTTATATGTATGACTGTTTTGTTTGCACATATGTCTGAGTATTGTGTGTACAGTGCCTGATGATCCCCTAGAACTAGAGTTATAAGTAGATGGTTATAAGCCACTATGAATGCTGGGAAATGAACCCCAGTCCTCTGGAAAGAATGCCAATGTTCTGCCAATATTCTAAACCACTAAGCCATCACTCTTTTAGCCCTGGCGGTCATTCTTTGCTCAAAAATTACACACACACACACACATATATACACATACACAATTTCCCTCCTGTGGTACTGGGGTTATTCAAACCCAGAGCTTTGCACATGCTAGGCCAGTATTCCACCCAATGACCTATATATATCTCCAACCTGAATTTTTATATTTGAGTAATAACTGTATAGTTTTGATATGGGTGGTGAAATTCAGGTAAGGAGAAGAAACAAATAGTGCATACACCATCACCACCTTTTAAAATTGAGCATTGACCTGATTGTCACAGAAAATGTAGAGAAAAAATCTGGGTGTGTTTTACATCTTAGATGCATTGAATCCATGGCTGGTTCCGATGTACCTTCTTTCTGGTCCTCATGTCTTCCTTTCCTCAGACCCAGGCTGCCTGATAAGGGAAGCGGCCTGCTGGTGATTTCTTCTGATCTGTCTTACGAGCAAGGATTAAATCTTGCAATCACTGGTTTATATTTCCTGGCTGTTCCTGACTGAGGGACCAGAGTCCATGACATGCCTTATTGATCCCTTTGTTAAATCAATGAGGCAACAGAAATAATGTTCCTCTTTGGACTTCATTCTTGTCTAGGCCACGATTGCACTCACTAAGGAGGAAACATTCTAATCAGTAACTACTTGATTTTCTCTTGTTTTCTGAGAGTGGTTAGATACTTGCAAATCTTTTGTGTCTATCAAAAGTTTAGAATAACTGCTAGTGCATTATTTGGGGCAATAGGACTGCAAAGCATAACATGCACTTGACTCTGCTCCTCTGAGTTGCTTTGCTTTCCACAGACTCATTGTATCTAATTTCATCTTTAGACTATTTAATTCTGTTGGGGGTATATGTTCACAACACATGAGTGTACATGTTTGTTTGTGTAGAGGTCAAAAGGCAGCCTTGCTGCTCACCTTCTCCCTTGTTTGATTGAGGGAAGGTCTCTTTTGATGTTTGCCACTGAGCTGTGCATCTATCCCAGGCCAGCTGGCTCCTGGGCTTCCAGGGGATTCCCCTGTGTCTACTTCCCATGTCACTTGTAGAAACCCTAAGGTCGCAGACACACTTCACTGGGTCTGGAGTTAACACAGATTCCTGTAAAGTGCTCTGAACTCATCTGCTTTTCCCCACTAACTATCTCCCTGGCCCATTTGCCTAATTTCTTGAAGCATAAAGTACAAGGGCTGTCTCAGAAATTGTAACAAACACTATTCCTTCAAAGGAAACTTTGAAGCCCCGATTTGTTTTTAGGGAGCCAATTGTTCTCACATAGGAGTCTAGATTTGAAAGCTTGCTTAAAGTTGTGATTGTCTTGAATACCGAGAGGTTGGCTTCTGGGTTAGGATGCTTTCCATTGCCTCCCATCTCTTGTAAGATCCATTAATAATATAGAAGTATGAAAAAGTGTAAATCAGCAGAAGAATGTGGGGAGTGGCATAGCGGATAACAAGGAGTAAACAAGAGTTCTGGAAAAATTAATGCAGATTGAAAAAAAAGATAGGTTAAAAAGGAGGAGGCGCTAACGCCTGGCAGCACACTTGTGAAGCTGCTTTAGTGAAGACAGCTCACCCAGCATAAAATGAAGGCGGAAAGCAGCCAAAGGTTCTGTTTGGATGGGTGGCTAGCTGCTTGGCAGTGCCCAGGCCTCTCCAAGCACTTCCCCGGCCTACTGTGTCACCCTTTTCTTTGGCATGGAAGGTAAACAAATAATTGCTTTTCTCCAAGGAGCCAGATCAACATGTTTGGGGAAATTTAATTATACTCTTATTTTATTGTTATTGTTATTGTATGTTGGTGTTTTGTTTTGTTTTGCTTTGAAAGTGGGTCTTACTATGTAGCCTTGACTGTCCTGGATCTCCCAGTGTAGACCAAGCTGGCCTGAAACCCATAAAGATCTGCTTGCCTCTGCTTCCTGAATGCTGGGATTCAAGGCATGTTCCAACATGTCCAGCTGTATTTTTATGTGTGGAGGAATGTTTTTCCTGCATGTATGTCTGTCTACCACTTGTACAGTGCCCACAAGGACCAGAGAGGGGCATTAGCCCCCCTGGATAGACTTTAGATGGTTGTGAATAGCCATGTGGGTGTTGTGAATCAAACCCAGATACTCTGGAGAGCAACAAATACTCTTACCTGCTAAATGATCTCTCCAACTCCTTTATTTATTTTTAAAAATTTTTTATTATTAATTGTGCTATTAATATATTAATAATATAATATAATTATTAATATTATTATATGTATACTCCCTCCCTCCCGTTCTCCCTCTCTCCTCCCTACCCCATCAGAGGCTAGCTATTTTGTTTCCTCTCATTTGTTCAGTTTGCATGGAACAAACTCACCTGTCCCTTCCTCCAGGGCCTTGGGCATAGGGTGCACTGTAGCTTGTTGGGCTCTAAGTCTAGGAGCATCCTGAGCATCTGTAGCCCCTGCCTAGCACCTCTGCCTCTTTAAGAGATGCTAAAGGAGGATCACTCCCCCTGAAGACTGAGGGGGAGGGATAGAGCGGTGCGCATCGCAGTCTCTCAACGCTGTCACCTGCATGTGTACCTTTAATAAAAATTAAGGTTTGGAGGGTTTTGTTTTGGTTTTGGTTTTTTGGTTTGTTTGTTAGGTGCCTGTGTCTGATGTTGTGCAGGAGCCAGATCCTAGATCTGGTGTTATAAACAATTGTGAGGGACTGGAGAGATAGCTCAGAAGTTAAGAGCACTGACTGCTCTTCCAGAGGTCCTGAGTTCAATTCCCAGCAACCTCATGGTGGCTCACAATCATCTGTAATGGGATCTGATGCCCTCTTCTGGGGTGTCTGAAGACAGCAACAATATACACATATATTAAATAAACAAATAATTGTGAGCTACTCAGTGTGGATGGTAGCACCCAAACTTGGGTCTTCTGGCAAACAAGAAATGCTTTAAACCACCGAGCTATCTATCTAGCCCCAAAAATAAAATTTAAAAAGGGAAAAATGATTTACCAACTACCCCTTTGAAGTAGCTATCAAGGGTCTTTCTGAGTTAGAAACCTTTAGTCTAAGACACTTCTTCCTTTTTGCAGTCTCCTATTTACCTCTCCTGAGTTTTGTTCTAGTCTATATTCAGTATCACTTTGGAGAGTTTTCAAAATAGCAAAAGTTTATATACACGAGACTGTAATTTTGGAGAGGTCAAGAGGTTTTAAGTAGTCACTGGAAATAGGAAGAAGACTTGGAACTAGGCATTTACCTGGTTATGGAGTTCCTGCTCTGTGAAAGGCCCGTAGGTCAGTGGGTCAGCAAATAAGTGATTATATATAATAGGGTCAGTGCTAGGAAAGTTAACTGTCAGGGTAGGGATGGGAAAGAAGAGAAGGTCTGTTCTGAGTGAGTAACAGCCCAGAAAGGAGTAAGTGCTTGCACCACACATTAAACACTGGTGTGAATTAGCCAGGTAGGGAGAAGTGGACAGAATAATTGGTACAGAAATTGGGGCAACACAGGATGGTATGTCTTCTCAGGATTTCAGACATGTGGGCACCGTGTCTTGGGTGGAATGTTTGAAATGGGTCTCCTTGCTCCTGCCTTTGCTGAAAGAACCACATACAACCTAGCCTCTCCACACCACCTCTGCTTGAACTCTTTCTTAGACCACAGAAGCCAGAATGCTGGTGGGCTGGCTGCAGCGTTCCCGGCTCCCTCCCAACTGCCCGTTCCCACCACCACCTTCCTCCCCTCATCACCTGTCACTGTGCCTTGCCTGTCTAATCCAGGCTGGTCACATGCCTCTGGGTCTCTTGTTCTGGACATCTGTACTGAGTTTCCTTTGTCTGCAGTATTCTTCCATTCAAACAGACATCTTGCTGCCTTGAGTTTCAAAGAGACATGACCAGATGTCACTTTCGCTGGTCTCCTGCAGATGGTAGAAGTTCCCCTGTCACCTGCCTTCTGGCAGTCCACCTGGTCTTTGCTTTGCTTGTTTTCAGTTACTTTTCTGTCCCTATTAAAAAGTAAACTTAAGGGCAAGGACTGGGTGGCTAATCGCTGGTGGTTGTCCACACGGAAATTGTGTCTCTCTCATGACAGAGGCATGGTCTGAATGAGCTGAGTGGGCAGAGCAGGCCAGAGCACAATAAGCTTTATTTTCAAAGCATTGTTTTGGTAGCTTTTTTTTCTTTTTTAAGTTGAGGTTTAAATTTTTTTACATTTGCTTTTAAATTTTTGAGTGAGAAAGAGAGAGAGGGAGAGAGAGAGACAAGCAGACAGAGACCCTCATGGAGTTTAGAAGAGGGCATCTGGTCCCTGAGAGTTAAAGTTAGAAGCAGTTTTAGAAGCAGTTAGAACCTTCCCGGTATGGTAACTGGACACAGGTCCTCTGCAAAAGCAGGATGCACTCCTAACCACTCATCACTTTAGTCTTCTATTTTTGATACAGAGTCATATGTAGCCCAGGCTAGCCTCAAACTCTGTGTACATTCCCACTCCCCACACTTGTCTTTTCATTCTCCCATAGTACCTACCACAACTTCCAAGGCTCTCAGCTTCCGGTGATTATGCAGACTCTAGTACAGCTGATAACTTGCTCCCTCCTGAGCTGATGGGGAAGAAAAGTTGGCCATCTTTTTTTACAGATAGTACTTCAGAGTAAGGGATCAACTTAGTAAGCATTCTCTAAAGAAATGCTTCAGTGCCTGTTGGCCCCTTGTGCAGGGAGGAACTTAGAATGAAGAAGTCAGTAGTTCATTTCTGACCAACTTAGAACCTTTACTTGCAAAATAGAGAATGTCCAAACCAGAATAGAATTGTGACTGTAGACACAATCACTTTTTTTCTAGGACAGGAATAGGAAAGATTTTTTCCCCCACTTACTATATATCTATATCTATATCTATATCTATATCTATATATCTTATACATTTTTTCCTCATCATGAAGCAATTGGCTACAGGAGAGCACCACCCATAAAACATAGTTCTTTCATAATTCCAAAGACACTCTGAGGACGGCCACAGTGTTTTATTCTGGACCTGAGTTGTCACTATTCCTAATAATATTCCAGTTGTGACATCTGAGGGATGTAAAGTTAATATCTATGAAGAAAAATAGTAAGTTAAATTGTAGTGGAAATTTTGTTTGAAAAAGTGATAATCATATATAGATTGCATAAGCCATCAATCATGTTGACAAGACTAGACTTGCAACCCACAGGAAGGGGTGGGGAGAGGCTTCTGTTTCCAAGCAGCAGGTGACAGCAGGACAAAAGCTGATGGGCCTATTGCTAATGGAAAGCATGATCCATGATGTTTGGGTCTCTGAGTGCTGCTGTAAGGGAAGTGGAAAAGAGCTTCTGAGAGTTTGGAGACATTGAAACTGTGACAGAGTTTGCCACTTTAAATCTAAGAGACTATTGGTTCAGATAGCTTTATTCTGAAATATTTATTTTACTGTTTAAATATTCATTGATGTGTGAGATAGCAACGCTCAGCCTCGGGGGGAGAAGTTTGTATTGTCATTTCTGTCATCTGAGTAAATGAAAAGGCGCACGCTCGTGTGTGTGTGTGTGTGGGGGGGGATTCAGACCAACTTCTGTCATTTATTTTTATTGTCAACATGGAAGGAAATGCAGTATGTTATCTGTTTATCTTTATTGTATTAACTGTTTACAAGTGTGTGGGATTGCTCTGGTGCCTTCAGCACTGCACGTGCAAGCAACACTTAGCCTTAGTTAGCTCCAGTCCTTTGGTTCTCTAAGACAGTTAGGCCTGCTGTTTAGTACATTTGAACTTTTGGGAGAATATAGCGTGCCTCTTCCCTCTGTAGGCACCATTAGGAAGCTGGCCCTCTGTTTGCAGGCAGTGTGCTGTGCTTTTGTAGTTGCTGTTGCCTTCCCCTTACAGCCATCGCTTCTAGAAGCACAGCACTGGCAGGCGCTCTCTGGGGAGATGCTGTTGCTGCTGCTGCTGTCTCCCTTCTCTCCTCTGAAGCGGTGCTTCTGAATAACAGAAAATGTTAGCCACCACATCCCACCAATGATGCCTTACTGGGAAAGATGGCAAGCCTAGGTTTTTAAACATAGTTCCTGAGTAGGCCAGTAAAATATGGACATGCCTGATGTCAGGAAAGAGGTGGAAATGGGGAGCTGGGTATGTGGCACTGGTTTCTGACCTGTGAGGTCAGTGTTCTAGCTAACTCTTGAAACCACAGCAGGGAAAGATCCTTGGTTGAGATTAAATTAATAATTCCGTTAAGTGGTAATAGATTTTTCTCTTAATAGACACTTTATTATATGATCATTTTATCTAATCTTGTGAGCCTTTTAAGGATCCCAGATATTTATTTACCAAGTACCAAAAACATAAGTTAAAAAAAGAAAAAAATGAACTCGGTTAATTTCCATGGAGCCTCCGTGTTTAGACAGGTCTCCAAAGCTCTTCGAGTTACCTAACATCCTACATCTTTGGGTAGAATTACTCTTCTAAGCTTTACCAGAAATATTTTAGAATTAGACACCAGCACTTCCACTGTGTGTATCAGCCTGTGGAACTTTGATATTGGCAAGGAAACCATACTTGCAGCCCCTCCGTCTAGATTTTGCAGGCAGTTATAAGAAATTAAATAAAATATGAAGGGTATATCAGATAATTTGACTGACTTTAGATTTTTTTAGAAAGCACAGACTGTTTTAGATACTGAAGAGGTTTGAGGGTTACACAGTAGATTTGAGTATGTGGCTGAGGCCAGAGTTGATTTGCTGTGAGTCTAGTGCTTCACCGTTGTCTTGTCTTCCGTGTCTAAGTAGCTGTTTTACTCCTCTGTGTTTTCTTCATCATTCTTCTATAAACTGCTTTTGAATTATTTTATGTGTATGGGTGTTTTGCCTGTACATGTACCATGAGTGTCTGGTGCCTGTGGAAGGCAAGAAAAAGTGTTAGATCCCCTGGAACTGGATTAACAGACAGGTGTGACCTACCTTGTGGGTGCTGGGAATTGAACTTGGGTCTTCTGGAAGAGCAGCCAGTGTTTTTAAATGCTGAGCTATTTCTTCACCCTTACAAACTACTTTTAAAATTGAGTCTAGATTTTATTTCTTTTTATGTATTTGTGTCTAAGGTGTGCGTTGTAGGTACATGTATGTTAATATGTGGGGGATGCACATCTCTGTGTGGATGTGCATGTGTGCACATGCATGTGAAGGTCCAGTGGTAATGTCAGGAGTCTTCTTCACTTGCCTTTCCACTGTACCCTTTAAGGTAGGGTCACACTCAAGCCTAGAGCCTGCAAACAGGGCCAGTCTAGCTAGTCAGCATGCTCCAGGGATCCATCTATGCTTTCAAGCCACCAGGATAACCAACTATTACTGTGCTCTGAGTTTCCAGGCTTGGACCCTCACACTGGGAGGACAGGAGCAGTGATTGTTGAGCCATCTTCCCAGCCCTGGTGACAATTTGTGCACATGCTTTGTTCCTTTTGTCATAGACATGGACAGAATAGGCAGAATTCACTTTACCAACAGATCTAATAGGCTCTTACTCAGGCTCCCAGGTGAGAGCTTTCATGCATCTTTTTTGCTGTACATGTGTGCTTGTGCATGAATGTATGTATGTCTGTGGGCGCATACACACAGATGCTCTTCTGTATATGTGAGTGCGCATGGAGGCTGCAAGTTGACATACAGTATCTTCTTCAGTTGCTTTCCACCTTAGTTTTGAGACAGGGTCTCTGATGGAACCTGAAACTTACCTTTTGGCAAGGCTGGCTGGCCAGCAATCCCAGGGATCTTCCTGTCTCTGCTTGCCCAGCCCCAAGCACTTCAGCAGCTGAACCATCTTCCCAATGACTGGTTGGTTTTAGAAAGGCAGGCCAAGTGTGAAATCTCCCAGGGAATAAAAGTGACATTTGTAAAGTGCTTAAAAGCAAAAAAAAAAAAAAAAAGGCATCCTAGTTAAACTGGGGGATATTCTTTTAAGCACTTCTTTTTATTGAGAGACTGTCTGTCTGGGGTGCCTTTAGGATTTACAGCCTGCTGTTTGGGCTATGCCTGTAAGTTGGAGTCAAGATTGCCAAATGGAAAAATTAGAATGAAGCTGAAAAAGGGAATAGAAAGACAACAATAAAAATAAATGCCTTCCTCTTTTCTACATCACATGATGTCATCCTAGAAAGATGGTAATAATTTGCCTTTCCAGGTGTCATGTGCTTAGCTGCCTAGCCTGGACTATAAAGCATGGGGTTGGAGGTGTGGCTCTTGGTAAAGAGTACGTGCTGGTTGGTGCTGGTTGGTGCTGGTTGGTGCTATTGGCCTTTGTCGCTTGACCCAAACTAGAGTTACATGAGGAGAGGTATCAACTGAGGAATTGCCTCTATCAGGCTGACCTGCAAACATGACTGTAGGCCATTTTTTTATTAATGATTGGTGTGGGAGAGCCCAGCCCACTGTGCATGGTGACAGCCCTGGGTAGGTGGCTCTGGGTTGTATAAGAAAGCAGACTGAGCAAGCCATGGGGAGCAAGCCAGTAAGTAATGCTCCTCCATCAGTTCCTGCCTCCAGGTTCTTAACTGCCATTTCTTAAGCCCGGGGTGTGTGTTTGTGTGTGTGTGTGTCTGTCTGTGTGCTCATATGTAACAGGTGCATGAGGATATGCATGCACATTCATGTGAAAGTCTAAGGTTGATGTCAGGAGTATCCTTTACCACTTGATTAAGTCAAGTGCTCTGTCTTGCCTCCATGACAGACTATAAACTGGAAAGTGAAAGAAACTCCTCCTCCACCACCACTACCACCCTTCCCCCCACCACCACTACACACACACAAACACACACACACACACACACACACCGTGTTGGTTTTGGTCCCAGCAATAGAAAGAAAAGTAAGACATTGGTCTCTCAGAGAATCTGAGGGGAGTTCCCAGCACCCATATCAGGCAGCTCACAACCACCTGTAACTCCAGCTCCTGAATGTCTGGCGCCCTCTTTGCAAGGACATGCACAGATATATACGTGCACATACATTTTAAAAATAATACAAGTATTTTAAAAGCATTTCACATATGTAGAGGTAATCATATCAACTATGATAAGTTGCCTGCGAGCCATTGTATTTCCCTTTCAACTTAAAACTTTGAAATGTGGACTCCAAATTGATTAGAAAACGTTAAATTATTATTAAGAATGTTAAATGACTTCATATTTCTAATAAAAACAATAACCATAATACATTTGGTAGAGTAAATGCTATAAATCATAAAGCATTACCCCGGGTCTATTCTCTTAGCATACAGACAGCTGTTTAAGTGTTGCTATCAGTCACACTTCTCTAAGTAAAAAGGAGTCCTCACCCCCTGATGGAGGGTCGCACCCCTCTAACAGAAGACAGAGTGCTGCCGTGGTTGCATCTCTGCAGTGCTTAGACTGTGGCTATACCCAAGAAGCATTACCTTCTCCTGATCCCCACCACTAGTTGATGTGCTTATTCAGTTGACTGAGCTAGCTCTGGCAGAAATGGCCCCGTGGGATGATTCATGCTGTGTACTTGTGAACCACAGCCTCACTCCCATCAGGGATGGGGTGGAGAATGGAGGTCAGAGTTCAAGAAGAGCAGCATCAGAGCCAAAGGCAAGTCCCTAGGGCACTAATGTGAACTTGGAAACTGTGTCTTGAAACCTTCATATGTTTCTTAGTAGACCTTTTCTGAAGATGTCTGAAAGGCAATCCTTAGGCTCTGCTTATCTATTGGTCTGCCTGAATTTGAACTTTTGTCCATTGCACACCTGTCTTCATGCTAATCAATCTTGGCCTTGGAAGCAGTATGTTCTGCCAACTATGGGTATAGGCAGATCACCAAATGATTTGGAAGAGATAATCGAATATTAAACTCTTGGCTGTCAAGATGGCTCAGCAGGTAAAGAAAGATACTTGTCACCAAATCTGAGCTTCATCCAGGGACTCATGTTGAAGGAGGACATGGAATCAAGTTGTCCTTCTACCCCTACACCGTACCATAATGCTCACAGGCAGAACACATAAAATTAAGTTAATCAGTTAATTATCCGGTGATCCCAGCAGTTTTTTCCTGAGTGGGAAACAGTGAGAGAGCATGTACTTACCTTGAAAGTCATTGTATGATAAAGATTTATTCACTCACTCTCCTTCCTCTTCTGTTGCTTGCTCTAGGGTAACCAGGAGCCAACGACAACTCCTGACGCAATGGTTCAGCCTTTTACTACCATCCCATTCCCACCACCGCCACAGAATGGAATCCCCACAGAATATGGAGTGCCACACACTCAGGACTATGCCGGCCAGACCAGTGAACATAACCTGACACTCTACGGAAGTACCCAGCCTCATGGAGAACAGAGTAGCAATTCACCCAGCAACCAGAATGGATCTCTCACGGTATGTGAAGTTGGAGATGCAAGGTAGACGGATGTGTGAATTTTCACCTTCTCAGAAGACAGAAAGAAAAGCCTTTGAGTTAGTTTAGCGTTTTTATTCATTGCCCAGCATGCATGTACTGACTGCTCTTTCCTAAGCCTTATGGCCGGACAGTGGGGAGTTTGAACTAAACCTCACCACTGCAGCCCGGAAGGGGCCTTCCTGCAAGCTCCGTTGTGTGACTCTCCCACACCCAGCCTCAACAGCTCACACCTGCTCGCACGGGTTCTCTCTCTCTCACAGCCTCCTCCTTGTTCCTTGGAGCTCTAGGCCATTTAAATGGCTTGTGCCTCCCTCCTGGTTATCCTACTCAGCAATGGCTGTTGTGATGGTTCCTTCTCCTCTTGTTCAAATTCCAGACTGTGCCGTGTTCTGGGTGCCTTCTCTGCGTACTTACACCGCCATTTCACTGTTACTTAAGCCAAAACCTGCAGGCATCACCGGCTCCTTGCTCCTCATTTCTTCTACCCTTAGTCATTAAGGAGTTCAGCAAGCACAGTTCCACAGTAGTGTACAGAACTGTACAGTAGTGTACAGCTCAGTTCTTCTCATCTTCTCCCATGCGGAGGGAGAGCTTAGCTCTTCTGCCAGCAGCTTGGGGTTGATTCAGGTGACTAGAGATTAAATGACAGCCTGGCCTCAGAAGAATGGGTTTAGGCAAGTTATTTAATGTTCCTTTGCCTTGAAATAGAAGAAAGTGAAGATCATAATGCCTACCTCAAAAGTTGTCAAGAACATTACAAGAGTTTCTGATGGGCCTGATGGCACAAGCTTGTATCTTTGCAACCCAGGAATCTGAGGCAGGTGGATTGCCATAATTTAAGGTCTGCTGGAACTACAAAGAGAATTCAAAGCTAGCCATGATTCATTAGCAAGATCCTGTCTCAGACTTACAAGTATAAAGGGGCCAGGGATAAACTCAGTGATGGAACATGTCCACTGCACCACTCAAGCTACCTCTGCCTCTTTTTTCACCCAGCATAATATTTTTATTGATTATTTTGGAATTTCACATAATGTACCCTGGTTACACTCCCTCCCCAGTCTTCCCAGGTCCATACAGCTGTCAGAATCCGTCAGTTATGGAGAGAGAGCCACACTTCAGCATCCTTATCACAGTTTTTAAGGATTTTCTTAATTTTCTGTCTAGGCTGCCTAACAGCCACAATGGTGTTTGCTTGCTTGCTTGTTGTTGTTTTCTCATCTGTGCTATGTGTGTTTCTGCCAACTCTTTAATAATTTCCTAGCACAATTAGGAAAAAGTCCAAACTCTGTTCTTTGTTTTCTAGTCTCCAGCTCCAGCCTGCCTCTTTGACTTCACCCCTTACCACTTAATAAAGGAAAGGAAAGTGTCCTGAGCTAACCAGATACATATGTCACACGTAGCTACAGCCAGCACATCATGTCATCTGTGGGGTTTGATTCCAAATGAAATGCCCTGTTGTCCGCACCAAGCTGTTTGTCATGTTCAGATTCCACCCCTGCTATCAGAACAGCAGAGGGCAGAGATTCACTTCTAGAAACTAAATTCTCCGTTGTATCACACGCGCAGAGCCTTAGGCTTTCAGTTTGTTTTCACAGACAGTTAGGCACCTCCTTGGGAAAAACAAAAACCTTATTTCCTTGAAAACATGCCGTCTTTCCTATGATGGTTACTCCTGTGTAGACACATAATTTTACACCCATAAGTAACATGCAGTAATGGACAGCTGGTTTGAAGGAAGAGTCTGGGTTAACAAGAGGCTTCTTGTAGCATTTGTTTGGATGTGAACTATACAGGCTGCTCTGTCAGCCATGTTCAGTTATCTTTCAAATGATAATGAACTCTCAGACTTACCTAGAACAACTGTTTGTACCAAAGGAATAGAAAGGGGGAAATATATTTCTGAGTCTCTTTATGACATTTTAACCTCAAACTCTATTTGTAGAATAGTTAATGGTTTTTGTAATTGCTCTTTCTTCATTTGTTTTTTGTTGTTGTTTTGTTTGTTTTGTTTATCTTTTTTTTTTGACAGTTTTGGTCTTTTGTGTGTCTTTTTGGGAAACTATTTCTTCTGAGTTGATACTTTCACTAATATAAAATTACTAGGCATATACACCAGCATATGAGTACTTGCCTTACATACATGAAGCCGTGGGTTTGAGTCCTCAGAACTGCATAAAACCAGGCATGGTGCATACCTATAACCCCAGCCTTCAGAAGTGGAAGGAGGTTCAGAAGTTTAAGGTCATTCCTGGGGGCCTAGGGAATTCCAGGTTACCCTGGTTCATATGCATGCTCTCAAAACAATTTAATCATAACAATATATGATTCCTTTTTTATTTTCCAGAATTCATAATAACACCTTATATTTTAAGACAATGTTGTAATAGACATCCTAATGGATGGGAGCTTGTAATCGTGACTGTCTCTTCCTCCCATGTGCTGGGATTACAGGCGTATGCCACACACACACACCAGCTCTTTCACACACACGTACACACACACACTGGTTTTTTCTTTAGACAGGATTTCTCTGGATAGCCTTAGCTTGCTTGGAACTTGCTATGTAAACCAAACTGGCCTCAAGGACTCAAAGAGATCCACCTGCCTCTGCCTCCCAAATGCTAGGATTAAAGGCGCGCGCCATCATGCCTGGCTGTAGAGGGATCTTTTGTACAATGTGTGGAAGTTTCACCTGTCAATAAAAAAGCCTTTGGCCAGAGAGCTGAGGCTGAACTAGAAGGCGGGACATCCAGTAGAGAGGGATTAGATGTCTGGGATAGAGACAGGTGTGGGGAAGATTTTCCTCAAACTCTGAAAAGACAGTTGAATGAAACTGAAGACCTGGTAACTAGCCATGTGGGGTGACTTAGAATAGAATAACGGGTAATTAAATTATGAGCAAGCTGGGGAACAGAGCCAAGGCTGTTGGCCTATGCACTTATTCATATATAAGCAGTCTCAGAGTCGTTATTTCAGGGAATTCATGCCCATGTGGAAAAACTCTCAGTTACACCTGGCTCTCCTTAGTTTTAATAATTTATGTCTTCTCTGGTCAGTCTACAAATTAAAGTTTATACTTGTTTGTGTGTGAGTATGTGGATGTTCATGTAGAGACACATAAGAACCATGCACACGTGTATACCTGCATGTGGAGACTAGAAAACAAACTCAGCTGTGGTGCCACAGGAGCCACCTATCTTGTTTGTTCCTTGGCCTGGAGCTCACTGTGTAGGCAAGGCTGGCTGACCAACAGGCTTCCCCAGAGCTGGGATTATAGGCAGTTCTGGGGATTGAATTTAGGTCCTCACTTAGAGGCAAGCACCTACCCAGCTGAGCTGTCTCCCAATCCCAAGGCTTACTGTCCCATTCTGACTTTCACTGTCTTCCTCCTTCCTGTTTGGTGTGTGACGACTCCTCCTTTACATGTTATTTTATATGTCAAGTGTCTGCCTGTATGTCTGTGCCCCACATGTATGCTGTGCCCTTGGAGACCAGACAGGGCATCAGATACCCTGGGACTGGAATTACAGGTGGTTGTGAGCTGCCATGTGAGTACTGGGAATCTAACCCAGGTCCTCTGGAAGAGCAGATAGCACTCCACACTGAGCTGTCTCTCCAGTCCATTTTTAGCTTTTCAAGTTGGAAGCTAAGGCAGTTGATTTTCAGAGTTTCTTCATTCTGTGTTTAAGCTATACGTTTCCCTGTAAATGTCCTTTTAAGTGGAACCCAAATAGGAGGTAAATTTGTTCTGTTTTTTCGTTTCAAGACATTCTTAAACCTTCATTAATTTCGGGCTGGGTGATGGTGGTACACCATTAATTAAAGGTACACCTTTAATCCCAGCACTCTAGAGGCAGAGGCAAATTCCAGAATATCCAGGGCTACACAGAGAAACCTGCCTGGCATGTGCACGAGGTGGGGAAGGGGGGGGGGGGAATAATGAGCAATGGACTCAATCTTGTTGCTTTGTCTAGTGAATTTATTTATATCACTTTTTAATTCTGGAATTGCTCCTATCATCATTATTCGTGTGTGTGTCTGTGTGTGTGTGTGTGTGTGTGTGTGTGTGTGTG